>JBAJHW010000062.1:104927-183706 GCA_037013535.1 Intellagama lesueurii | reverse complement strand
CTAAAGATAGGATGTTATAAGGTATTGAAGCTAGAATGAAACAAAGAAAGAAAGAATCTAAAGATAGGATGTTAGAATGTATTAAAGCTAGAATGAGAGAAAGAAAGAAAGAAGCTAAATATAGGATGTTAGAAGGCATTAAAGCTAAAATGAGAGAAAGAAAGAAAGAAAAAAAGAAGCTAAAGATACGATGTTAGAAGGCATTAAAGCTAGAATGAGAGAAAGAAAGGCAAGCAAGAAAGAAAGGAGCTAAAGATAGGTTGTTAGAAGGAATTAATGCTAGAATGAGAGAAAGAAAGAAAGAAAGAAAGAAAGAAGGAAAGAAAGAAAGAAGACAAAGATAGGATGTTTGAAGGTATTAAAGCTAGAATGAGAGAAAGAAAGAAAGAAAGAAAGAATCTAAATATAGAATGTTAGAAGGTATTAAAGATGGAATGAGAGAACAAAGGAAAGAAGCTAAAGATAGGATGTTAGAAGACATTAAAGCTAGAGTGAGAGAAAGAACGAAACAAAGAAGCTAAAGGTAGCAAGTTAGAAGGTATTAAAGCTAGAATGAGAGAATGAAAGAAAGACAGAAAGAAAGAACAGAAGGAAGGAAGGAAGATAGAACGACTGAACCATAGAGTACGAATGAACGAAAGGAAGAAAAAATAGAAAAGTGAAGGATAGAAAGAAAGAAAGAAAAGAATGGAAGTATGGAAGGAAGGACCTCATGAAGAAAGAAGGAGAGAGAGAGAGAAAGGAAGTAAGGAAGGAAAGAAGAAAGGAAGGAAGCAAGGATATAAAGAAAGAAAGAAAGGAAACAAGGAAGGAAGGAAGGAAGGAAGAAAGATAGACAGAAAGAAACAAAGAAAGAAAGAATGAGAAGAGAAATATATAAAGATGGAAAGAAAGAAAGAAAGTAGATAAAGATAGGGTGTTAGAAGGAAATAAAAGTAGATTGAGAGAAAGGAAGGAAGGAAGGAAGAAAGAAGCAAAAGATAGAATGTTAGACGTTATTAAAGCTAGAATGAGAGAAAGAAAGAAAGAAAGATAAAAGAAACTAAAGATAGAATGTTAGATGGTATTAAAACTAGAATGAAAGAAAGAAAGAAAAAAGCTAAAGATAGGATGTTAGAAGGTATTGAAGCTAGAATGAGAGAAAGAAAGAAAGAAAAAATGAAAAAACCTAAAGATAGGATGTTAGAAGGAATTAAAGCTAGAATGAGGGAAAGAAAGAAAGAACCTAAAGATACGATTTTAGAAGGTATTAAAGCTAGAATGAGAGAAAGAAAGAAACAAAGAAGATAAAGATAGGATGTTAGAAGTTATTAAAGCTAGAAGGAGAGAAAGAAAGAAAGAATAGGATGTTAGATAGGATGTTAGAAGGTATTAAAGCTAGAATTAGAGAAAGAATGAAAAAAAGAAGCTAAAGATAGGATGTTAGAAGGTATTAAACCTGGAATGAGAGAAAGAAAGAAAGAAACTAAAGATAGGATGTTAGAAGGTATTAAAGCTAGAATGAGAGAAAGAACGAAACAAAGAAGCTAAAGGTAGCAAGTTAGAAGGTATTAAAGCTAGAATGAGAGAATGAAAGAAAGACAGAAAGAAAGAACAGAAGGAAGGAAGGAAGATAGAACGACTGAACCATAGAGTACGAATGAACGAAAGGAAGAAAAAATAGAAAAGTGAAGGATAGAAAGAAAGAAAGAAAAGAATGGAAGTATGGAAGGAAGGACCTCATGAAGAAAGAAGGAGAGAGAGAGAGAAAGGAAGTAAGGAAGGAAAGAAGAAAGGAAGGAAGCAAGGATATAAAGAAAGAAAGACAGGAAACAAGGAAGGAAGGAAGGAAGGAAGAAAGATAGACAGAAAGAAACAAAGAAAGAAAGAATGAGAAGAGAAATATATAAAGATGGGAAAGAAAGAAAGAAAGTAGATAAAGATAGGGTGTTAGAAGGAAATAAAAGTAGATTGAGAGAAAGGAAGTAAGGAAGGAAGAAAGAAGCAAAAGATAGAATGTTAGACGTTATTAAAGCTAGAATGAGAGAAAAAAAGAAAGAAAGAAAGATAAAAGAAACTAAAGATAGAATGTTAGATGGTATTAAAACTAGAATGAAAGAAAGAAAGAAAAAAGCTAAAGATAGGATGTTAGAAGGTATTGAAGCTAGAATGAGAGAAAGAAAGAAAGAAAAAATGAAAAAAACCTAAAGATAGGATGTTAGAAGGAATTAAAGCTAGAATGAGGGAAAGAAAGAAAGAACCTAAAGATACGATTTTAGAAGGTATTAAAGCTAGAATGAGAGAAAGAAAGAAACAAAGAAGATAAAGATAGGATGTTAGAAGTTATTAAAGCTAGAAAGAGAGAAAGAAAGAAAGAATAGGATGTTAGATAGGATGTTAGAAGGTATTAAAGCTAGAATTAGAGAAAGAATGAAACAAAGAAGCTAAAGATAGGATGTTAGAAGGTATTAAACCTGGAATGAGAGAAAGAAAGAAAGAAACTAAAGATAGGATGTTAGAAGGTATTAAAGTTGTACTAAAGCTAGAACGAGAGAAAGAAAGCAAGGAAGAAAGAAAAGAAGCTAAAGATACGATGTTAGAAGGTATTAAACTAGAATTAGAGAAAGAAAGAAAGAAAGAAAGAAAACATGCTAAAACGTAGGATGCTATAAAGTATTAAAGCTAGAATGAAAGAAAGAATGAAAGAACGAAAGAACGAAAAGATGGGATGTTAGAAGGTATTAAAGATAGAATGAGAGAAAGAAAAAAAGAAAGAAAGAAAACTAAAGATAGAATTTTATAAGGTATTTAAGCTAAAATGAGACAAAGAAAGAAAGAAAGAAGCTAAAAATAGAATTTTAGAAGGTTTTAAAGCTAGAATGAGAGAAAGAAATAAAGAAAGAAAGAAAGAAAGCTAAAGATACGATGTTTATAAGGTATTAAAGCTGGAATGAGAGAAGAAAGAATGAAATGAAAGAAAAAAAGAAGAAAAAGGGTAGGATGTTAGAAGGTATTAAAGCTAGAATGAGAGACAGAAAGAAAGAAGCTAGATAGGATGTTAGAAGGTAATAAAGCTAGAATGAGAATGAAAGAAAGCAAGAAAGAAAGGAGCATAAGATAGGATGGTTAGAAGGTATTAAAGCTAGAATGAGAGAAAGAAAGAAAGAAGCTAAAGATAGAATGTTTAGAAGGTACTAAAGCTAGAACGAGAGACAGAAAGCAAGGAAGAAAGAAAGAAGCTAAAGATACGATTTTAGAAGGTATTAAACTAGAATTAGAGAAAGAAAGAAAGAAAGAAAGAAAGAAACATGCTAAACGTAGGATGCTATAAAATATTAAAGCTAGAATGAAAGAAAGAATGAAAACGAAAGAACGAAAAGATGGGATGTTAGAAGGTATTAAAGATAGAATGAGAGAAAGAAAAAAAGAAAGAAAGAAAAACTAAAGATAGAATTTTATAAGGTATTTAAGCTAAAATGAGACATAGAAAGAAAGAAAGAAGCTAAAAAAAGAATTTTAGAAGGTTTTTAAAGCTAGAAATAAGAGAAAGAAATAAAGAAAGAAAGAAAGAAGCTAAAGATACGATGTTATAAGGTATTAAAGCTAGAATGAGAGAAAGAAAGAAAGAATGAAAGAAAAAAAGATGCAAAAGGTAGGATGTTAGAAGGTATTAAAGCTAGAATGAGAGACAGAAAGAAGATAAAGAAAGGATGTTTAGAAGGAAATTAAAGCTAGAATGAGAGAAAGAAAGAAAGAATAAGCCAAAGATAGGATGTTTGTAAGTATTAAAGCTACAATGTGACAAAGAAAGAAAGAAGCTAAAGATAGGATGTTAGAAGGTATTAAAGGTAGAATGAGAGAAAGAAAGAAACAAAGAAGCTAAGGATAGGATGTTAGAAGGTATTAAAGCTGGAATGAGATACAGAAAGAATGAAAGAAGCTAAAGATAGGATGTTAGAAGGTATTAAAACTTGAATGAGAGAAAGAAAGCAAGCAAGAAAGAAAGGAGCTAAAGATAGAATGTTAGAAGTTATTAAAGCTAGAATGAGAGAAAGAAAGAAAGAAGCTAAAGATAGGTTGTTAGAAGGAATTAAAGCTAGAATGAGAGAAAGAGTGAAAGGAAGAAAGAAAGAAGCCAAGATAGGATGTTTGAAGGTATTAAAGCTAAAATGAGAGAAAGAAAGAAAGAAGCTAAAGATAGGATGTTTAGAAGGTATTACACCTAGAATGAGAGAAAGAAAGGAAGAAAGAGGCTAAAGATAGTATGTTAGAAGGTAATAAAGCTAGAACTGGAGAAAGAAAGAAAGAAAGAATCAAAAGATATAATGCTAGGTAAAAAAGCTAGAATGAGAGAAAGAAGGAAAGTAGCTAAATATAGGTTGTTAGAAGGTATTAAATGTAGAATGAGAGAAAGAAAGAAAGTAGCCAAAGATAGGATGTATGAATGTATTAAAGCTAGATTGAGACAAAGAAAGAAAGAAAGAAACTAAAGATAGGAGGTTAGAAGGTATTAAAGCTGGAATGAGAGAAGAAAGAAAGAAAGAAAGAAAGAAGAGAGAAAGAAAGAAAGAAAGAAGAAAGAAAGAAAGAAGAAAGAAGAAGAAAGAAAGAAAGAAAGAAAAGAAAGAAAGAAAGAAAGAAAGAGAGAAGCTAAAGATACGATGTTAGAAGGTATTAAAGCTAGAATGAGAGAAAGAAAGCAAGGAAGAAAGAAAGGAGTTAAAGATAGAAATGTTAGAAGGTATTAAAGCTGGAATGAGAGAAAGAAAGACAGAAAAAAAGAAAGCTAAAGATAAGATGTTGGAAGTTTATTAAAGGTGGAATGAGAGAAAGAAAGACAGAAAGAAAGAAAGCTATAAGATAAGATGTTGGAAGTTATTAAAGGTGGAATGAGAGAAAGAAAGAAAGAAAGAAGCTAAAGATAGGCTGTTATAAGGTATTAAAGCTAGAATGAGAGAAAGAAAAAAAGAAGCAAAAGATAGGATGTTAGAAGGTATTATAGCTAGAATTAGAGAAAGAGAGAAAGAAAGAAGGCCAAAGAGAGGATGTTATGAAGGTATTCGAGCTAGAATGAGACAAAGATTGAAAGAAAGAAGCTAAAGATAGGATGTTAGAAGGTATTAAAGCTAGAATGAGAGAAAGAAAGAAAGAAGCTAAAGATGGAATTGTAGAAGGTATTAAAGATAAAAGGAGAGAAAGAAAGAAAGAAAGAAAGAACTTAAAGATACGATGTTAGAAGGTATTAAAGCTAGAATGAGAAAAAGAAAGAATGCAAGAAAGAAAGGAGCTAAAGATAGAATTGTTAGAAGTTATTAAAGCTAGAATAAGAGAAAGAAAGAAAGAAAGAAGCTAAAGATAGAATGTTAGAAGGTATTTATTTTGGAATGAAAGAAAGAAAGAAAGAAGCTAAAGATAGTATGTTAGAAGACATTAAAGCTAGAATGAGAGAAAGAATGAAACAAAGAAGCTAAATATAGGAAGTTAGAAGGTATTAAAGCTAGAATGAGAGAATGAAAGAAAGACAGAAAGAAAGAACGGATGGAAGGAAGGAAGATAGAACGACTGAAAGAAAGAGTACGAATGAACGAAAGGAAGAAAAAATAGAAAAGTGAAGGATAGAAAGAAAGAAAGAAAGGAATGGAAGTATGGGAAGGAAGGACCTCATGAAGAGAGAAAGAGAGAGAGAGAGAAAGAAGGAAGGAAGGAAAGAAGAAAGGAAGGAAGCAAGAATAGAAAGAAAGAAAGAAAGGAAACAAGGAAGGAAGGAAAGAAGGAAGGAAGAAAGAGAGAAAGAAACAAAGAAAGAAAAAATGAGAAGAGAGAATATATAAAGACGGAAAGAAAGAAAGAAGATAAAGATAGGGTGTTAGAAGGTAATGAAGCCAGAATTAGAGAAAGAAAGAAAGAAAGATGCTAAATATAGGATGTTATAAGGTATTAAAGTAAAAAGGAAAGAAAGAAATGAAAGAAAGAAAGAAAGAAGCTAAAGATAGAATTTTAGAAGGTATTTAAAGCTAGAATGAGAGAAAGATAGAAAGAAAGAAGCTAAAGATAGAATTTGAGAAGGAATTAAAGCTAGAATGAGAGAAAGAAAGAAAGAAGCTAAAGATTACGATGTTATAAGGTATTAAAGCTAGAATGAGAGAAAGAAAGAAAGAATGAAACAAAGAAAGATTCTAATGGTAGGATTTTAGAAGGTATGAAAGATAGAATGAGAGAAAGAAGGAAAGAAAGGAGCTAAAGATAGACTGTTAGAAGTTATTGATGCTAGAATGGGGAGAAATAAAGAAAGATGCTAAAGGTAGAATTCTAGAAGGTATTAAAGCTAGAATTAAAGAAATCAAGAAAGCAAGCAAGAAAGAAAGAAAGCAAGAAAGAAAGAAAAGAAAGGAAAAAGCTAAAGATACGATGTTATAAGGTATTAAACTCTAGAATGAAAGAAAGAAAGAAAGAAGGAAAAAAGCTAAGGATAGAATTTTAGAACGTATTAAAACTAGAATGAGAGACAGACAGACAGAAAGAAAGAAGCGAAAGATACACTGTTAGAAGGTATTAAAGCTAGAATGAGAGAAAGAAAGAAAGAAAAATAATCGAAAGATAGAATTTTAGAATGTATTAAAGCTAGAATAAGAGAAAGAAAGAAAGTAGCTAAAGGTAGGATGTTATAAGGTATTAAAGCTAGAATGAAACAAAGAAAGAAAGAATCTAAAGATAGGATGTTAGAATGTATTAAAGCTAGAATGAGAGAAAGAGAGAAAGAAGCTAAATATAGGATGTTAGAAGGCCATTAAAGCTAAAATGAGAGAAAGAAAGAAAGAAAAAAAGAAGCTAAAGATACGATGTTAGAAGGCATTAAAGCTAGAATGAGAGAAAGAAAGCAAGCAAGAAAGAAAGGAGCTAAAGATAGGTTGTTAGAAGGAATTAATGCTAAAATGAGAGAAAGAAAGAAGAAAGAAAGAAAGAAAGAAAGAAAGAAAGAAAGAAGGAAAAGAAAGAAAGCAGACAAGATAGGATGTTGAAGGTATTAAAGCTAGAATGAGAGAAAGAAAGAAAGAATCTAAAGATAGAATGTTAGAAGGTATTAAAGATGGAATGAGGAGAACAAAGGAAAGAAGCTAAAGATAGGATGTTAGAAGACATTAAAGCTAGAATGAGAGAAAGAAAGAAACAAAGAAGCTAAAGATAGCAAGTTAGAAGGTATTAAAGCTAGAATGAGAGAATGAAAGAAAGACAGAAAGAAAGAACGGAAGGAAGGAAGGAAGATAGAACGACTGAACCATAGAGTACGAGATGAACGAAAGGAAGAAATAATAGAAAAGTGAAGGATAGAAAGAAAGAAAGAAAAGAATGGAAGTATGGAAGGAAGGACCTCATGAAGAAAGAAGGAGAGAGAGAGAGAAAGGAAGTAAGGAAGGAAAGAAGAAAGGAAGGAAGCAAGGATATAAAGAAAGAAAGAAAGGAAACAAGGAAGGAAGGAAGGTAAGGAAGAAAGATAGACAGAAAGAAACAAAGAAAGAAAGAATGAGAAGAGAAATATATAAAGATGGAAAGAAAGAAAGAAGATAAAGATACTGTGTGAGAAGGTAATGAAGCCAGAATGAGAGAAAGAAAAAAAGAAAGAAAGAAAGAAAGAAAGAAAAAAAAAAGCTAAAGGTAGAATTTTAAAAGGTATTAAAGCTAGAATTGAAGAAAGAAAGAAAGAAAGAAGCTAAAGATACAATGTTATAAGGTATTAAAGCTGGAATGAGTGAAAGAAAGAAAGAAATTAAAAGATAGGATTTTAGAAGGTATGAAAGCTAGAATGAGAGAAAGAAGGAAAGAAAGGAGCTAAAGATAGAATGTTAGAAGTTATTGATGCTAGAATGGGAGAAATAAAGAAAGATGCTAAAGGTAGAATTCTAGAAGGTATTAAAGCTAGAATTAAAGAAATCAAGAAAGCAAGCAAGAAAGAAAGCAAGAAAGAAAGAAAAGAAAGGAAAAAGCTAAAGATACGATGTTATAAGGTATTAAATCTAGAATGAAAGAAAGAAAGAAAGAAGGAAAAAAGCTAAGGATAGAATTTTAGAACGTATTAAAACTAGAATGAGAGACAGACAGACAGAAAGAAAGAAGCGAAAGATACAATGTTAGAAGGTATTAAAGCTAGAATGAGAGAAAGAAAGAAAGAAAAATAATCTAAAGATAGAATTTTAGAATGTATTAAAGCTAGAATAAGAGAAAGAAAGAAAGTAGCTAAAGGTAGGATGTTATAAGGTATTAAAGCTAGAATGAAACAAAGAAAGAAAGAATCTAAAGATAGGATGTTAGAATGTATTAAAGCTAGAATGAGAGAAAGAGAGAAAGAAGCTAAATATAGGATGTTAGAAGGCATTAAAGCTAAAATGAGAGAAAGAAAGAAAGAAAAAAAGAAGCTAAAGATACGATGTTAGAAGGCATTAAAGCTAGAATGAGAGAAAGAAAGCAAGCAAGAAAGAAAGAAGCTAAAGATAGGTTGTTAGAAGGAATTAATGCTAGAATGAGAGAAAGAAAGAAAGAAAGAAAGAAGGAAAGAAAGAAAGCAGACAAAGGTAGGATGTTTGAAGGTATTAAAGCTAGAATGAGAGAAAGAAAGAATCTAAAGATAGAATGTTAGAAGGTATTAAAGATGGAATGAGAGAACAAAGGAAAGAAGCTAAAGATAGGATGTTAGAAGACATTAAAGCTAGAATGAGAGAAAGAAAGAAACAAAGAAGCTAAAGATAGCAAGTTAGAAGGTATTAAAGCTAGAATGAGAGAATGAAAGAAAGACAGAAAGAAAGAACGGAAGGAAGGAAGGAAGATAGAACGACTGAACCATAGAGTACGAATGAACGAAAGGAAGAAAAAATAGAAAAGTGAAGGATAGAAAGAAAGAAAGAAAAGAATGGAAGTATGGAAGGAAGGACCTCATGAAGAAAGAAAGAGAGAGAGAGAGAAAGGAAGGAAGGAAGGAAAGAAGAAAGGAAGGAAGCAAGGATATGAAGAAAGAAAGAAAGGAAACAAGGAAGGAAGGAAGGAAGAAAGATAGACAGAAAGAAACAAAGAAAGAAAGAATGAGAAGAGAAATATATAAAGATGGAAAGAAAGAAAGAAGATAAAGATACTGTGTGAGAAGGTAATGAAGCCAGAATGAGAGAAAGAAAAAAAGAAAGAAAGAAAGAAAGAAAAAAGCTAAAGGTAGAATTTTAAAAGGTATTAAAGCTAGAATTGAAGAAAGAAAGAAAGAAAGAAGCTAAAGATACAATGTTATAAGGTATTAAAGCTGGAATGAGTGAAAGAAAGAAAGAAGCTAAAGATACGATGTTAGAAGGTATTAAAGCTAGAATGAGAGAAAGAAAGAAAGAAGCTAAAGATAGAATGTTAGAAGTTATTAAAGCTAGAATGAGAGAAAGAAAGAAAGAAAGAAAGAAAGAACGAAAGGAAGGAAGGAACGAAGATAGAACGACTGAACGAAAGAGTACGTATGAACGAAAGGAAGAAAAAATGGAAAAGGGAAGCATAGAAAGAAAGAAAGAAAAGAATGGAAGTATGGAAGGACAGACCTCATGAAGAAAGAAAGAGAGAGAGAAAGAAAGGAAGGAAGGATGGAAAGAAGAAAGGATAGAAAGAAAGAAAGAAAGAAAGAAAGGAAATAAGGAAGGAAGGAAGGAAGGAAGATAAAATGAAAAGAAGAAAGAATGAGAAGAGAAATATATAAAGATGGAAAGAAAGAAAGAAAGTAGATAAAGATAGGGTGTTAGAAGGAAATAAAAGTAGATTGAGAGAAAGGAAGTAAGGAAGGAAGAAAGAAGCAAGAGATAGAATGTTAGACGTTATTAAAGCTAGAATGAGAGAAAGAAAGAAAGAAAGAAAGATAAAAGAAACTAAAGATAGAATGTTAGATGGTATTAAAACTAGAATAAAAGAAAGAAAGAAAAAAGCTAAAGATAGGATGTTAGAAGGTATTGAAGCTAGAATGAGAGAAAGAAAGAAAGAAAAAATGAAAAAACCTAAAGATAGGATGTTAGAAGGAATTAAAGCTAGAATGAGGGAAAGAAAGAAAGAACCTATAGATACGATTTTAGAAAGTATTAAAGCTAGAATGAGAGAAAGAAAGAAACAAAGAAGATAAAGATAGGATGTTAGAAGTTATTAAAGCTAGAAGGAGAGAAAGAAAGAAAGAATAGGATGTTAGATAGGATGTTAGAAGGTATTAAAGCTAGAATTAGAGAAAGAATGAAACAAAGAAGCTAAAGATAGGATGTTAGAAGGTATTAAACCTGGAATGAGAGAAAGAAAGAAAGAAACTAAAGATAGGATGTTAGAAGGTATTAAAGCTAGAATGAGAGAAAGAAAGAAAGAAGCTAAAGATAGAATGTTAGAAGGTACTAAAGCTAGAACGAGAGAAAGAAAGCAAGGAAGAAAGAAAGAAGCTAAAGATACGATGTTAGAAGGTATTAAACTAGAATTAGAGAAAGAAAGAAAGAAAGAAAGAAACATGCTAAACGTAGGATGCTATAAAGTATTAAAGCTAGAATGAAAGAAAGAATGAAAGAACGAAAGAACGAAAAGATGGGATATTAGAAGGAATTAAAGATAGAATGAGAGAAAGAAAAAAAGAAAGAAAGAAAACTAAAGATAGAATTTTATAAGGTATTTAAGCTAAAATGAGACAAAGAAAGAAAGAAAGAAGCTAAAAATAGAATTTTAGAAGGTTTTAAAGCTAGAATGAGAGAAAGAAATAAAGAAAGAAAGAAAGAAAGCTAAAGATGCGATGTTATAAGGTATTAAAGCTAGAATGAGAGAAAGAAAGAAAGAACGAAAGAAAAAAAGAAGAAAAAGGTAGGATGTTAGAAGGTATTAAAGCTAGAATGAGAGACAGAAAGAAAGAAGCTAGATAGGATGTTAGAAGGTAATAAAGCTAGAATGAGAATGAAAGAAAGCAAGAAAGAAAGGAGCAAAAGATAGGATGTTAGAAGGTATTAAAGCTAGAAAGAGAGATAGAAAGAAAGAAGCTAAAGATAGAATGTTAGAAGGTACTAAAGCTAGAACGAGAGAAAGAAAGCAAGGAAGAAAGAAAGAAGCTAAAGATACGATGTTAGAAGGTATTAAACTAGAATTAGAGAAAGAAAGAAAGAAAGAAAGAAAGAAACATGCTAAACGTAGGATGCTATAAAATATTAAAGCTAGAATGAAAGAAAGAATGAAAGAACGAAAGAACGAAAAGATGGGATGTTAGAAGGTATTAAAGATAGAATGAGAGAAAGAAAAAAAGAAAGAAAGAAAACTAAAGATAGAATTTTATAAGGTATTTAAGCTAAAATGAGACAAAGAAAGAAAGAAAGAAGCTAAAAATAGAATTTTAGAAGGTTTTAAAGCTAGAATAAGAGAAAAAATAAAGAAAGAAAGAAAGAAGGAAGCTAAAGATACGATGTTATAAGGTATTAAAGCTAGAATGAGAGAAAGAAAGAAAGAATGAAAGAAAAAAAGATGCAAAAGGTAGGATGTTAGAAGGTATTAAAGCTAGAATGAGAGACAGAAAGAAGATAAAGAAAGGATGTTAGAAGGAATTAAAGCTAGAATGAGAGAAAGAAAGAAAGAAATAAGCCAAAGATAGGATGTTGGAAAGTATTAAAGCTACAATGTGACAAAGAAAGAAAGAAGCTAAAGATAGGATGTTAGAAGGTATTAAAGGTAGAATGAGAGAAAGAAAGAAACAAAGAAGCTAAGGATAGGATGTTAGAAGGTATTAAAGCTGGAATGAGATACAGAAAGAATGAAAGAAGCTAAAGATAGGAAGTTAGAAGGTATTGAAGCTAGAATGAGAGAAAGAAAGAAAGAATAGGATGTTAGATAGGATGTTAGAAGGTATTAAAGCTGGAATGAGAAGAAGAAAGAAAGAAAGAAAGAAAGAAAGAAAGAAAGAAAGAAAGAAAGAAAGAAAGAAAGAAACTAAAGATAGCATGTTAGAAGGTATTAAAGCTACAATGAGAGAATGAAAGAAAGCAAGAAAGAAAGGAGCTAAAAATAGGATGTTAGAAGTTATTAAAGCTAGAATGAGAGAAAGAAAGAAAGAAAGAAGTCAAAGATACAATGTTTGAAGGTATTAAAGCTAGAATGTGACAATGAAAGAAAGAAAGCTAAAAATATGATGTTAGAAGGTATTAAAGCTAGAATGAGAGAAAGAAAGAAAGAAAGAAAAAAGAAAGAAACATGCTAAACGTAGGATGCTATAAAGTATTAAAGCTAGAATGAAAGAAAGAATGAAAGAAAGAAAGAAGCTAAAGATAGGATGTTAGAAGGTATTAAAGCTAGAATGAGAGAAAGAAAAAAAGAAAGAAAGAAAACTAAACATAGAATTTTAGAAGGTATTTAAGATAAAATGAGACAAAGAAAGAAAGAAAGAAGCTAGAGATAGAATTTGAGAAGGTATTAAAGATAGAATGAGAGAAAGAAAGAAAGAAAGAAGCTAAAGATAGGATGTTATAAGGTATTAAAGCTAGAATGAGAGAAAGAAAGAATGAAAGAAAGAAAAATGCAATAGGATGTTAAAAGGTATTAAAGCTAGAATGAGAGACTGAAAGAAAGAAGCAAAAGATAAGATGTTAGATGGTATTAAAGCAAGAATGAGAGAAAGAAAGAAAGAAAGCTAAAGATAAGATGTTAGATGGTATTAAAGCTAGCATGAGAGAAAGAAAGAAAGAAGCTAAAGATAGGTTGTTAGAAGGAATGAAAGCTAGAATGAGAGAAAGAAAGAAAGAAATAAGCCAAAGATAGGATGTTTGAAGGTATTAAAGCTACAATGTGACAAAGAAAAAAAGAAAGAAAGAAGCTAAAGATAGGATGTTAGAAGATATTAAAGCTAGAATGAACGAACGAAAGAAAGAGAGCAGCTAAAGATACGATGTTAGAAGGTATTAAAGCTAGAATGAGAAAAAGAAAGAAAGAAAGAAGCTAAGGATAGGATGTTAGAAGGTATTAAAGCGGGAATGAGATACAGAAAGAAAGAAAGAAGCTAAAGATAGGATGTAAGAAGGTATTTAAGTTAGAATGAGAGAAAGAAAGAAAGAAAGAAAGAAGCTAAAAGGATGTTAGAAGGTATTAAAGCTGGAATGAGAGAAAGAAAGAAAGAAACTAAAGATAGGATGTTAGAAGGTATTAAAGCTAGATGGAGAGAAAGAAAGAAAGAATGGGATGTTAATTAGGACGTTAAAAGGTATTAAAGCTAGAATGAGAGAATGAAAGAAAGCAAGAAAGAAAATAGCAAAAGATAGGTTGTTAGAAGGAATTAAAGCTAGAATGAGAGAAAAAAGAAAGAAAGAAAGAAGCCAAAGATAGGATGTTTGAAGGTATTAAAGCTAGAATGTGACAAAGAAAGAAAGAAAGAAGCTAAAGATATGATGTTAGAAGATATTAAAGCTAGAAAGAGAGAAATAAAGAAAGAATGAAACATGCTAAACTTAAATGCTATAAAGTATTAAAGCTAGAATGAAAGAAAGAATGAAAGGAAGAAAGAACCTAAAGATAGGATGTTAGAAGGTAATTAAGCTAGAATGAGAGAAAGAAAGAAAGAAAGAAAGAAAAAAGCTAAAGATACGATGTTATAAAGTATTAAAGCTAGAATGAAAGAAAGAAAGAATGAAAGAAAGAAAGATGCAAAAGGTAGGATGTTAGAAGGTATTAAAGCTAGAATGAGAGAAAGAAAGAAATAAAGAATCTAAAGATAGGATGTAAGAAGTTATTAAAGCTGAAATGAGAGAAAGAAAAAAATAAAGAATGAAACTAAAGATAGGATGTTAGAAGGTATTAAAGCTAGAATGAGAGAAAGAAATAAAGAAAGCTAAATATAGGATGTTAGATGGTATTAAAGCTAGAATGAGAGAAAGAAAGAAAGAAAGAAGCTAAAGATTGAATGTTAGAAGGTATTAAAGGTACAATGAGAGAATGAAAGAAAGCAAGAAAGAAAGGTGCTAAAGATAGGATGTTAGAAGGTATTAAAGCTAGAATGAGAGAAAAAAAGAAAGAAGCTAAAGATAGGATGTTAGAAGGTATTAAAGATAGAATGAGAGAAAGAAAGGAACAAAGAAGATAGACATAGGATGTTAGAAGGTATTAAAGCTGGAATGAGAGAACGGAAGAAAGAAAGAATGAAACTAAATATAGGATGTTAGAAGGTATTAAGGCTAGAATGAGAGAAAGAATGAAACAAAGAAGCTAAAGTTCGGACGTCAGAAGGTATTAAAGCTGGAATGAGAGAAAGAAAGAAAGAAACTAAAGATAGGATGTTAGAAGGTACAAAAGCTAGAATGAGAGAAGGAAAGCAAGCAAGCAAGAAAGTTCCTAAAGATACGATGTTAGAAGGTATTAAAGCTAGAATGAGAGAAAGAAAGAAAGAAGCTAAAGATAGAATGTTAGAAGTTATTAAAGCTAGAATGAGAGAAAGAAAGAAAGAAAGAAAGAAAGAAAGAAAGAAAGAAAGAAAGAAAGAAAGAAAGAAAGAAAGAAAGAAAGAAAGAAAGAAAGAACGGAAGGAAGGAAGGAACGAAGATAGAACGACTGAACGAAAGAGTACGTATGAACGAAAGGAAGAAAAAATGGAAAAGGGAAGGATAGAAAGAAAGAAAGAAAAGAATGGAAGTATGGAAGGAGAGACCTCATGAAGAAAGAAAGAGAGAGAGAAAGAAAGGAAGGAAGGATGGAAGGAAGAAAGGATAGAAAGAAAGAAAGAAAGGAAATAAGGAAGGAAGGAAGGAAGATAAAATGAAAAGAAGAAAGAATGAGAAGAGAAATATATAAAGATGGAAAGAAAGAAAGAAAGTAGATAAAGATAGGGTGTTAGAAGGAAATAAAAGTAGATTGAGAGAAAGGAAGTAAGTAAGGAAGAAAGAAGCAAAAGATAGAATGTTAGACGTTATTAAAGCTAGAATGAGAGAAAGAAAGAAAGAAAGATAAAAGAAACTAAAGATAGAATGTTAGATGGTATTAAAACTAGAATGAAAGAAAGAAAGAAAAAAGCTAAAGATAGGATGTTAGAAGGTATTGAAGCTAGAATGAGAGAAAGAAAGAAAGAAAAAATGAAAAAACCTAAAGATAGGATGTTAGAAGGAATTAAAGCTAGAATGAGGGAAAGAAAGAAAGAACCTAAAGATACGATTTTAGAAGGTATTAAAGCTAGAATGAGAGAAAGAAAGAAACAAAGAAGATAAAGATAGGATGTTAGAAGTTATTAAAGCTAGAAGGAGAGAAAGAAAGAAAGAATAGGATGTTAGATAGGATGTTAGAAGGTATTAAAGCTAGAATTAGAGAAAGAATGAAACAAAGAAGCTAACGATAGGATGTTAGAAGGTATTAAACCTGGAATGAGAGAAAGAAAGAAAGAAACTAAAGATAGGATGTTAGAAGGTATTAAAGCTAGAATGAGAGAAAGAAAGAAAAAAGTTAAGATAGAATGTTAGAAGGTACTAAAGCTAGAACGAGAGAAAGAAAGCAAGGAAGAAAGAAAGAAGCTAAAGATACAATGTTAGAAGGTATTAAACTAGAATTAGAGAAAGAAAGAAAGAAAGAAACATGCTAAACGTAGGATGCTATAAAGTATTAAAGCTAGAATGATAGAAAGAATGAAAGAACGAAAGAACGAAAAGATGGGATGTTAGAAGGTATTAAAGATAGAATGAGAGAAAGAAAAAAGAAAGAAAGAAAACTAAAGATAGAATTTTATAAGGTATTTAAGCTAAAATGAGACAAAGAAAGAAAGAAAGAAGCTAAAAATAGAATTTTAGAAGGTTTTAAAGCTAGAATGAGAGAAAGAAATAAAGAAAGAAAGAAAGAAAGCTAAAGATACGATGTTATAAGGTATTAAAGCTAGAATGAGAGAAAGAAAGAAAGAATGAAAGAAAAAAAGATGCAAAAGGTAGGATGTTAGAAGGTATTAAAGCTAGAATGAGAGACAGAAAGAAAGAAGCTAGATAGGATGTTAGAAGGTAATAAAGCTAGAATGAGAATGAAAGAAAGCAAGAAAGAAAGGAGCAAAAGATGGGATGTTAGAAGGTATTAAAGCTAGAATGAGAGACAGAAAGAAGATAAAGAAAGGATGTTAGAAGGAATTAAAGCTAGAATGAGAGAAAGAAAGAAAGAAATAAGCCAAAGATAGGATGTTTGAAAGTATTAAAGATACAATGTGACAAAGAAAGAAAGAAGCTAAAGATAGGATGTTAGAAGGTAGTAAAGGTAGAATGAGAGAAAGAAAGAAACAAAGAAGCTAAGGATAGGATGTTAGAAGGTATTAAAGCTGGAATGAGATACAGAAAGAATGAAAGAAGCTAAAGATAGGATGTTAGAAGGTATTGAAGCTAGAATGAGAGAAAGAAAGAAACAAAGAAGCTAAAAGGATGTTAGAAGGTTTTAAAGATGGAATGAGAGAAAGAAAGAAAGAAAGAAACTGAAGATAGGATGTTAGAAGGTATTAAAGCTAGATGGATAGAAAGAAAGAAAGAATGGGATGTTACATAGGACATTGGAAGGTATTAAAGCTAGAATGAGAGAAAAAAAGAAACAAAGAAGCTAATGATAGAATTTTAGAAGTTACTTTAGCTAAATTGAGAGAAAGAAAGAAAGAAACTAAAGATAGGATGTTAGAAGGTATTAAAGCTAGAATGAGAGAATGAAAGAAAGCAAGAAGGAAAGGAGCAAAAGATAGGTTGTTAGAAGGAATTAAAGCTAGAATGAGAGAAGGAATGAAAGAAAGAAGCCAAAGATAGGACGTTTGAAGGTATTAAAGCTAGAATGTGACAAAGAATGAAAGAAAGAAGCTAAAGATAGGATGCTAGAAGGAATTACAGCTGGAATAAGAGAAAGAAAGAAAGAAAGAAAGAAAGAAAGAAAGAAAGAAACTAAAGATAGGATGTTAGAAGGTATTAAAGCTAAATGGAGAGAAAGAAAGATCGAATTGGATGTTATATAGGATGTTAGAAGGTATTTAAGCTGGAATGAGAGAAAGAAAGAAAGAAAGAAACTAAAGATAGGATGTTAGAAGGTATCAAAGCTAGAATGAAAGAAAGAAAGAAAGAAGCTAAAGATAGAATTTTAGAAGGTACTATAGCTAAAATGAGAGAAAGAAAGAAAGAAAGAAAGAAAGAAAGAAAGAAAGAAGCTAAAGATACGATGTTGGAAGGTATTAAAGCTAGACTGAGAGAAAGAAAGTAAGAAAGAAACTAAAGATAGTATGTTAGAAGGCATTAAAGCTAGAATGAGAGAAAGAAAGAAAGAAGCTAAAGATAGAAAGTAAGAACGGAAGGAAGGAAGGAAGGAAGATAGAACAACTGAACGAAAGAGTACGAATGAACGAAAGGAGTAAAAAATTGAAAAGTGAAGGATAGAAAGAAAGAAAGAAAAGAATGGATGTATGGAAGGAGAGAGAGAGAAAGAAAGAAAGGAAGGATGGAAGGAAGGAAGGATAGAAAGAAAGAAAGGAAATAAGGAAGGAAGGAAAGAAGAAAGAAAGAAACGAAGAAAGAATGAGAAGAGAAATATATAAAGATGGAAAGAAAGAAAGAAGATAAAGATAGGGTGTTAGAAGGTAATGAATGTAGAATGAGAGAAAGGAAGAAAGAAAAAAAGAAAGATGCTAAAGATAGGATGTTACTAGGAATTAAAGCTAGAATGAGAGAAACAAAGTAAGAACCTAAAGATACGATGTTAGAAGCTATTAAAGCTAGAATGAGAGAAAGAAAGAAACAAAGAAGATAAAGATAGGATGTTAGAAGTTATTAAAGCTAAAAGGAGAGAAAGAAAGAAAGAATAGGATGTTAGATAGGATGTTAGAAGGTATTAAATCTAGAATGAGAGAAAGAATGAAACAAAGAAGCTAAAGAGGATGTTAGGTATTAAAGCTGGAATGAGAGAAAGAAAGAAAGAAACTAAAGATAGGATGTTAGAAGGTATTAAAGCTAGAATGACAGAAAGAAAGAAAGAAAGAAAGATAAAAGAAACTAAAGATAGAATGTTAGATGGTATTAAAGCTAGAATGAAAGAAAGAAAGAAAAAATGAAAAAACCTAAAGATAAGATGTTTGAAGGAATTAAAGCTAGAATGAGAGAAAGAAAGAAAGAACCTAAAGATACGATGTTAGAAGGTATTAAAGCTAGAATGAGATGGAAAGAAAAAAAGAAGATAAAGATAGGATGTTAGAAGTTATTAAAGCTAGAAGGAGAGAAAGAAAGAAAGAATAGGATGTTAGATAGGATGTTAGAAGGTATTAAAGCTAGAATGAGAGAAAAAATGAAACAAAGAAGCTAAAGATAGGATGTTAGAAGGTATTAAACCTGGAATGAGAGAAAGAAAGAAAGAAACTAAAGATACGATGTTAGAAGGTATTAAAGCTAGAATGAGAGAAAGAAAGAAAGAAAGAAAGAAACATGCTAAACGTAGGATGCTATACAGTATTAAAGCTAGAATGAAAGAAAGAATGAATGAAAGAAAGAAGCTTAAGATAGGATGTTAGAAGTTATTAAAGATACAATGAGAATAAGAAAAAAAGAATGAAAGACAACTAAAGATAGAATTTTAAAAGGTATTTAAGCTAAAATGAGACAAAGAAAGAAAGAAAGAAGATAAAGATAGAATTTTAGAAGGTATTAAAGCTAGAACGAGAGAAAGAAAGAAAGAAAAAAAGAAAGAAAGAAGCTAAACACACGATGTTATTAGGTATTAAAGCTAGATTGAGAGAAAGAAAGAAAGAACGAAAGAAAGAAAGATGCAAAAGGTAGGATGTTAGAAGGTATTAAAGCTAGAATGAGAGACAGAAAGAAAGAATGAAATAAGAAAGATGCAAAAGGTAGGATGTTTGAAGGTATTAAAGATACAGTGTGACAAAGAAAGAAAGAAAGAAGCTAAAGATAGGATGATAAAAGATATTAAATGTAGAATGAGAGAAAGAAAGAAACAAAGAAGCTAAGGATAGGATGTTAGAAGGTATTAAATGTAGAATGAGAGAAAGAAAGAAACAAAGAAGCTAAGGATAGGCTGTTAGAAGGTATTAAAGCTGGAATGAGATACAGAAAGAAAGAAAGAAGCTAAAGATAGGATGTTAGAAGGTATTGAAGCTAGAATGAGAGAAAGAAAGAAACAAAGAAGCTAATAGGATGTTAGAAGGTATTAAAGCTGGAATGAGAGAAAGAAAGAAAGAAAAAAACTAAAGATAGGATGTTAGAAGGTATTAAAGCTAGATGGAGAGAAAGAAAGAAAGAATGGGATGTTAGATAGGACATTAGAAGGTATTAAAACTAGAATGAGAGAAATAAAGAGAGAAAGAAGCTAAAGATAGATTTTTAGAAGGTACTATAGCTAAAATGAGAGAAAGAAAGGAAGGAAGAAAGAAGCTAAAGATACGATGTTAGAAGGTATTAAAGCTAGACTGAGAGAAAGAAAGAAAGAAAGAAAGAAACTAAAGATAGGATGTTAGAAGGTATTAAATCTAGAATGAGATAATGAAAGAAAGCAAGAAGGAAAGGAGGAAAAGATAGGTTGTTAAAAGGAATTAAAGCTAGATTGAGAGAAAGAAAGAAAGAAATAAGCCAAAGAGAGGATGTTTGAAGGTATTAAAGCTGGAATGAGAGAAAGAAAGAAAGAAAGAAACTAAAGATAGGATGTTAGAAGGTATTAAAGCTAGATGGAGAGAAAGAAAGATCGAATTGGATGTTAGATAGGATGTTAGAAGGCATTAAAGCAAGAATGAGAGAAAGAACGAAAGAAAGAAACTAAAGATAGGATGTTAGAAGGTATTAAATCTGGAATGAGAGAAAGAAAGAAAGAAAGAAGCTAAAGATAGGATGTTAGAATGTATTAAAGGTAGATTGAGAGAAAGAAAGACAGAAAGAATCTAAAGATAGGTTGTTAGAATGTATTAAAGCTAGAATGAGAGAAAGAAGCTATAGATAGGATGTTAGAAGATATTATAGCTTGAATGAGAGAAAGAAAGAAAGAAAGAAGCTAAAGATAAAATGTTAGATATAAAAGCTAGAATGAGAGAAAGAAAGAAAGAAGGAAAGATGCTAAAGACAGGATGTCATAAGGTATTAAAGCTAGAATGAGAGAAAGAATGAAAGAAGATAAAGATAGGTTGTTAGAAGGTATTAAAGGTAGAATGAGAGAAAGAAAGAAAGAAAGAAGCCAAGAATAGGATATTTGAAGGTATTACAGCTGGAATGAGACAAAGAAAGAAAGAAAGAAGATAAAGGTAGGATGTTAGAAGGTATTAAAGCTACAATGAGTGAAAGAAAGAAATAGAGAAGCTAAAGATACGATAGTAGTAGGTATTAAAGCTAGAATGAGAGAAAGATGAAAGAAGCTAAAGATAGGATGTTAGAAGGTATTAAAGCTAGAATGAGAGAAAGAAAGAAAGAGAAAGAAAGAAGCAAAATATAGGATGTTAGAAGGTATTATAGCTAGAATGAGAGAAAGAGAGAAAGAAAGAAGCCAAAGACAGGATGTTTGAAGGTATTCCAGCTAGAATGAGACAAAAATTGAAAGAAAGAAGCTAAAGATAGGATGTTAGAAGGTGTTAAAGCTAGAATGAGAGAAAGAAAGAAAGAAGCTAAAGATGGAATTGTAGAAGGTATTAAAAATAAAAGGAGAGAAAGAAAGAAAGAAAGAAAGAACTTAAAGATACGATGTTAGAAAGTATTAAAGCTAGAATGAGAGAAAGAAAGAAAGCAAGAAAGAAAGAAGCTAAAGATAGAATGTTAGAAGTTATTAAAGCTAGAGGGGTGGAGCAACGGGCAGCGAGAACAGGGGAAATTCCAGGGCTCTGGATTCCTCTGGGTTTACTCCGAGTCAGCGGACCCCCCAGGAGAAGGGGGGGCAAGTTTTCCACAGGAGAGTGGACTTGCAGCAAGCGGGGCTTGGAAACGCCGAATTTCAGACGGCAGTCTGTCTTTTGGAAGAGTTTCTTTTCCCGCACGCAACTGGCTCGTGTAGTCGCCATGATTGGTGAGTTAGCTGTCCGGAGAGGGGGAGGTCTGAAGATTTATTACCTGACTGCATGAACAGAGATTAATGATCTGCTGCTAAGCGACAGCAAGTAAAAGATCAGATGTGTTCTTTTGGAAGCTGATGAGGAGAAAGATCTCAAGCGGCATAACTTTGGTAATGCCTGTAACATTGGAGTCTTTCTTACTGCGTCACAGCTGAGAGAACTGGGAAAAAACGAAACCAACTGTCTTTTCTCTCTTAACCCTTCCTCCCCGAGAACTGGCTTTTTCATAAATTCAGGACTTAAGAACTTTAAATAACTCTCCACAACTTAACCTATGTGACTCTATATCGAGCTACAAAGGTGGATTATAAATCAAATAACATCCTTAACATGGCTGGAGCTACGATTAGAGTGTCCTTCGCAGGTCTTTAAGTGTGGACTGGCTAATAAATCAAGAGGGAAATCTGAGTAATTAGCCTGCTGACTGTTATGGCCATGGATAGAGGGGGAGACTCCTTATTGGAACCCACAATGGAGATTTATCTCAAGAGATCTCTTCAGGAATTCCAACTGGATATCATCAATCAAATTAAGGCTCAATTTTTAGAAGCTAAGGCAGAATTTAAGGCGACACTTCTTGGATTGCATGTTAAGATGGAGAGCGTCTTAAAGCAGGATGAAATGTCTGCGTCAGAGAGTGAGAGAGAGACTGTCTTAAAGCTATATGAAATGTCTGAACAAACCATTGAACCTACTCAACAACTGCTATTGCCAGAGAGAGAGACTGTTTTTCTCAAAAAGTTTGATGAATTGCTCAAAAAGGACAAAAGGGGAGGTTGGAAAGAGGGGGGAAAGCATATTGAGATTGTATCGATGGGAATGGATGTAAAGGGGGAGAAATGGGCGAATTTGAGGGCAGAAATTTATGATCAGAGATCGGACAGATCTATGTTGCTCCAAAATCAAGACATTGACTATATTGGGATGAAATTAGTAAATCGGACAGAAAATGCCTTAAAGAGATTTTATAGATGGCATTTTAAAACTGGCAAGGCATTTTAAAACTGGCAAAAAAGAGGCGAGAGGCCAAGCTTGGATTGATAATACTGGAGCTGATAAGCAAAAATGAAAGGGGGAAAGTTACTTGCTGAATAAATAATAGAAACCATTGGTGTGAGAGAGATATATTTACATATAAAGTAACATGAGAAATACACTATGAATTGTAACATGATTAAGTAAATAAGGTTAGATATATATATCTTTTTGTCTTCTGAAATGTTGATGTCTGATGATTGTTAAGCATGGATATTCTAATATGTAGTTGGATAGATAAGAATCCAAGAGAAAGAATCTAGTAAAATTAATCACTATAGATTTAGGATGCTATATATTGAATTAAACATCTGAAATGTTGATATGAAATATATGTATGCATAGACACATATTATGGTGAACACAATATTAATTGTAAGGCACTCACATAGAGATACTGTATCAAGTATATATGAATTATAACATGATTATGTAGTTAAGGATAGATAGATATATCTTTTTGTTTTTTGAAATGTTGATTACTCATGATTGTAAAGCATTGATATTCTGAGATATAATTGGATAGATAAGAATGCAAGAGAAAGAATCTATAAAAAATCAATCACCAGAATTATCATAACTTTAGGATGCTTTATATTGAACTAAATATTTGAGAGCAATAAGGTTGATGCAGTCAGATTCATATAATGGATAATATTGTAAGGAAAATGCCTCCCCACCTATGTGTTTTTGTTTGTTTTGTATGTTTTGTTGATCTTGTAGGTCTATATGTGTTAGAAAAATAAAAATTATTAAAAAAAAAAAAGAAGTTATTAAAGCTAGAATGAGAGAAAGAAAGAAAGAAGCTAAAGATAGGTTGTTAGAAGGAATTAAAGCTAGAATGAGAGAAAGAAAGAAAGAAAGAAAGAAAGAAGCCAAAGAAAGGATGTTTGAAGGTATTAAAGCTAAAATGAGAGAAAGAAAGAAAGAAGCTAAAGATAGGATGTTAGAAGGTATTACACCTAGAATGAGAGAAAGAAAGAAAGAAGCTAAAGATAGTATGTTAGAAGGTATTAAAGCTAGAATTGGAGAAAGAAAGAAAGAAAGAAGCTAAAGATAGGAAGTTAGAAGTTATTAAAGCTAGAATGAGAGAATGAAAGAAAGACAGAAAGAAAGAACGGAAGGAAGGAAGGAAGATAGAACGACTGAAAGAAAGAGTACGAATGAACGAAAGGAAGAAAAAATAGAAAAGTGAAGGATAGAAAGAAAGAAAGAAAAGAATGGAAGTATGGAAGGAAGGACCTCATGAAGAAAGAAAGAGAGAGAGAGAGAAAGGAAGGAAGGAAGGAAAGAAGAAAGGAAGGAAGCAAGAATAGAAAGAAAGAAAGGAAACAAGGAAGGAAGGAAAGAAGGAAGGAAGAAAGAGAGAAAGAAACAAAGAAAGAAAGAATGAGAAGAGAAATATATAAAGATGGAAAGAAAGAAAGAAAGAAGATAAAGATAGGGTGTTAGAAGGTAATGAAGCCAGAATGAGAGAAAGAAAGAAAGAAAGAAAGAAAGAAAGAAAGAAAGAAAGAAAGAAAGAAAAGAAAAAAAAGCTAAAGGTAGAGTTTTAAAAGGTATTAAACCTAGAATTGAAGAAAGAAAGAAAGAAAGAAGCTAAAGATACGATGTTATAAGGTATTCAATCTAGAATGAAAGGAAGAAAGAAGCTAAAGATAGAATGTTATAAGGTATTAAAGCTAGAATTAAAGAAAGAAAGAAAGAAGGAAGCAAAAGATAGGATGTTAGAAGGTAAAGCTAGAATTAAAGAACGAAAGAAAGAAAGAAAGGAGCTAAAAATAGGATGTTAGAAGGTATTAAAGCTAGAATGAGAGAAAGAAAGATTGAAAAAAATCTATAGATAGAATTTTAGAATGTATTAAAGCTAAAATGAGAGAAAGAAAGGAAGAAGCTAAAGAGAGAATTCTAGAAGGTGTTAAAGCTAGAATTAACGAAAAAAAAGAAGCTAAAGATAGGATGTTAGAAGGTATTAAAGCTAGAATAAGAGAAAGAAAGAAAGTAGCTAAAGGTAGGATGTCATAAGGTATTAAAGCTAGAATGAAACAAAGAAAGAAAGAATCTAAAGATAGGATGTTAGAATGTATTAAAGCTAGAATGAGAGAAAGAGAGAAAGAAGCTAAAGATAGAATTTTAAAAGGTATTAAAGCTAAAATGAGAAGAAAGAAGGAAGCTAAAGATACGATGTTACAACATATTAAAGCTAGATTGACAGAAAGAAAGAAAGAAGCTAAAGATAGAATTTTAGAAGGTATTAAAGCTAAAATGAGAGAAAGAAAGAAAGAAAAAAAGAAGCTAAAGATACGATGTTAGAACGCATTAAAGCTAGAATGAGAGAAAGAAAGTAAGCAAGAAAGAAAGGCACTAAAGAAAGGAAGTTAGAAGTTATTAAAGCTAGAATGAGAGAAAGAAAGAAAGAAGCTAAAGATACGATGTTAGAAGGCATTAAAGCTAGAATGAGAGAAAGAAAGAAAAAAGAAGCTAAAGATACGATGTTAGAAGGCATTAAAGCTAGAATGAGAGAAAGAAAGAAAGAAGCTAAAGATAGCAAGTTAGAAGGTATTAAAGCTAGAATGAGAGAAAGAAAGCAAGCAAGAAAGAAAGGAGCTAAAGATAGGTTGTTAGAAGGAATTAATGCTAGAATGAGAGAAAGAAAGAAAGAAAGAAAGAAAGAAAGAAAGAAAGAAAGAAAGAAAGAAAGAAAGAAAGAAAGAAAGAAAGAAAGAAAGAAAGAAAGAAGCCAAAGAGAGGATGTTTGAAGGTATTAAAACTAGAATGAGAGAAAGAAAGAAAGAAAGAAGCTAAAGATAGAATGTTAGAAGGTATTAAAGATGGAATGAGAGATAGAATGAAAGAAGCTAAAGATAGGATGTTAGAAGACATTAAAGCTAGAATGAGAGAAAGAAAGAAACAAAGAAGCTAAAGATAGCAAGTTAGAAGGTATTAAAGCTAGAATGAGGGAATGAAAGAAAGAAGCTAAAGATGGAATTGTAGAAGGTATTAAAAATAAAAGGAGAGAAAGAAAGAAAGAAAGAAAGAACTTAAAGATACGATGTTAGAAGGTATTAAAGCTAGAATGAGAGAAAGAAAGAAAGCAAGAAAGAAAGAAGCTAAAGATAGAATGTTAGAAGTTATTAAAGCTAGAATGAGAGAAAGAAAGAAAGAAGCTAAAGATAGGTTGTTAGAAGGAATTAAAGCTAGAATGAGAGAAAGAAAGAAAGAAAGAAAGAAAGAAGCCAAAGAAAGGATGTTTGAAGGTATTAAAGCTAAAATGAGAGAAAGAAAGAAAGAAGCTAAAGATAGGATGTTAGAAGGTATTACACCTAGAATGAGAGAAAGAAAGAAAGAAGCTAAAGATAGTATGTTAGAAGGTATTAAAGCTAGAATTGGAGAAAGAAAGAAAGAAAGAAGCTAAAGATAGGAAGTTAGAAGTTATTAAAGCTAGAATGAGAGAATGAAAGAAAGACAGAAAGAAAGAACGGAAGGAAGGAAGGAAGATAGAACGACTGAAAGAAAGAGTACGAATGAACGAAAGGAAGAAAAAATAGAAAAGTGAAGGATAGAAAGAAAGAAAGAAAAGAATGGAAGTATGGAAGGAAGGACCTCATGAAGAAAGAAAGAGAGAGAGAGAAAGGAAGGAAGGAAGGAAAGAAGAAAGGAAGGAAGCAAGAATAGAAAGAAAGAAAGGAAACAAGGAAGGAAGGAAAGAAGGAAGGAAGAAAGAGAGAAAGAAACAAAGAAAGAAAGAATGAGAAGAGAAATATATAAAGATTGAAAGAACGAAAGAAAGAAGATAAAGATAGGGTGTTAGAAGGTAATGAAGCCAGAATGAGAGAAAGAAAGAAAGAAAGAAAGAAAGAAAGAAAGAAAGAAAGAAAGAAAGAAAGAAAAGAAAAAAAAGCTAAAGGTAGAGTTTTAAAAGGTATTAAAGCTAGAATTGAAGAAAGAAAGAAAGAAAGAAGCTAAAGATACGATGTTATAAGGTATTCAATCTAGAATGAAAGGAAGAAAGAAGCTAAAGATAGAATGTTATAAGGTATTAAAGCTAGAATTAAAGAAAGAGATGTTAGAAGGTAAAGCTAGAATTAAAGAACGAAAGAAAGAAAGAAAGGAGCTAAAAATAGGATGTTAGAAGGTATTAAAGCTAGAATGAGAGAAAGAAAGATTGAAAAAAAATCTATAGATAGAATTTTAGAATGTATTAAAAGCTAAAATGAGAGAAAGAAAGGAAGAAGCTAAAGAGAGAATTCTAGAAGGTGTTAAAGCTAGAATTAACGAAAAAAAAGAAGCTAAAGATACGATGTTAGAAGGTAATTAAAGCTAGACTGAGAGAAAGAAAGTAAGAAAGAAACTAAAGATAGTATGTTAGAAGGCATTAAAGCTAGAATGAGAGAAAGAAAGAAAGAAGCTAAAGATAGAAAGTAAGAACGGAAGGAAGGAAGGAAGGAAGATAGAACAACTGAACGAAAGAGTACGAATGAACGAAAGGAGTAAAAAATTGAAAAGTGAAGGATAGAAAGAAAGAAAGAAAAGAATGGATGTATGGAAGGAGAGAGAGAGAAAGAAAGAAAGGAAGGATGGACAGGAAGGAAGGATAGAAAGAAAGAAAGGAAATAAGGAAGGAAGGAAAGAAGAAAGAAAGAAACGAAGAAAGAATGAGAAGAGAAGTATATAAAGATGGAAAGAAAGAAAGAAGATAAAGATAGGGGTGTTAGAAGGTAATGAATGTAGAATGAGAGAAAGGAAGAAAGAAAAAAAGAAAGATGCTAAAGATAGGATGTTACTAGGAATTAAAGCTAGAATGAGAGAAACAAAGTAAGAACCTAAAGATACGATGTTAGAAGCTATTAAAGCTAGAATGAGAGAAAGAAAGAAACAAAGAAGATAAAGATAGGATGTTAGAAGTTATTAAAGCTAAAAGGAGAGAAAGAAAGAAAGAATAGGATGTTAGATAGGATGTTAGAAGGTATTAAATCTAGAATGAGAGAAAGAATGAAACAAAGAAGCTAAAGAGGATGTTAGGTATTAAAGCTGGAATGAGAGAAAGAAAGAAAAGAAACTAAAGATAGGCATGTTAGAAAGGTATTAAAGCTAGAATGACAGAAAGAAAGAAAGAAAGAAAGATAAAAGAAACTAAAGATAGAATGTTAGATGGTATTAAAGCTAGAATGAAAGAAAGAAAGAAAAAAATGAAAAAAACCTAAGATAAGATGTTTGAAAGGAATTAAAGCTAGAATGAGAGAAAGAAAGAAAAGAACCTAAAGATACGATGTTAGAAGGTATTAAAGCTAGAATGAGATGGAAAGAAAAAAAAGAAGATAAAGATAGGATGTTAGAAGTTATTAAAGCTAGAAGGAGAGAAAGAAAGAAAGAATAGGATGTTAGATAGGATGTTAGAAGGTATTAAAGCTAGAATGAGAGAAAAAATGAAACAAAGAAGCTAAAGATAGGATGTTAGAAGGTATTAAACCTGGAATGAGAGAAAGAAAGAAAGAAAACTAAAGATACGATGTTAGAAGGTATTAAAGCTAGAATGAGAGAAAGAAAGAAAGAAAGAAAGAAACATGCTAAACGTAGGATGCTATACAGTATTAAAGCTAGAATGAAAGAAAGAATGAATGAAAGAAAGAAGCTTAAGATAGGATGTTAGAAGTTATTAAAGATACAATGAGAATAAGAAAAAAAGAATGAAAGACAACTAAAGATAGAATTTTAAAAGGTATTTAAGCTAAAATGAGACAAAGAAAGAAAGAAAGAAGATAAAGATAGAATTTTAGAAGGTATTAAAAGCTAGAACGAGAGAAAGAAGAAAGGAAAAAAAAGAAAGAAAGAAGCTAAACACCACACGATGTTTATTAGGTATTAAAGCTAGGATTGAGAGAAAGAAAGAAAGAACGAAAGAAAGAAAGATGCAAAAGGTAGGATGTTAGAAGGTATTAAAGCTAGAATGAGAGACAGAAAGAAAGAATGAAATAAGAAAGATGCAAAAGGTAGGATGTTTGAAGGTATTAAAGATACACAGTGTGACAAAGAAAGAAAGAAAGAAGCTAAAGATAGGATGATAAAAGATATTAAATGTAGAATGAGAGAAAGAAAGAAACAAAGAAGCTAAGGATAGGATGTTAGAAGGTATTAAATGTAGAATGAGAGAAAGAAAAGAAACAAAGAAGCTAAGGATAGGCTGTTAGAAGGTATTAAAGCTGGAATGAGATACAGAAAGAAAGAAAGAAGCTAAAGATAGGATGTTAGAAGGTATTGAAGCTAGAATGAGAGAAAGAAAGAAACAAAGAAGCTAATAGGATGTTAGAAGGTATTAAAGCTGGAATGAGAGAAAGAAAGAAAGAAAAAAACTAAAGATAGGATGTTAGAAGGTATTAAAAGCTAGATGGAGAGAAAGAAAGAAAGAATGGGATGTTAGATAGGACATTAGAAGGTATTAAAACTAGAATGAGAGAAATAAAAGAGAGAAAGAAGCTAAAGATAGATTTTTAGAAGGTACTATAGCTAAAATGAGAGAAAGAAAGGAAGGAAGAAAGAAGCTAAAGATACGATGTTAGAAGGTATTAAAAGCTAGACTGAGAGAAAGAAAGAAAGAAAGAAAGAAACTAAAGATAGGATGTTAGAAGGTATTAAATCTAGAATGAGATAATGAAAGAAAGCAAGAAGGAAAGGAGGAAAAGATAGGTTGTTAAAAGGAATTAAAGCTAGATTGAGAGAAAGAAAGAAAGAAATAAGCCAAAGAGAGGATGTTTGAAGGTATTAAAGCTGGAATGAGAGAAAGAAAGAAAGAAAAGAAACTAAAGATAGGATGTTAGAAGGTATTAAAGCTAGATGGAGAGAAAGAAAGATCGAATTGGATGTTAGATAGGATGTTAGAAGGCATTAAAAGCAAGAATGAGAGAAAGAAAGAAAGAAAGAAACTAAAGATAGGATGTTAGAAGGTATTTAAATCTGGAATGAGAGAAAGAAAGAAAGAAAGAAGCTAAAGATAGGATGTTAGAATGTATTAAAGGTAGATTGAGAGAAAGAAAGACAGAAAGAATCTAAAGATAGGTTGTTAGAATGTATTAAAGCTAGAATGAGAGAAAGAAGCTATAGATAGGATGTTAGAAGATATTATAGCTTGAATGAGAGAAAGAAAGAAAGAAAGAAGCTAAAGATAAAATGTTAGATATAAAAGCTAGAATGAGAGAAAGAAAGAAAGAAGGAAAGATGCTAAAGACAGGATGTTATAAGGTATTAAAGCTGGAATGAGAGAAAGATTGAAAGAAGATAAAGATAGGTTGTTAGAAGGTATTAAAGGTAGAATGAGAGAAAGAAAGAAAGAAAGAAGCCAAGAATAGGATATTTGAAGGTATTACAGCTGGAATGAGACAAAGAAAGAAAGAAAGAAGATAAAGGTAGGATGTTAGAAGGTATTAAAGCTACAATGAGTGAAAGAAAGAAATAGAGAAGCTAAAGATACGATAGTAGTAGGTATTAAAGCTAGAATGAGAGAAAGATGAAAGAAGCTAAAGATAGGATGTTAGAAGGTATTAAAGCTAGAATGAGAGAAAGAAAGAAAGAGAAAGAAAGAAGCAAAATATAGGATGTTAGAAGGTATTATAGCTAGAATGAGAGAAAGAGAGAAAGAAAGAAGCCAAAGACAGGATGTTTGAAGGTATTCCAGCTAGAATGAGACAAAAATTGAAAGAAAGAAGCTAAAGATAGGATGTTAGATGGTGTTAAAGCTAGAATGAGAGAAAGAAAGAAAGAAGCTAAAGATGAATTGTAGAAGGTATTAAAAATAAAAGGAGAGAAAGAAAGAAAGAAAGAAAGAACTTAAAGATACGATGTTAGAAGGTATTAAAGCTAGAATGAGAGAAAGAAAGAAAGCAAGAAAGAAAGAAGCTAAAGATAGAATGTTAGAAGTTATTAAAGCTAGAATGAGAGAAAGAAAGAAAGAAGCTAAAGATAGGTTGTTAGAAGGAATTAAAGCTAGAATGAGAGAAAGAAAGAAAGAAAGAAAGAAAGAAAGAAGCCAAAGAAAGGATGTTTGAAGGTATTAAAGCTAAAATGAGAGAAAGAAAGAAAGAAGCTAAAGATAGGATGTTAGAAGGTATTACACCTAGAATGAGAGAAAGAAAGAAAGAAGCTAAAGATAGTATGTTAGAAGGTATTAAAGCTAGAATTGGAGAAAGAAAGAAAGAAAGAAGCTAAAGATAGGAAGTTAGAAGTTATTAAAGCTAGAATGAGAGAATGAAAGAAAGACAGAAAGAAAGAACGGAAGGAAGGAAGGAAGATAGAACGACTGAAAGAAAGAGTACGAATGAACGAAAGGAAGAAAAAATAGAAAAGTGAAGGATAGAAAGAAAGAAAGAAAAGAATGGAAGTATGGAAGGAAGGACCTCATGAAGAAAGAAAGAGAGAGAGAGAGAAAGGAAGGAAGGAAGGAAAGAAGAAAGGAAGGAAGCAAGAATAGAAAGAAAGAAATGAAACGAGGAAGGAAGGAAAGAAGAAAGAGAGAAAGAAACAAAGAAAGAAAGAATGAGAAGAGAAATATATAAAGATGGAAAGAAAGAAAGAAAGAAGATAAAGATAGGGTGTTAGAAGGTAATGAAGCCAGAATGAGAGAAAGAAAGAAAGAAAGAAAGAAAGAAAGAAAGAAAGAAAGAAAAGAAAAAAAAGCTAAAGGTAGAGTTTTAAAAGGTATTAAAGCTAGAATTGAAGAAAGAAAGAAAGAAAGAAGCTAAAGATACGATGTTATAAGGTATTCAATCTAGAATGAAAGGAAGAAAGAAGCTAAAGATAGAATGTTATAAGGTATTAAAGCTAGAATTAAAGAAAGAAAGAAAGAAGGAAGCAAAAGATAGGATGTTAGAAGGTAAAGCTAGAATTAAAGAACGAAAGAAAGAAAGAAAGGAGCTAAAAATAGGATGTTAGAAGGTATTAAAGCTAGAATGAGAGAAAGAAAGATTGAAAAAAATCTATAGATAGAATTTTAGAATGTATTAAAGCTAAAATGAGAGAAAGAAAGGGAGAAGCTAAAGAGAGAATTCTAGAAGGTGTTAAAGCTAGAATTAACGAAAAAAAAGAAGCTAAAGATAGGATGTTAGAAGGTATTAAAGCTAGAATAAGAGAAAGAAAGAAAGTAGCTAAAGGTAGGATGTCATAAGGTATTAAAGCTAGAATGAAACAAAGAAAGAAAGAATCTAAAGATAGGATGTTAGAATGTATTAAAGCTAGAATGAGAGAAAGAGAGAAAGAAGCTAAAGATAGAATTTTAAAAGGTATTAAAGCTAAAATGAGAAGAAAGAAGGAAGCTAAAGATACGATGTTACAACATATTAAAGCTAGATTGACAGAAAGAAAGAAAGAAGCTAAAGATAGAATTTTAGAAGGTATTAAAGCTAAAATGAGAGAAAGAAAGAAAGAAAAAAAGAAGCTAAAGATACGATGTTAGAACGCATTAAAGCTAGAATGAGAGAAAGAAAGTAAGCAAGAAAGAAAGGCACTAAAGAAAGGAAGTTAGAAGTTATTAAAGCTAAAATGAGAGAAAGAAAGAAAGAAGCTAAAGATACGATGTTAGAAGGCATTAAAGCTAGAATGAGAGAAAGAAAGAAAGAAAAAAAGAAGCTAAAGATACGATGTTAGAAGGCATTAAAGCTAGAATGAGAGAAAGAAAGAAATAAGCTAAAGATAGCAAGTTAGAAGGTATTAAAGCTAGAATGAGAGAAAGAAAGAAAGCAAGAAAGAAAGGAGCTAAAGATAGGTTGTTAGAAGGAATTAATGCTAGAATGAGAGAAAGAAAGAAAGAAAGAAAGAAAGAAAGAAAGAAAGAAAGAAAGAAAGAAGCCAAAGAGAGGATGTTTGAAGGTATTAAAACTAGAATGAGAGAAAGAAAGAAAGAAAGAAGCTAAAGATAGAATGTTAGAAGGTATTAAAGATGGAATGAGAGATAGAATGAAAGAAGCTAAAGATAGGATGTTAGAAGACATTAAAGCTAGAATGAGAGAAAGAAAGAAACAAAGAAGCTAAAGATAGCAAGTTAGAAGGTATTAAAGCTAGAATGAGGGAATGAAAGAAAGAAGCTAAAGATGGAATTGTAGAAGGTATTAAAAATAAAAGGAGAGAAAGAAAGAAAGAAAGAAAGAACTTAAAGATACGATGTTAGAAGGTATTAAAGCTAGAATGAGAGAAAGAAAGAAAGCAAGAAAGAAAGAAGCTAAAGATAGAATGTTAGAAGTTATTAAAGCTAGAATGAGAGAAAGAAAGAAAGAAGCTAAAGATAGGTTGTTAGAAGGAATTAAAGCTAGAATGAGAGAAAGAAAGAAAGAAAGAAAGAAAGAAGCCAAAGAAAGGATGTTTGAAGGTATTAAAGCTAAAATGAGAGAAAGAAAGAAAGAAGCTAAAGATAGGATGTTAGAAGGTATTACACCTAGAATGAGAGAAAGAAAGAAAGATGCTAAAGATAGTATGTTAGAAGGTATTAAAGCTAGAATTGGAGAAAGAAAGAAAGAAAGAAGCTAAAGATAGGAAGTTAGAAGTTATTAAAGCTAGAATGAGAGAATGAAAGAAAGACAGAAAGAAAGAACGGAAGCAAGGAAGGAAGATAGAACGACTGAAAGAAAGAGTACGAATGAACGAAAGGAAGAAAAAATAGAAAAGTGAAGGATAGAAAGAAAGAAAGAAAAGAATGGAAGTATGGAAGGAAGGACCTCATGAAGAAAGAAAGAGAGAGAGAGAGAAAGGAAGGAAGGAAGGAAAGAAGAAAGGAAGGAAGCAAGAATAGAAAGAAAGAAAGGAAACAAGGAAGGAAGGAAAGAAGGAAGGAAGAAAGAGAGAAAGAAACAAAGAAAGAAAGAATGAGAAGAGAAATATATAAAGATTGAAAGAACGAAAGAAAGAAGATAAAGATAGGGTGTTAGAAGGTAATGAAGCCAGAATGAGAGAAAGAAAGAAAGAAAGAAAGAAAGAAAGAAAGAAAGAAAGAAAGAAAGAAAGAAAGAAAAGAAAAAAAAGCTAAAGGTAGAGTTTTAAAAGGTATTAAAGCTAGAATTGAAGAAAGAAAGAAAGAAAGAAGCTAAAGATACGATGTTATAAGGTATTCAATCTAGAATGAAAGGAAGAAAGAAGCTAAAGATAGAATGTTATAAGGTATTAAAGCTAGAATTAAAGAAAGAAAGAAAGAAGGAAGCAAAAGATAGGATGTTAGAAGGTAAAGCTAGAATTAAAGAACGAAAGAAAGAAAGAAAGGAGCTAAAAATAGGATGTTAGAATGTATTAAAGCTAGAATGAGAGAAAGAGAGAAAGAAGCTAAAGATAGAATTTTAAAAGGTATTAAAGCTAAAATGAGAAGAAAGAAGGAAGCTAAAGATACGATGTTACAACATATTAAAGCTAGATTGACAGAAAGAAAGAAAGAAGCTAAAGATAGAATTTTAGAAGGTATTAAAGCTAAAATGAGAGAAAGAAAGAAAGAAAAAAAGAAGCTAAAGATACGATGTTAGAACGCATTAAAGCTAGAATGAGAGAAAGAAAGTAAGCAAGAAAGAAAGGCACTAAAGAAAGGAAGTTAGAAGTTATTAAAGCTAGAATGAGAGAAAGAAAGAAAGAAGCTAAAGATACGATGTTAGAAGGCATTAAAGCTAGAATGAGAGAAAGAAAGAAAGAAAAAAAAAGCTAAAGATACGATGTTAGAAGGCATTAAAGCTAGAATGAGAGAAAGAAAGAAAGAAGCTAAAGATAGCAAGTTAGAAGGTATTAAAGCTAGAATGAGAGAAAGAAAGCAAGCAAGAAAGAAAGGAGCTAAAGATAGGTTGTTAGAAGGAATTAATGCTAGAATGAGAGAAAGAAAGAAAGAAAGAAAGAAAGAAAGAAAGAAAGAAAGAAAGAAAGAAAGAAAGAAAGAAAGAAAGAAAGAAAGAAAGAAGCCAAAGAGAGGATGTTTGAAGGTATTAAAACTAGAATGAGAGAAAGAAAGAAAGAAGCTAAAGATAGAATGTTAGAAGGTATTAAAGATGGAATGAGAGATAGAATGAAAGAAGCTAAAGATAGGATGTTAGAAGACATTAAAGCTAGAATGAGAGAAAGAAAGAAACAAAGAAGCTAAAGATAGCAAGTTAGAAGGTATTAAAGCTAGAATGAGGGAATGAAAGAAAGACAAAGAAAGAACGGAAGGAAGGAAGGAAGATAGAACGACTGAACTATAGAGTACGAATGAACAAAAGGGAGAAAAAATAGAAAAGTGAAGGATAGAAAGAAAGAAAGAAAAGAATGGAAGTATGGAAGGAAGGACCTCATGAAGAAAGAAGGAGAGAGAGAGAGAAAGGAAGTAAGGAAGGAAAGAAGAAAGGAAGGAAGCAAGAATAGAAAGAAAGAAAGGAAACAAGGAAGGAAGGAAAGAAGGAAGAAAGAGAGAAAGAAACAAAGATAGAAAGAATGAGAAGAGAAATATATAAAGATGAAAAGAAAGAAAGAAAAAAGATAAAGATAGGGTGTTAGAAGGTAATGAAGCCAGAATGAGAGAAAGAAAGAAAGAAAGAAAGAAGCTGAAGATAGGATGTTAGAATGTATTAAAGGTAGATTGAGAGAAAGAAAGACAGAAAGAAGCTAAAGATAGGTTGTTAGAATGTATTAAAGCTAGAATGAGAGAAAGAAGCTATAGATAGGATGTTAGAAGATATTATAGCTTGAATGAGAGAAAGAAAGAAAGAAAGAAGCTAAAGATAAAATGTTAGATATAAAAGCTAGAATGAGAGAAAGAAAGAAAGAAGGAAAGATGCTAAAGACAGGATGTTATAAGGTATTAATGCTAGAATGAGAGAAAGAATGAAAGAAGATAAAGATAAGTTGTTAGAAGGTATTAAATGTAGAATGAGAGAAAGAAAGAAAGAAGCCAAGGATAGGATATTTGAAGGTATTACAGCTAGAATGAGACAAAGAAAGAAAGAAAGAAGATAAAGGTAGGATGTAAGAAGGTATTAAAGCTACAATGAGTGAAAGAAAGAAAGAAATAGAGAAGCTAAAGATACGATAGTAGTAGGTATTAAAGCTAGAATGAGAGAAAGAAAGAAAGAAAAAAAGAAGCTAAAGATACGATGTTAGAAGGCATTAAAGCTAGAATGAGAGAAAGAAAGAAAGAAGCTAAAGATAGTATGTTAGAAGGTATTAAAGCTCGAATGAGAGAAAGAAAGAAAGAAGCTAAAGATGGAATTGTAGAAGGTATTAAAGATAAAAGGAGAGAAAGAAAGAAAGAAAAAAAGAAGCTAAAGATACGATGTTAGAAGGCATTAAAGCTAGAATGAGAGAAAGAAAGCAATCAAGGAAGAAAGGAGCTAAAGATAGGTTGTTTGAAGGAATTAATGCTAGAATGAGAGAAAGAAAGAAAGACAGAAAGAAAGAAGCCAAAGATAGGATGTTTGAAGGTATTAAAGCTAGAATGAGAGAAAGAAAGAATGAAAGAAGCTAAAGATAGAATGTTAGAAGGTATTAAAGATGGAATGAGAGAAAGAATGAAAGAAGCTAAAGATAGGATGTTAGAAGACATTAAAGCTAGAATGAGAGAAAGAAAGAAACAAAGAAGCTAAAGATAGCAAGTTAGAAGGTATTAAAGCTAGAATGAGAGAATGAAAGAAATACGGAAGGAAAGAACGGAAGGAAGGAAGGAAGATAGAACGACTGAACCATAGAGCACGAATGAACGAAAGGAAGAAAAAATAGAAAAGTGAAGGATAGAAAGAAAGAAAGAAAAGAATGGAAGTATGGAAGGAAGGACCTCATGAAGAAAGAAGGAGAGAGAGAGAGAGAAAGGAAGTAAGGAAGGTAAGAAGAAAGGAAGGAAGCAAGAATAGAAAGAAAGAAAGGAAACAAGGTAGGAAGGAAAGAAGGAAGAAAGAGAGAAAGAAACAAAGAAAGAAAGAATGAGAAGAGAAATATATAAAGATGAAAAGAAAGAAAGAAAGAAGATAAAGATAGGGTGTTAGAAGGTAATGAAGCCAGAATGAGAGAGAGAAAGAAAGAAAGAAAGAAAGAAAGAAAGAAAGGAAAGAAAGAAAGAAAGAAAGAAAGAAAGAGAGAAAGAGAGAAAGAAAAAGCTATAGGTAGAATTTTAAAAGGTATTAAAGCTAGAATTGAAGAAAGAAAGAAAGAAAGAAGCTAAAGATAGGATGTTAGAACGTATTAAAGCTGGAATGAGAGAAAGAAAGAAAGAAAGAAGCTAAAGATAGGATGTTAGAATGTATTAAAGGTAGATTGAGAGAAAGAAAGACAGAAAGAAGCTAAAGATAGGTTGTTAGAAGGTATTAAAAGCTAGAATGAGAGAAAGAAAGAAAGTAGCCAAAGATAGGGTGTTTGAAGGTATTAAAGCTAGAATGAGACAAAGAAAGAAAGAAAGAAACTAAAGATAGGATGTTAGAAGGTATTAAAGCTGGAATGAGAGAAAGAAAGAAAAAAAAAGCTAAAGATAGGATGTTAGAATGTATTAAAGGTAGATAGAGAGAAAGAAAGACAGAAAAAAGCTAAAGATAGGTTGTTAGAATGTATTAAAACTAGAATGAGAGAAAGAAGCTATAGATAGGATGTTAGAAGATATTATAGCTTGAATGAGAGAAAGAAAGAAAGAAAGAAGCTAAAGATAAAATGTTAGATATAAAAGCTGGAATGAGAGAAAGAAAGAAAGAAGGAAAGATGCTAAAGACAGGATGTTATAAGGTATTAAAGCTAGAATGAGAGAAAGAATGAAAGAAGATAAAGATAGTATGTTAGAAGATATTAAAAGTAGAATGAGAGAAAGAAAGAAAGAAAGAAGCCAAGGATAGGATATTTGAAGGTATTACAGCTAGAATGAGACAAAGAAAGAAAGAAGATAAAGGTAGGATGTTAGAAGGTATTAAAGCTACAATGAGTGAAAGAAAGAAAGAAATAGAGAAGCTAAAGATACGATAGTAGTAGGTATTAAAGCTAGAATGAGAGAAAGAAAGAAAGAAGCTAAAGATCGATTGTTAGAAGGTATTAAAGCTAGAATGAGAGAAAGAAAGAAAGAAAAAGAAAGAAGCAAAAAATAGGATGTTAGAAGTATTATAGCTAGAATGAGAGAAAGAGAGAAAGAGAGAAGCCAAAGACAGGATGTTTGAAGGTATTCCAGCTAGAATGAGACAAAGATTGAAAGAAAGAAGCTAAAGATAGGATGTTAGAAGGTATTAAAGCTAGAATGAGAGAAAGAAAGAAAGAAGCTAAAGATGGAATTGTAGAAGGTATTAAAGATAAAAGGAGAGAAAGAAAGAAAGAAAGAAAGAAAGAACTTAAAGATACGATGTTAGAAGTTATTAAAGCTAGAATGAGAGAAAGAAAGAAAGCAAGAAAGAAAGAAGCTAAAGATAGAATGTTAGAAGTTATTAAAGCTAGAATGAGAGAAAGAAAGAAAGAAGCTAAAGATAGGTTGTTAGAAGGAATTAAAGCTAGAATGAGAGAAAGAAAGAAAGAAGCCAAAGAAAGGATGTTTGAAGGTATTAAAGCTAAAATGAGAGAAAGAAAGAAAGAAGCTAAAGATAGGATGTTAGAAGGTATTACACCTAGAATGAGAGAAAGAAAGAAAAAAGCTAAAGATAGTATGTTAGAAGGTATTAAAGCTAGAATTGGAGAAAGAGAGAAAGAAAGAAGCTAAAGATAAAATATTAGAAGGTATTTAATTTGGAATGAAAGAAAGAAAGAAAGAAGCTAAAGATAGGAAGTTAGAAGTTATTAAACTAGAATGAGAGAATGAAAGAAAGACAGAAAGAAAGAACGGAAGGAAGGAAGGAAGATAGAACGACTGAAAGAAAGAGTACGAACGAACGAAAGGAAGAAAAAATAGAAAAGTGAAGGATAGAAAGAAAGAAAGAAAAGAATGGAAGTATGGAAGGAAGGACCTCATGAAGAAAGAAAGAGAGAGAGAGAGAAAGGAAGGAAGGAAGGAAAGAAGACAGGAAGGAAGCAAGAATAGAAAGAAAGAAATGAAACGAGGAAGGAAGGAAAGAAGGAAGGAAGAGAGAAAGAAACAAAGAAAGAAAGAATGAGAAGAGAAATATATAAAGATGGAAAGAAAGAAAGAAAGAAAGAAGATAAAGATAGGGTGTTAGAAGGTAATGAAGCCAGAATGAGAGAAAGAAAGAAAGAAAGATGCTAAATGTAGGATGTTATAAGGTATTAAAGTAAAAAGGAAAGAAAGAAAGAAAGAAAGAAAGAAAGAAAGAAAGAAAGAAAGAAAGAAAGAAAGAAAGAAAGAAAGAAAGAAGCTAAAGATAGAATTTTAGAAGGCATTAAAGCTAGAATGAGAGAAAGATAGAAAGAAAGAAGCTAAAGATAGAATTTTAGAAGGAATTAAAGCTAGAATGAGAGAAAGAAAGAAAGAAGCTAAAGATACGATGTTATAAGGTATGAAAGCTAGAATGAGAGAAAGAAAGAAAGAATGAAACAAAGAAAGATTCTAATGGTAGGATGTTAGAAGGTATGAAAGCTAGAATGAGAGAAAGAAGGAAAGAAAGAAGCTAAAGATAGGATGTTATAAGGTATTAAAGCTAGAATGAGAGAAAGAAGGCAAGCAAGAAAGAAAGGAGCTAAAGCTAGAATGTTAGAAGTTATTGATGCTAGAATGAGAGAAATAAAGAAAGAAGCTAAAGGTAGAATTCTAGAAGGTATTAAAGCTAGAATTAAAGAAATCAAGAAAGCAAGCAAGCAAGAAAGAAAGCAAGAAAGAAAGAAAAGAAAGGAAAAAGCTAAAGATACGATATTATAAGGTATTAAATCTAGAATGAAAGAAAGAAAGAAAGAAGGAAAAAAGCTAAAGATAGAATTTTAGAACGTATTAAAACTAGAATGAGAGAGAGACAGAAATTAAAGAAGCGAAAGATACAATGTTAGAAGGTATTAAAGCTAGAATGAGAGAAAGAAAGAAAGAAAAAAAATCTAAAGATAGAATTTTAGAATGTATTAAAGCTAAAATGAGAGAAAGAAAGAAAGAAGTTAAAGATAGGATGTTAGAAGGTATTAAAGCTAGAATGAGAGAAAGAAAGAAAGTAACTAAAGGTAGGATGTTATAAGGTATTAAAGATAGAATGAAACAAAGAAAGAAAGAATCTAAAGACAGGATGTTAAAATGTATTAAAGCTAGAATGAGAGAAAGAGAGAAAGAAGCTATAGATAGAATTTTAAAAGGTATTAAAGCTAAAATGAGAAGACAGAAAGAAAGAAGCTAAAGATACGATGTTACAAGATATTAAAGCTAGATTGAGAGAAAGAAAGAAAGAAGCTAAAGATAGAATTTTAGAAGGTATTAAAGCTAAAATGAGAGAAAGAAAGAAAGAAAAAAAGAAGCTAAAGATACGATGTTAGACGGCATTAAAGCTAGAATGAGAGAAAGAAAGCAAACAAGAAAGAAAGGAGCTAAAGATAGGATGTTAGAAGTTATTAAAGCTAGAATGAGAGAAAGAAAGAAAGAAGCTAAAGATAGGATGTTAGAAGGCATTAAAGCTAGAATGAGAGAAAGAAAGAAAGAAAAAAAGAAGCAAAAGATACGATGTTAGAAGGCATTAAAGCTAGAATGAGAGAAAGAAAGAAAGAAGCTAAAGATAGGATGTTAGAAGGCATTAAAGCTAAAATGAGAGAAAGAAAGAAAGAAAAAAAGAAGCTAAAGATACGATGTTAGAAGGCATTAAAGCTAGAATGAGAGAAAGAAAGAAAGAAGCTAAAGATAGGATGTTAGAATTCATGAAAGCTAAAATGAGAGAAAAAAAGAAAGAAAAAAAGAAGCTAAAGATACGATGTTACAATGCATTAAAGCTAGAATGAGAGAAAGAAAGCAAGCAAGAAAGAAAGGAGCTAAAGATAGGTTGTTAGAAGGAATTAATGCTAGAATGAGAGAAAGAAAGAAAGAAAGAAAGAAAGAAAGAAAGAAAGAAAGAAAGAAAGAAGCCAAAGATAGGATGTTTGAAGGTATTAAAGCTAGAATGAGAGAAAGAAAGAAAGAAAGAAGCTAAAGATAGAATGTTAGAAGGTATCAAAGATGGAATGAGAGAAAGAATGAAAGAAGCTAAAGATAGGATGTTAGAAGACATTAAAGCTAGAATGAGAGAAAGAAAGAAACAAAGAAGCTAAACATAGCAAGTTAAAAGGTATTACAGCTAGAATGAGAGAATGAAAGAAAAACAGAAAGAAAGAACGGAAGGAAGGAAGGAAGATAGAACGACTGAAAGAAAGAGTACGAATGAACGAAAGGAAGAAAAAATAGAAAAGTGAAGGATAGAAAGAAAGAAAGAAAAGAATGGAAGTATGGAAGGAAGGACCTCATGAAGAAAGAAAGAGAGAGAGAGAGAAAGGAAGGAAGGAAGGAAAGAAGAAAGGAAGGAAGCAAGAATAGAAAGAAAGAAATGAAACGAGGAAGGAAGGAAAGAAGGAAGATAGAAAGAAACAAAGAAAGAAAGAATGAGAAGAGAAATATATAAAGATGGAAAGAAAGAAAGAAAGAAGATAAAGATAGGGTGTTAGAAGGTAATGAAGCCAGAATGAGAGAAAGAAAGAAAGAAAGATGCTAAATGTAGGATGTTATACGGTATTAAAGTAAAAAGGAAAGAAAGAAAGAAAGAAAGAAAGAAAGAAAGAAGCTAAAGATAGAATTTTAGAAGGTATTAAAGCTAGAATGAGAGAAAGATAGAAAGAAAGAAGCTAAAGATAGAATTTTAGAAGGAATTAAAGCTAGAATGAGAGAAAGAAAGAAAGAAGCTAAAGATACGATGTTATAAGGTATGAAAGCTAGAATGAGAGAAAGAAAGAAAGAATGAAACAAAGAAAGATTCTAATGGTAGGATGTTAGAAGGTATGAAAGCGAGAATGAGAGAAAGAAGGAAAGAAAGATGCTAAAGATAGGATGTTATAAGGTATTAAAGCTAGAATGAGAGAAAGAAGTCAAGCAAGAAAGAAAGGAGCTAAAGCTAGAATGTTAGAAGTTATTGATGCTAGAATGAGAGAAATAAAGAAAGAAGCTAAAGGAAGAATTCTAGAAGGTATTAAAGCTAGAATTAAAGAAATCAAGAAAGCAAGCAAGCAAGAAAGAAAGCAAGAAAGAAAGAAAAGAAAGGAAAAAGCTAAAGATACGATATTATAAGGTATTAAATCTAGAATGAAAGAAAGAAAGAAAGAAGGAAAAAAGCTAAAGATAGAATTTTAGAACGTATTAAAACTAGAATAAGAGAGAGACAGAAATTAAAGAAGCGAAAGATACAATGTTAGAAGGTATTAAAGCTAGAATGAGAGAAAGAAAGAAAGAAAAAAAAATCTAAAGATAGAATTTTAGAATGTATTAAAGCTAAAATGAGAGAAAGAAAGAAAGAAGTTAAAGATAGGATGTTAGAAGGTATTAAAGCTAGAATGAGAGAAAGAAAGAAAGTAACTAAAGGTAGGATGTTATAAGGTATTAAAGATAGAATGAAACAAAGAAAGAAAGAATCTAAAGACAGGATGTTAGAATGTATTAAAGCTAGAATGAGAGAAAGAGAGAAAGAAGCTATAGATAGAATTTTAAAAGGTATTAAAGCTAAAATGAGAAGACAGAAAGAAAGAAGCTAAAGATACGATGTTACAAGATATTAAAGCTAGATTGAGAGAAAGAAAGAAAGAAGCTAAAGATAGAATTTTAGAAGGTATTAAAGCTAAAATGAGAGAAAGAAAGAAAGAAAAAAAGAAGCTAAAGATACGATGTTAGACGGCATTAAAGCTAGAATGAGAGAAAGAAAGCAAACAAGAAAGAAAGGAGCTAAAGATAGGATGTTAGAAGTTATTAAAGCTAGAATGAGAGAAAGAAAGAAAGAAGCTAAAGATAGGATGTTAGAAGGCATTAAAGCTAAAATGAGAGAAAGAAAGAAAGAAAAAAAGAAGCTAAAGATACGATGTTAGAAGGCATTAAAGCTAGAATGAGAGAAAGAAAGAAAGAAGCTAAAGATAGGATGTTAGAATTCATGAAAGCTAAAATGAGAGAAAGAAAGAAAGAAAAAAAGAAGCTAAAGATACGATGTTAGAATGCATTAAAGCTAGAATGAGAGAAAGAAAGCAAGCAAGAAAGAAAGGAGCTAAAGATAGGTTGTTAGAAGGAATTAATGCTAGAATGAGAGAAAGAAAGAAAGAAAGAAAGAAAGAAAGAAAGAAAGAAAGAAGCCAAAGATAGGATGTTTGAAGGTATTAAAGCTAGAATGAGAGAAAGAAAGAAAGAAAGAAGCTAAAGATACGATGTTAGAATGCATTAAAGCTAGAATGAGAGAAAGAAAGCAAGCAAGAAAGAAAGGAGCTAAAGATAGGTTGTTAGAAGGAATTAATGCTAGAATGAGAGAAAGAAAGAAAGAAAGAAAGAAAGAAAGAAAGAAAGAAAGAAGCCAAAGATAGGATGTTAGAATGTATTAAAGGTAGATTGAGAGAAAGAAAGACAGAAAGAAGCTAAAGATAGGTTGTTAGAAGGTATTAAAAGCTAGAATGAGAGAAAGAAAGAAAGTAGCCAAAGATAGGGTGTTTGAAGGTATTAAAGCTAGAATGAGACAAAGAAAGAAAGAAAGAAACTAAAGATAGGATGTTAGAAGGTATTAAAGCTGGAATGAGAGAAAGAAAGAAAAAAAAAGCTAAAGATAGGATGTTAGAATGTATTAAAGGTAGATAGAGAGAAAGAAAGACAGAAAAAAGCTAAAGATAGGTTGTTAGAATGTATTAAAACTAGAATGAGAGAAAGAAGCTATAGATAGGATGTTAGAAGATATTATAGCTTGAATGAGAGAGAAAGAAAGAAAGAAGCTAAAGATAAAATGTTAGATATAAAAGCTGGAATGAGAGAAAGAAAGAAAGAAGGAAAGATGCTAAAGACAGGATGTTATAAGGTATTAAAGCTAGAATGAGAGAAAGAATGAAAGAAGATAAAGATAGTATGTTAGAAGATATTAAAAGTAGAATGAGAGAAAGAAAGAAAGAAAGAAGCCAAGGATAGGATATTTGAAGGTATTACAGCTAGAATGAGACAAAGAAAGAAAGAAGATAAAGGTAGGATGTTAGAAGGTATTAAAGCTACAATGAGTGAAAGAAAGAAAGAAATAGAGAAGCTAAAGATACGATAGTAGTAGGTATTAAAGCTAGAATGAGAGAAAGAAAGAAAGAAGCTAAAGATCGATTGTTAGAAGGTATTAAAGCTAGAATGAGAGAAAGAAAGAAAGAAAAAGAAAGAAGCAAAAAATAGGATGTTAGAAGTATTATAGCTAGAATGAGAGAAAGAGAGAAAGAGAGAAGCCAAAGACAGGATGTTTGAAGGTATTCCAGCTAGAATGAGACAAAGATTGAAAGAAAGAAGCTAAAGATAGGACGTTAGAAGGTATTAAAGCTAGAATGAGAGAAAGAAAGAAAGAAGCTAAAGATGGAATTGTAGAAGGTATTAAAGATAAAAGGAGAGAAAGAAAGAAAGAAAGAAAGAAAGAACTTAAAGATACGATGTTAGAAGTTATTAAAGCTAGAATGAGAGAAAGAAAGAAAGCAAGAAAGAAAGAAGCTAAAGATAGAATGTTAGAAGTTATTAAAGCTAGAATGAGAGAAAGAAAGAAAGAAGCTAAAGATAGGTTGTTAGAAGGAATTAAAGCTAGAATGAGAGAAAGAAAGAAAGAAGCCAAAGAAAGGATGTTTGAAGGTATTAAAGCTAAAATGAGAGAAAGAAAGAAAGAAGCTAAAGATAGGATGTTAGAAGGTATTACACCTAGAATGAGAGAAAGAAAGAAAAAAGCTAAAGATAGTATGTTAGAAGGTATTAAAGCTAGAATTGGAGAAAGAGAGAAAGAAAGAAGCTAAAGATAAAATATTAGAAGGTATTTAATTTGGAATGAAAGAAAGAAAGAAAGAAGCTAAAGATAGGAAGTTAGAAGTTATTAAAGCTAGAATGAGAGAATGAAAGAAAGACAGAAAGAAAGAACGGAAGGAAGGAAGGAAGATAGAACGACTGAAAGAAAGAGTACGAACGAACGAAAGGAAGAAAAAATAGAAAAGTGAAGGATAGAAAGAAAGAAAGAAAAGAATGGAAGTATGGAAGGAAGGACCTCATGAAGAAAGAAAGAGAGAGAGAGAGAAAGGAAGGAAGGAAGGAAAGAAGACAGGAAGGAAGCAAGAATAGAAAGAAAGAAATGAAACGAGGAAGGAAGGAAAGAAGGAAGGAAGAGAGAAAGAAACAAAGAAAGAAAGAATGAGAAGAGAAATATATAAAGATGGAAAGAAAGAAAGAAAGAAAGAAGATAAAGATAGGGTGTTAGAAGGTAATGAAGCCAGAATGAGAGAAAGAAAGAAAGAAAGATGCTAAATGTAGGATGTTATAAGGTATTAAAGTAAAAAGGAAAGAAAGAAAGAAAGAAAGAAAGAAAGAAAGAAAGAAAGAAAGAAAGAAAGAAAGAAAGAAAGAAAGAAAGAAGCTAAAGATAGAATTTTAGAAGGCATTAAAGCTAGAATGAGAGAAAGATAGAAAGAAAGAAGCTAAAGATAGAATTTTAGAAGGAATTAAAGCTAGAATGAGAGAAAGAAAGAAAGAAGCTAAAGATACGATGTTATAAGGTATGAAAGCTAGAATGAGAGAAAGAAAGAAAGAATGAAACAAAGAAAGATTCTAATGGTAGGATGTTAGAAGGTATGAAAGCTAGAATGAGAGAAAGAAGGAAAGAAAGAAGCTAAAGATAGGATGTTATAAGGTATTAAAGCTAGAATGAGAGAAAGAAGGCAAGCAAGAAAGAAAGGAGCTAAAGCTAGAATGTTAGAAGTTATTGATGCTAGAATGAGAGAAATAAAGAAAGAAGCTAAAGGTAGAATTCTAGAAGGTATTAAAGCTAGAATTAAAGAAATCAAGAAAGCAAGCAAGCAAGAAAGAAAGCAAGAAAGAAAGAAAAGAAAGGAAAAAGCTAAAGATACGATATTATAAGGTATTAAATCTAGAATGAAAGAAAGAAAGAAAGAAGGAAAAAAGCTAAAGATAGAATTTTAGAACGTATTAAAACTAGAATGAGAGAGAGACAGAAATTAAAGAAGCGAAAGATACAATGTTAGAAGGTATTAAAGCTAGAATGAGAGAAAGAAAGAAAGAAAAAAAATCTAAAGATAGAATTTTAGAATGTATTAAAGCTAAAATGAGAGAAAGAAAGAAAGAAGTTAAAGATAGGATGTTAGAAGGTATTAAAGCTAGAATGAGAGAAAGAAAGAAAGTAACTAAAGGTAGGATGTTATAAGGTATTAAAGATAGAATGAAACAAAGAAAGAAAGAATCTAAAGACAGGATGTTAAAATGTATTAAAGCTAGAATGAGAGAAAGAGAGAAAGAAGCTATAGATAGAATTTTAAAAGGTATTAAAGCTAAAATGAGAAGACAGAAAGAAAGAAGCTAAAGATACGATGTTACAAGATATTAAAGCTAGATTGAGAGAAAGAAAGAAAGAAGCTAAAGATAGAATTTTAGAAGGTATTAAAGCTAAAATGAGAGAAAGAAAGAAAGAAAAAAAGAAGCTAAAGATACGATGTTAGACGGCATTAAAGCTAGAATGAGAGAAAGAAAGCAAACAAGAAAGAAAGGAGCTAAAGATAGGATGTTAGAAGTTATTAAAGCTAGAATGAGAGAAAGAAAGAAAGAAGCTAAAGATAGGATGTTAGAAGGCATTAAAGCTAGAATGAGAGAAAGAAAGAAAGAAAAAAAGAAGCAAAAGATACGATGTTAGAAGGCATTAAAGCTAGAATGAGAGAAAGAAAGAAAGAAGCTAAAGATAGGATGTTAGAAGGCATTAAAGCTAAAATGAGAGAAAGAAAGAAAGAAAAAAAGAAGCTAAAGATACGATGTTAGAAGGCATTAAAGCTAGAATGAGAGAAAGAAAGAAAGAAGCTAAAGATAGGATGTTAGAATTCATGAAAGCTAAAATGAGAGAAAAAAAGAAAGAAAAAAAGAAGCTAAAGATACGATGTTACAATGCATTAAAGCTAGAATGAGAGAAAGAAAGCAAGCAAGAAAGAAAGGAGCTAAAGATAGGTTGTTAGAAGGAATTAATGCTAGAATGAGAGAAAGAAAGAAAGAAAGAAAGAAAGAAAGAAAGAAGCCAAAGATAGGATGTTTGAAGGTATTAAAGCTAGAATGAGAGAAAGAAAGAAAGAAAGAAGCTAAAGATAGAATGTTAGAAGGTATCAAAGATGGAATGAGAGAAAGAATGAAAGAAGCTAAAGATAGGATGTTAGAAGACATTAAAGCTAGAATGAGAGAAAGAAAGAAACAAAGAAGCTAAACATAGCAAGTTAAAAGGTATTACAGCTAGAATGAGAGAATGAAAGAAAAACAGAAAGAAAGAACGGAAGGAAGGAAGGAAGATAGAACGACTGAAAGAAAGAGTACGAATGAACGAAAGGAAGAAAAAATAGAAAAGTGAAGGATAGAAAGAAAGAAAGAAAAGAATGGAAGTATGGAAGGAAGGACCTCATGAAGAAAGAAAGAGAGAGAGAGAGAAAGGAAGGAAGGAAGGAAAGAAGAAAGGAAGGAAGCAAGAATAGAAAGAAAGAAATGAAACGAGGAAGGAAGGAAAGAAGGAAGATAGAAAGAAACAAAGAAAGAAAGAATGAGAAGAGAAATATATAAAGATGGAAAGAAAGAAAGAAAGAAGATAAAGATAGGGTGTTAGAAGGTAATGAAGCCAGAATGAGAGAAAGAAAGAAAGAAAGATGCTAAATGTAGGATGTTATACGGTATTAAAGTAAAAAGGAAAGAAAGAAAGAAAGAAAGAAAGAAAGAAAGAAGCTAAAGATAGAATTTTAGAAGGTATTAAAGCTAGAATGAGAGAAAGATAGAAAGAAAGAAGCTAAAGATAGAATTTTAGAAGGAATTAAAGCTAGAATGAGAGAAAGAAAGAAAGAAGCTAAAGATACGATGTTATAAGGTATGAAAGCTAGAATGAGAGAAAGAAAGAAAGAATGAAACAAAGAAAGATTCTAATGGTAGGATGTTAGAAGGTATGAAAGCGAGAATGAGAGAAAGAAGGAAAGAAAGATGCTAAAGATAGGATGTTATAAGGTATTAAAGCTAGAATGAGAGAAAGAAGTCAAGCAAGAAAGAAAGGAGCTAAAGCTAGAATGTTAGAAGTTATTGATGCTAGAATGAGAGAAATAAAGAAAGAAGCTAAAGGAAGAATTCTAGAAGGTATTAAAGCTAGAATTAAAGAAATCAAGAAAGCAAGCAAGCAAGAAAGAAAGCAAGAAAGAAAGAAAAGAAAGGAAAAAGCTAAAGATACGATATTATAAGGTATTAAATCTAGAATGAAAGAAAGAAAGAAAGAAGGAAAAAAGCTAAAGATAGAATTTTAGAACGTATTAAAACTAGAATAAGAGAGAGACAGAAATTAAAGAAGCGAAAGATACAATGTTAGAAGGTATTAAAGCTAGAATGAGAGAAAGAAAGAAAGAAAAAAAAATCTAAAGATAGAATTTTAGAATGTATTAAAGCTAAAATGAGAGAAAGAAAGAAAGAAGTTAAAGATAGGATGTTAGAAGGTATTAAAGCTAGAATGAGAGAAAGAAAGAAAGTAACTAAAGGTAGGATGTTATAAGGTATTAAAGATAGAATGAAACAAAGAAAGAAAGAATCTAAAGACAGGATGTTAGAATGTATTAAAGCTAGAATGAGAGAAAGAGAGAAAGAAGCTATAGATAGAATTTTAAAAGGTATTAAAGCTAAAATGAGAAGACAGAAAGAAAGAAGCTAAAGATACGATGTTACAAGATATTAAAGCTAGATTGAGAGAAAGAAAGAAAGAAGCTAAAGATAGAATTTTAGAAGGTATTAAAGCTAAAATGAGAGAAAGAAAGAAAGAAAAAAAGAAGCTAAAGATACGATGTTAGACGGCATTAAAGCTAGAATGAGAGAAAGAAAGCAAACAAGAAAGAAAGGAGCTAAAGATAGGATGTTAGAAGTTATTAAAGCTAGAATGAGAGAAAGAAAGAAAGAAGCTAAAGATAGGATGTTAGAAGGCATTAAAGCTAAAATGAGAGAAAGAAAGAAAGAAAAAAAGAAGCTAAAGATACGATGTTAGAAGGCATTAAAGCTAGAATGAGAGAAAGAAAGAAAGAAGCTAAAGATAGGATGTTAGAATTCATGAAAGCTAAAATGAGAGAAAGAAAGAAAGAAAAAAAGAAGCTAAAGATACGATGTTAGAATGCATTAAAGCTAGAATGAGAGAAAGAAAGCAAGCAAGAAAGAAAGGAGCTAAAGATAGGTTGTTAGAAGGAATTAATGCTAGAATGAGAGAAAGAAAGAAAGAAAGAAAGAAAGAAAGAAAGAAAGAAAGAAGCCAAAGATAGGATGTTTGAAGGTATTAAAGCTAGAATGAGAGAAAGAAAGAAAGAAAGAAGCTAAACATAGAATGTTAGAAGATATCAAAGATGGAATGAGAGAAAGAATGAAAGAAGCTAAAGATAGGATGTTAGAAGACATTAAAGCTAGAATGAGAGAAAGAAAGAAACAAAGAAGCTAAACATAGCAAGTTAAAAGGTATTAAAGCTAGAATGAGAAAATGAAAGAAAGACAGAAAGAAAGAACGGAAGGAAGGAAGGAAGATAGAACGACTGAACGATAGAGTACGAATGAACGAAAGGAAGAAAAAATAGAAAAGTGAAGGATAGAAAGAAAGAAAGAAAAGAATGGAAGTATGGAAGGAATGACCTCATGAAGAAAGAAGGAGAGAGAGAGAGAAAGGAAGTAAGGAAGGAAAGAAGAAAGGAAGGAAGCAAGAATAGAAAGAAAGAAAGGAAACAAGGAAGGAAGGAAAGAAGGAAGGAAGAAAGAGAGAAAGAAACAAAGAAAGAAAGAATGAGAAGAGAAATATATAAAGATGGAAAGAAAGAAAGAATGAAGATAAAGATAGGGTGTTAGAAGGTAATGAAGCCAGAATGAGAGAAAGAAAGAAAGAAAGAAAGAATGAAAGAAAGAAAGAAAAGAAAAAAAAGCTAAAGGTAGAATTTTAAAAGTTATTAAAGCTAGAAGTGAAGAAAGAAAGAAAGAAGCTAAAGATACGATGTTATAAGGTATTAAAGCTAGAATTAAAAAAAGAAAGAAAGAAAGAAGCTAAAGATAGGATGTTAGAAGGTAAAGCTAGAATTAAAGAACGAAAGAAAGAAAGAAAGAAGCTAAAGATAGGATGTTAGAAGGTATTAAAGCTAGAATGAGAGAAAGAAAGAAAGAAAGAAGCTAAAGATAGGATGTTAGTATGTATTAAAGGTAGAATGAGAGAAAGACAGGAAGAAGCTAAAGATAGGATGTTAGAATGTATTAAAGCTAGAATGAGAAAGAAGCTAAAGATAGGATGATAGAAGGTATTAAAGCTAGAATGAGAGAAAGAAAGAAAGAAGCTAAAGATGGAAATGTAGAAGGTATTAAAGGTAAAAGGAGAGAAAGAAAGAAAGAAAGAAAGAAAGAACTTAAAGATACGATGTTAGCAGGTATTAAAGCTAGAATGAGAGAAAGAAAGAAAGAATGAAAGAAAGAAAGATGCTAAAGGTAGGATCTTAGAATGTATTAAAGCTAGAATGAGAGAAAGAAATAAAGAAAGAAGCTAAAGATAGGTTGTTAGAAGGTATTAAAGCTAGAATGAGACAAAGAAAGAAAGAAAGAAACTAAAGATAGGATGTTAGAAGATATTAAAGCTGGAATGAGAGAAAGAAAGAAAGAAAGAAGCTAAAGGTAGGATGTTAGAATGTATTAAAGCTAGAATGAGAGAAAGAAAAACAGAAAGAAGCTAAAGATAGGATGTTACAATGTATTAAAGCTAGAATGAGAGAAAGAAGCTAGATAGGATGTTAGAATGTATTAAAGCTAGAATGAGAGAAAGAAAGAAAGAAAGAAGCTTAATATAGAATGTTAGATATAAAAGCTAGAATGAGAGAAAGAAAGAAAGGAGGAAAGATGCTAAAGATAGAATGTTATAAGGTATTAAAGCAAGAATGAGAGAAAATATGAAAGAAGCTAAAGATAGGTTGTTATAAGGTATTAAAGGAAGAATGAGAGAAAGAAAGAAAGAAAGAAGCCAAGGATATTATATTTGAAGGTATTAAAGCTAGAATGAGACAAAGACAGAAAGAAAGAAGCTAAAGATACGATGTCAGAAGTTATTAAAGCTATAATGAGAGAATGAAAGGAAGAAGCTAAAGATAGGATGTAAGAAGGTTATTAAAACTAGAAAGAGAGAGAAAGACTGAAGCTAAAGATAGGTTGTTAGAAGGTATTAAAGGTAGAATGAGAGAAAGAAAGAAGGTAAAGATAGTATGTTAGAAGGTATTAAAGCTAGATTGAGACAAAGAAAGAAAGAAAGAAAGAAGCTAAAGATAGGATGTTAGAATGTATTAAAGCTAGAATGAGAGAAAGAAAGACAGAAAGAAGCTAAAGATAGGTTGTTAGAAGATATTATAGCTAGAATGAGCGAAAGAGAGAAAGAAAGAAGTAAAAGACAGGATGTTTGAAGGTATTCCAGCTAGAATGAGACAAAGATTGAAAGAAAGAAGCTAAAGATAAGATGTGAGAAGTTATTAATGCAAGAATGAGAAAGAAAGACTGAAGCTAAAGATAGGTTGTTAGAAGGTATTAAAGGTAGAATGAGAGAAAGAAAGAAGGTAAAGATAGTATGTTAGAAGGTATTAAAGCTAGATTGAGACAAAGAAAGAAAGAAAGAAAGAAGCTAAAGATAGGATGTTAGAATGTATTAAAGCTAGAATGAGAGAAAGAAGCAATAGATAGGATGTTAGAAGATATTAAAGCTTGAATGCGAGAAAGAAAGGAAGTAAGAAGCTAAAGATAAAATGTTAGATATAAAAGCTAGAATGAGAGAAAGAGTGAAAGAAGATAAAGATAGGTAGTTATAAGGTATTAAAGGTAGAATGAGAGAAAGAAAGAAGCCAAGAATATTATATTTGAAGGTATTAAAGCTAGAATGAGACAAAGACAGAAAGAAAGAAGCTAAAGATACGATGTCAGAAGTTATTAAAGCTAGAATGAGAGAAAGAAAGGAAGAAGCTAAAGATAGGATGTTAGAAGGTTATTAAATCTAGAATGAGAGAAAGAAAGAAAGAGAAAGAAAGAAAGAAGCTAAAGATAGGATGTTAGAATGTATTAAAGCTGGAATGAAAGAAACAAAGAGAGAAAGAAAGAAGCTAAAGATAGGATGTTAGAATGTATTAAAGGTAGATTGAGAGAAAGAAAGACAGAAAGAAGATAAAGATAGGTTGTTAGAAGGTATTAAAAGCTAGAATGAGAGAAAGAAAGTAGCCAAAGATAGGATGTTTGAATGTATTAAAGCTAGAATGAGACAAGGAAAGAAAGAAAGAAACTAAAGATAGGATGTTAGAAGGTATTAAATCTGGAATGAGAGAAAGAAAGAAAGAAAGAAAGAAAGAAAGAAAGAAAGAAAGAAAGAAAGAAAGAAGCTAAAGATAGGAGTTTAGAATGTATTAAAGGTAGATTGAGAGAAAGAAAGACAGAAAGAAGCTAAAGATAGGATGTTAGAATGTATTAAAGCTAGAATGAGAGAAAGAAGCTATAGATAGGATGTTAGAAGATATTAATGCTTGAATGACAGAAAGAAAAAAAGAAAGAATCTAAAGATAAAATGTTAGATATAAAAGCTAGAATGAGAGAAAGAAAGCAAGAAGGAAAGATGCTAAAGACAGGATGTTATAAGGTATTAAAGCTAGAATGAGAGAAAGAATGAAAGATGATAAAGATAGGTTGTTAGAAGGTATTAAAGGTAGAATGAGAGAAAGAAAGAAAGAAAGAAAGAAGCCAAGGATAGGATATTTGAAGGTATTACAGCTATAATGAGACAAAGAAAGAACGAAAGAAGATAAAGGTAGGATGTTAGAAGGTATTAAAGCTACAATGAGTGAAATAAATAAATAAATAGAGAAGCTAAAGATACGATAGTAGTAGGTATTAAAGCTACAATGAGAGAAAAAGAGAAAGAAAGAAGCCAAAGACAGGATGTTTGAAGGTATTCCAGCTAGAATGAGACAACGATTGAAAGAAAGAAGCTAAAGATAGGATGTTAGAAGGTATTAAAGCTAGAATGAGAGAAAGAAAGAAAGAAGCTAAAGATGGAATTGTAGAAGGTATTAAAGATAAAAGGAGAGAAAGAAGAAAGAAAGAAAGAAAGAACTTAAAGATTCGATGTTAGAAGGTATTAAAGCTAGAATGAGAGAAAGAAAGAAAGCAAGAAAGAAAGGAGCTAAAGATAGAATGTTAGAAGTTATTAAAGCTAGAATGAGAGAAAGAAAGAAAGAAGCTAAAGATAGGTTTTTAGAAGGAATTAAAGCTAGAATGAGAGAAAGAAAGAAAGAAAGAAATAAAGAAGCCGAAGATAGGATGTTTGAAGGTATTAAAGCTAAAATGAGAGAAAGAAAGAAAGAAGCTAAAGATAGGATGTTAGAAGGTATTACACCTAGAATGAGAGAAAGAAAGAAAGAAGCTAAAGATAGGATGTTAGAAGACATGAAAGCTAGAATGAGAGAAAGAAAGAAACAAAAAAGCTAAAGATAGGAAGTTAGAAGGTATTAAAGCTAGAATGAGAGAATGAAAGAAAGACAGAAAGAAAGAACGGAAGGAAGGAATGAAGATAGAACGACTGAAAGAAAGCGTGCGAATGAACGAAAGGAAGAAAAAATAGAAAAGTAAAGGATAGAAAGAAAAAAAAGAAAAGAATGGAAGTATGGAAGGAAGGACCTCATGAAGAAAGAAAGAGAGAGAGAGAAAGGAAGGAAGGAAGGAAAGAAGAAAGGAAGGAAGCAAGAATAGAAAGAAAGAAAGAAAGGAAACAAGGAAGGAAGGAAAGAAGGAAGGAAGAACGAGAGAAAGAAACAAACAAAGAAAGAATGAGAAGAGAAACATATGAAGATGGAAAGAAAGAAAGAAAGAAGATAAAGATAGGGTGTTAGAAGGTAATGAAGCCAGAATGAGAGAAAGAAAGAAAGAAAGAAATAAAGAAAGAAAGATGCTAAATATAGGATGTTATAAGGTATTAAAGTAAAAAGGAAAGAAAGAAAGAAAGAAAGAAAGAAGCTAAAGATAGAATTTTAGAAGGTTTTAAGGCTACAATGAGAGAAAGATAGAAAGAAAGAAGCTAAAGATAGAATTTTAGAAGGAATTAAAGCTAGAATGAGAGAAAGAACGAAAGAAGCTAAAGATACGATGTTATAAGCTATTAAAGCTCGAATGAGAGAAAGAAAGAAAGAATGAAACAAAGAAAGATTCTAATGGTAGGATGTTAGAAGGTATTAAAGCTAGAATGAGAGAAAGAAAGAAAAAAGCTAAAGATAGGATTTTAGAAGGCATGAAAGCTAGAATTAGAGAAAGAGGGAAAGAAAGAAGCTAAAGATAGGATGTTAGAAATTATTTAACCTAGAATGAGAGAAGGAAAGAAAGAAAGAAGCTAAAGATAGGATGTTATAAGGTATTAAAGCTAGAATGAGAGAAAGAAGGCAAGCAAGAAAGAAAGGAGCTAAAGATAGGATGTTAGAAGTTATTGATGCTAGAATGAGAGAAAGAAAGAAAGAAGCTAAAGGTAGAATTCTAGAAGGTATTGAAGCAAGAATTAAAGAAAGCAAGAAAGCAAGCAAGAAAGAAAGAAAGAAAGAAAAAAAGAAAGGAAAAAGCTAAAGATACGATGTTATAAGGTATTAAATCTAGAATGAAAGAAAGAAAGAAAGGAGGAAAAAAGCTAAAGATAGAATTTTAGAACGTATTAAAACTAGAATGAGAGACAGACCGAAAGAAAGAAGCTAAAGATACAATGTTAGAAGGTATTAAAGCTAGAATGAGAGAAAGAAAGGAAGAAAAAAAAGCTAATGATAGAATTTTAGAATGTATTAAAGCTAAAATGAGAGAAAGAAAGAAACAAGCTAAAGATAGAATTCTAGAAGGTATTAAAGCTAGAATTAAAGAAACAAAGAAAGATGCTAAAGATAGGATGTTAGAAGGTATTAGAGCTGGAATGAGAGAAAGAAAGAAAGCAAGAAAGAAAGGAGCTAAAGATAGAATGTTAGAAGTTATTAAAGCTAGAATGAGAGAAAGAAAGAAAGAAGCTAAAGATAGGTTGTTAGAAGGAACTAAAGCTAGAATGAGAGAAATAAATAAATAAATAAATAAATAAAGAAGCCAAAGATAGGATGTTTGAAGGTATTAAAGCTAAAATGAGAGAAAGAAAGAAAGAAGCTAAAGATAGGATGTTAGAAGGTATTACACCTAGAATGAGAGAAAGAAAGAAAGAAGCTAAAGAAAGTATGTTAGAAGGTATTAAAGCTAGAATTGGAGAGAGAAAGAAAGAAAGAAGCTAAAGATAGGATGTTAGAAGACATTAAAGCTAGAATGAGAGAAAGAAAGACAAAGAAGCTAAAGATAGGAAGTTAGAAGGTATTAAAGCTAGAATGAGAGAATGAAGGAAAGACAGAATGAAAGAACGGAAGGAAGGAAGGAAGATAGAACGACTGAAAGAAAGCGTGCGAATGAACGAAAGGAAGAAAAAATAGAAAAGTGAAGGATAGAAAGAAAGAAAGAAAAGAATGGAAGTATGGAAGGAAGGACATCATGAAGAAAGAAAGAGAGAGAGAGAGAAAGGAAGGAAGGAAGGAAAGAAGGAAGGAAGGAAGCAAGAATAGAAAGAAAGAAAGAAAGGAAACAAGGAAGGAAGGAAAGAAGGAAGGAAGGAAGAAAGAAAGAAACAAAGAAAGAAAGAATGAGAAGAGAAATATATAAAGATGGAAAGAAAGAAAGAAGATAAAGATAGGGTGTTAGAAGGTAATGAAGCCATAATGAGAGAAAGAAAGAAAGAAAGAAAGAAAGATGCTAAATATAGGATGTTATAAGATATTAAAATAAAAAGGAAAGAAAGAACGAAAGAAAGAAAGAACCTAAAGATAGAATTTTAGAAGGTATTAAAGCTGCAATGAGAGAAAGAAAAAAAGAAGCTAGAGATAGGATTTTAGAAGTTATTAAACCTAGAATGAGAGAAAGAAAGAAAGAAAGAAAGAAGCTAAAGATAGGATGTTAAAAGGTATTAAAGCTAGAATGAGAGAAAGAAAGAAAGAATGAAACAAAGAAAGATTCTAATGGTAGGATGTTAGAAGGTATTAAAGCTAGAATGAGAGAAAGAAAGAAAGAAGCTAAAGATAGGATTTTAGAATGTATGAAAGCTAGAATGAGAGAAAGAAGGAAAGAAAGAAGCTAAAGATAGGATGTTAGAAGTTATTAAACCTAGAATGAGAGAAAGAAAGAAAGAAAGAAGCTAAAGATAGGATCTTATCAGCTATTAAAGCTAGAATGAGAGAAAGAAGGCAAGCAAGAAAGAAAGGAGCTAAAGATAGGATGTTAGAAGTTATTGATGCTAGAATGAGAGAAAGAAAGAAAGAAGCTAAAGGTAGAATTCTAGAAGGTATTAAAGCAAGTAAGAAAGAAAGAAAAAAAGAAAGGAAAAAGCTAAAGATACGATGTTATAAGGTATTAAATCTAGAATGAAAGAAAGAAAGAAAGGAGGAAAAAAGCTAAAGATAGAATTTTAGAACGTATTAAAACTAGAATGAGAGACAGACCGAAAGAAAGAGGCTAAAGATACAATGTTAAAAGGTATTAAAGCTAGAATGAGAGAAAGAAAGAAAGAAAAAAAGCTAAAGATAGAATTTTAGAATGTATTAAAGCTAAAATGAGAGAAAGAAAGAAAGAAGCTAAAGAAAGAATTCTAGAAGGTTTTAAAGCTAGAATTAAAGAAACAAAGAAAGAAGCTAAAGATAGGATGTTAGAATGTATTAAAGCTAGAATGAGAGAAAGAGAGAAAGAAGCTAAAGATAGAATTTTGAAAGGTATTAAAGCTAAAATGAGAAAGAAAGAAAGAAGCTAAATATACGATGTTACAAGATATTAAAGCTAGATTGAGAGAAAGAAAGAAAGAAGCTAAAGATAGAATTTTAGAAGATATGAAAGATAAAATGAGAGAAAGAAAGAAAGAAAGAAGCTAAAGATACGATGTTAGAAGGCGTTAAAGCTAGAATGAGAGAATGAAAGCAAGCAAGAAAGAAAGGAGCTAAAGATAGGATGTTAGAAGTTATTAAAGCTAGAATGAGAGAAAGAAAGAAAGAAGCTAAAGATAGGTTGTTAGAAGGAATTAATGCTAGAATGAGAGAATGAAAGAAAGACAGAAAGAAAGAACGGAAGGAAGGAAGGAAGATAGAACGACTGAACGATAGAGTACGAATGAACGAAAGGAAGAAAAAATAGAAAAGTGAAGGATAGAAAGAAAAGAAAGAAAAGAATGGAAGTATGGAAGGAAGGACCTCATGAAGAAAGAAAGAGAGAGAGAGAGAAAGGAAGGAAGGAAGGAAAGAAGAAAGGAAGGAAGCAAGAATAGAATGAAAGAAAGAAAGGAAACAAGGAAGGAAGGAAAGAAGGAAGGAAGAACGAGAGAAAGAAACAAAGAAAGAAAGAATGAGAAGAGAAATATATGAAGATGGAAAGAAAGAAAGAAAGAAGATAAAGATAGGGTGTTAGAAGGTAATGAAGCCAGAATGAGAGAAAGAAAGAATGAAAGAAAGAAAGAAAGAAAGAAAGAAAGAAAGAAAGAAAGATGCTAAATATAGGATGTTATAAGGTATTAAAGTAAAAAGGAAAGAAAGAAAGAAAGAAAGAAGCTAAAGATAGAATTTTAGAAGGTTTTAAAGCTACAATGAGAGAAAGATAGAAAGAAAGAAGCTAAAGATAGAATTTTAGAAGGAATTAAAGCTAGAATGAGAGAAAGAACGAAAGAAGCTAAAGATACGATGTTATAAGCTATTAAAGCTCGAATGAGAGAAAGAAAGAAAGAATGAAACAAAGAAAGATTCTAATGGTAGGATGTTAGAAGGTATTAAAGCTAGAATGAGAGAAAGAAAGAAAAAAGCTAAAGATAGGATTTTAGAAGGCATGAAAGCTAGAATTAGAGAAAGAGGGAAAGAAAGAAGCTAAAGATAGGATGTTAGAAATTATTTAACCTAGAATGAGAGAAGGAAAGAAAGAAAGAAGCTAAAGATAGGATGTTATAAGGTATTAAAGCTAGAATGAGAGAAAGAAGGCAAGCAAGAAAGAAAGGAGCTAAAGATAGGATGTTAGAAGTTATTGATGCTAGAATGAGAGAAAGAAAGAAAGAAGCTAAAGGTAGAATTCTAGAAGGTATTGAAGCAAGAATTAAAGAAAGCAAGAAAGCAAGAAAGAAAGAAAGAAAGAAAGAAAAAAAGAAAGGAAAAAGCTAAAGATACGATGTTATAAGGTATTAAATCTAGAATGAAAGAAAGAAAGAAAGGAGGAAAAAAGCTAAAGATAGAATTTTAGAACGTATTAAAACTAGAATGAGAGACAGACCGAAAGAAAGAAGCTAAAGATTCAATGTTAGAAGGTATTAAAGCTAGAATGAGAGAAAGGAAGGAAGAAAAAAAGCTAAAGATAGAATTTTAGAATGTATTAAAGCTAAAATGAGAGAAAGAAAGAAACAAGCTAAAGATAGAATTCTAGAAGGTATTAAAGCTAGAATTAAAGAAACAAAGAAAGATGCTAAAGATAGGATGTTAGAAGGTATTAGAGCTGGAATGAGAGAAAGAAAGAAAGCAAGAAAGAAAGGAGCTAAAGATAGAATGTTAGAAGTTATTAAAGCTAGAATGAGAGAAAGAAAGAAAGAAGCTAAAGATAGGTTGTTAGAAGGAATTAAAGCTAGAATGAGAGAAATAAATAAATAAATAAATAAATAAAGAAGCCAAAGATAGGATGTTTGAAGGTATTACACCTAGAATAAGAGAAAGAAAGAAAGAAGCTAAAGAAAGTATGTTAGAAGGTATTAAAGCTAGAATTGGAGAGAGAAAGAAAGAAAGAAGCTAAAGATAGAATGTTAGAAGGTATTTAAGTTGGAATGAGAGAAAGAAAGAATAAAGCTAAAGATAGGATGTTAGAAGACATTAAAGCTAGAATGAGAGAAAGAAAGAAACAAAGAAGCTAAAGATAGGAAGTTAGAAGGTATTAAAGCTAGAATGAGAGAATGAAGGAAAGACAGAATGAAAGAACGGAAGGAAGGAAGGAAGGTAGAACGACTGAAAGAAAGCGTGCGAATGAACGAAAGGAAGAAAAAATAGAAAAGTGAAGGATAGAAAGAAAGAAAGAAAAGAATGGAAGTATGGAAGGAAGGACCTCATGAAGAAAGAAAGAGAGAGAGAGAGAAAGGAAGGAAGGAAGGAAAGAAGGAAGGAAGGAAGCAAGAATAGAAAGAAAGAAAGAAAGGAAACAAGGAAGGAAGGAAAGAAGGAAGGAAGAAAGAAAGAAAGAAACAAAGAAAGAAAGAATGAGAAGAGAAATATATAAAGATGGAAAGAAAGAAAGAAGATAAAGATAGGGTGTTAGAAGGTAATGAAGCCATAATGAGAGAAAGAAAGAAAGAAAGAAAGATGCTAAATATAGGATGTTATAAGATATTAAAATAAAAAGGAAAGAAAGAACGAAAGAAAGAAAGAACCTAAAGATAGAATTTTAGAAGGTATTAAAGCTGCAATGAGAGAAAGATAGAAAGAAAGAAGCTAAAGATAGAATTTTAGAAGGTATTAAAGCTAGAATGAGAGAAAGAAAAAAAGAAGCTAGAGATAGGATTTTAGAAGTTATTAAACCTAGAATGAGAGAAAGAAAGAAAGAAAGAAAGAAGCTAAAGATAGGATGTTATAAGGTATTAAAGCTAGAATGAGAGAAAGAAAGAAAGAATGAAACAAAGAAAGATTCTAATGGTAGGATGTTAGAAGGTATTAAAGCTAGAATGAGAGAAAGAAAGAAAGAAGCTAAAGATAGGATTTTAGAATGTATGAAAGCTAGAATGAGAGAAAGAAGGAAAGAAAGAAGCTAAAGATAGGATGTTAGAAGTTATTAAACCTAGAATGAGAGAAAGAAAGAAAGAAAGAAGCTAAAGATAGGATCTTATCAGCTATTAAAGCTAGAATGAGAGAAAGAAGGCAAGCAAGAAAGAAAGGAGCTAAAGATAGGATGTTAGAAGTTATTGATGCTAGAATGAGAGAAAGAAAGAAAGAAGCTAAAGGTAGAATTCTAGAAGGTATTAAAGCAAGTAAGAAAGAAAGAAAGAAAGAAAGGAAAAAGCTAAAGATACGATGTTATAAGGTATTAAATCTAGAATGAAAGAAAGAAAGAAAGGAGGAAAAAAGCTAAAGATAGAATTTTAGAACGTATTAAAACTAGAATGAGAGACAGACCGAAAGAAAGAGGCTAAAGATACAATGTTAAAAGGTATTAAAGCTAGAATGAGAGAAAGAAAGAAAGAAAAAAAGCTAAAGATAGAATTTTAGAATGTATTAAAGCTAAAATGAGAGAAAGAAAGAAAGAAGCTAAAGAAAGAATTCTAGAAGGTTTTAAAGCTAGAATTAAAGAAACAAAGAAAGAAGCTAAAGATAGGATGTTAGAATGTATTAAAGCTAGAATGAGAGAAAGAGAGAAAGAAGCTAAAGATAGAATTTTGAAAGGTATTAAAGCTAAAATGAGAAAGAAAGAAAGAAGCTAAATATACGATGTTACAAGATATTAAAGCTAGATTGAGAGAAAGAAAGAAAGAAGCTAAAGATAGAATTTTAGAAGATATGAAAGATAAAATGAGAGAAAGAAAGAAAGAAAGAAGCTAAAGATACGATGTTAGAAGGCGTTAAAGCTAGAATGAGAGAATGAAAGCAAGCAAGAAAGAAAGGAGCTAAAGATAGGATGTTAGAAGTTATTAAAGCTAGAATGAGAGAAAGAAAGAAAGAAGCTAAAGATAGGTTGTTAGAAGGAATTAATGCTAGAATGAGAGAATGAAAGAAAGACAGAAAGAAAGAACGGAAGGAAGGAAGGAAGATAGAACGACTGAACGATAGAGTACGAATGAACGAAAGGAAGAAAAAATAGAAAAGTGAAGGATAGAAAGAAAAGAAAGAAAAGAATGGAAGTATGGAAGGAAGGACCTCATGAAGAAAGAAAGAGAGAGAGAGAGAAAGGAAGGAAGGAAGGAAAGAAGAAAGGAAGGAAGCAAGAATAGAATGAAAGAAAGAAAGGAAACAAGGAAGGAAGGAAAGAAGGAAGGAAGAACGAGAGAAAGAAACAAAGAAAGAAAGAATGAGAAGAGAAATATATGAAGATGGAAAGAAAGAAAGAAAGAAGATAAAGATAGGGTGTTAGAAGGTAATGAAGCCAGAATGAGAGAAAGAAAGAATGAAAGAAAGAAAGAAAGAAAGAAAGAAAGAAAGAAAGAAAGAAAGAAAGATGCTAAATATAGGATGTTATAAGGTATTAAAGTAAAAAGGAAAGAAAGAAAGAAAGAAAGAAGCTAAAGATAGAATTTTAGAAGGTTTTAAAGCTACAATGAGAGAAAGATAGAAAGAAAGAAGCTAAAGATAGAATTTTAGAAGGAATTAAAGCTAGAATGAGAGAAAGAACGAAAGAAGCTAAAGATACGATGTTATAAGCTATTAAAGCTCGAATGAGAGAAAGAAAGAAAGAATGAAACAAAGAAAGATTCTAATGGTAGGATGTTAGAAGGTATTAAAGCTAGAATGAGAGAAAGAAAGAAAAAAGCTAAAGATAGGATTTTAGAAGGCATGAAAGCTAGAATTAGAGAAAGAGGGAAAGAAAGAAGCTAAAGATAGGATGTTAGAAATTATTTAACCTAGAATGAGAGAAGGAAAGAAAGAAAGAAGCTAAAGATAGGATGTTATAAGGTATTAAAGCTAGAATGAGAGAAAGAAGGCAAGCAAGAAAGAAAGGAGCTAAAGATAGGATGTTAGAAGTTATTGATGCTAGAATGAGAGAAAGAAAGAAAGAAGCTAAAGGTAGAATTCTAGAAGGTATTGAAGCAAGAATTAAAGAAAGCAAGAAAGCAAGAAAGAAAGAAAGAAAGAAAAAAAGAAAGGAAAAAGCTAAAGATACGATGTTATAAGGTATTAAATCTAGAATGAAAGAAAGAAAGAAAGGAGGAAAAAAGCTAAAGATAGAATTTTAGAACGTATTAAAACTAGAATGAGAGACAGACCGAAAGAAAGAAGCTAAAGATTCAATGTTAGAAGGTATTAAAGCTAGAATGAGAGAAAGAAAGGAAGAAAAAAAGCTAAAGATAGAATTTTAGAATGTATTAAAGCTAAAATGAGAGAAAGAAAGAAACAAGCTAAAGATAGAATTCTAGAAGGTATTAAAGCTAGAATTAAAGAAACAAAGAAAGATGCTAAAGATAGGATGTTAGAAGGTATTAGAGCTGGAATGAGAGAAAGAAAGAAAGCAAGAAAGAAAGGAGCTAAAGATAGAATGTTAGAAGTTATTAAAGCTAGAATGAGAGAAAGAAAGAAAGAAGCTAAAGATAGGTTGTTAGAAGGAATTAAAGCTAGAATGAGAGAAATAAATAAATAAATAAATAAATAAAGAAGCCAAAGATAGGATGTTTGAAGGTATTACACCTAGAATAAGAGAAAGAAAGAAAGAAGCTAAAGAAAGTATGTTAGAAGGTATTAAAGCTAGAATTGGAGAGAGAAAGAAAGAAAGAAGCTAAAGATAGAATGTTAGAAGGTATTTAAGTTGGAATGAGAGAAAGAAAGAATAAAGCTAAAGATAGGATGTTAGAAGACATTAAAGCTAGAATGAGAGAAAGAAAGAAACAAAGAAGCTAAAGATAGGAAGTTAGAAGGTATTAAAGCTAGAATGAGAGAATGAAGGAAAGACAGAATGAAAGAACGGAAGGAAGGAAGGAAGGTAGAACGACTGAAAGAAAGCGTGCGAATGAACGAAAGGAAGAAAAAATAGAAAAGTGAAGGATAGAAAGAAAGAAAGAAAAGAATGGAAGTATGGAAGGAAGGACCTCATGAAGAAAGAAAGAGAGAGAGAGAGAAAGGAAGGAAGGAAGGAAAGAAGGAAGGAAGGAAGCAAGAATAGAAAGAAAGAAAGAAAGGAAACAAGGAAGGAAGGAAAGAAGGAAGGAAGAAAGAAAGAAAGAAACAAAGAAAGAAAGAATGAGAAGAGAAATATATAAAGATGGAAAGAAAGAAAGAAGATAAAGATAGGGTGTTAGAAGGTAATGAAGCCATAATGAGAGAAAGAAAGAAAGAAAGAAAGATGCTAAATATAGGATGTTATAAGATATTAAAATAAAAAGGAAAGAAAGAACGAAAGAAAGAAAGAACCTAAAGATAGAATTTTAGAAGGTATTAAAGCTGCAATGAGAGAAAGATAGAAAGAAAGAAGCTAAAGATAGAATTTTAGAAGGTATTAAAGCTAGAATGAGAGAAAGAAAAAAAGAAGCTAGAGATAGGATTTTAGAAGTTATTAAACCTAGAATGAGAGAAAGAAAGAAAGAAAGAAGCTAAAGATAGGATGTTATAAGGTATTAAAGCTAGAATGAGAGAAAGAAAGAAAGAATGAAACAAAGAAAGATTCTAATGGTAGGATGTTAGAAGGTATTAAAGCTAGAATGAGAGAAAGAAAGAAAGAAGCTAAAGATAGGATTTTAGAATGTATGAAAGCTAGAATGAGAGAAAGAAGGAAAGAAAGAAGCTAAAGATAGGATGTTAGAAGTTATTAAACCTAGAATGAGAGAAAGAAAGAAAGAAAGAAGCTAAAGATAGGATCTTATCAGCTATTAAAGCTAGAATGAGAGAAAGAAGGCAAGCAAGAAAGAAAGGAGCTAAAGATAGGATGTTAGAAGTTATTGATGCTAGAATGAGAGAAAGAAAGAAAGAAGCTAAAGGTAGAATTCTAGAAGGTATTAAAGCAAGAAAGAAAGAAAGAAAGAAAGAAAGGAAAAAGCTAAAGATACGATGTTATAAGGTATTAAATCTAGAATGAAAGAAAGAAAGAAAGGAGGAAAAAAGCTAAAGATAGAATTTTAGAACGTATTAAAACTAGAATGAGAGACAGACCGAAAGAAAGAGGCTAAAGATACAATGTTAAAAGGTATTAAAGCTAGAATGAGAGAAAGAAAGAAAGAAAAAAAGCTAAAGATAGAATTTTAGAATGTATTAAAGCTAAAATGAGAGAAAGAAAGAAAGAAGCTAAAGAAAGAATTCTAGAAGGTTTTAAAGCTAGAATTAAAGAAACAAAGAAAGAAGCTAAAGATAGGATGTTAGAATGTATTAAAGCTAGAATGAGAGAAAGAGAGAAAGAAGCTAAAGATAGAATTTTGAAAGGTATTAAAGCTAAAATGAGAAAGAAAGAAAGAAGCTAAATATACGATGTTACAAGATATTAAAGCTAGATTGAGAGAAAGAAAGAAAGAAGCTAAAGATAGAATTTTAGAAGATATGAAAGATAAAATGAGAGAAAGAAAGAAAGAAAGAAGCTAAAGATACGATGTTAGAAGGCATTAAAGCTAGAATGAGAGAATGAAAGCAAGCAAGAAAGAAAGGAGCTAAAGATAGGATGTTAGAAGTTATTAAAGCTAGAATGAGAGAAAGAAAGAAAGAAGCTAAAGATAGGTTGTTAGAAGGAATTAATGCTAGAATGAGAGAATGAAAGAAAGACAGAAAGAAAGAACGGAAGGAAGGAAGGAAGATAGAACGACTGAACGATAGAGTACGAATGAACGAAAGGAAGAAAAAATAGAAAAGTGAAGGATAGAAAGAAAAGAAAGAAAAGAATGGAAGTATGGAAGGATGGACCTCATGAAGAAAGAAAGAGAGAGAGAGAGAAAGGAAGGAAGGAAGGAAAGAAGAAAGGAAGGAAGCAAGAATAGAATGAAAGAAAGAAAGGAAACAAGGAAGGAAGGAAAGAAGGAAGGAAGAACGAGAGAAAGAAACAAAGAAAGAAAGAATGAGAAGAGAAATATATGAAGATGGAAAGAAAGAAAGAAAGAAGATAAAGATAGGGTTTTAGAAGGTAATGAAGCCAGAATGAGAGAAAGAAAGAAAGAAAGAAAGAAAGAAAGAAAGAAAGATGCTAAATATAGGATGTTATAAGGTATTAAAGTAAAAAGGAAAGAAAGAAAGAAAGAAAGAAGCTAAAGATAGAATTTTAGAAGGTTTTAAAGCTACAATGAGAGAAAGATAGAAAGAAAGAAGCTAAAGATAGAATTTTAGAAGGAATTAAAGCTAGAATGAGAGAAAGAACGAAAGAAGCTAAAGATACGATGTTATAAGCTATTAAAGCTCGAATGAGAGAAAGAAAGAAAGAATGAAACAAAGAAAGATTCTAATGGTAGGATGTTAGAAGGTATTAAAGCTAGAATGAGAGAAAGAAAGAAAAAAGCTAAAGATAGGATTTTAGAAGGCATGAAAGCTAGAATTAGAGAAAGAGGGAAAGAAAGAAGCTAAAGATAGGATGTTAGAAATTATTTAACCTAGAATGAGAGAAGGAAAGAAAGAAAGAAGCTAAAGATAGGATGTTATAAGGTATTAAAGCTAGAATGAGAGAAAGAAGGCAAGCAAGAAAGAAAGGAGCTAAAGATAGGATGTTAGAAGTTATTGATGCTAGAATGAGAGAAAGAAAGAAAGAAGCTAAAGGTAGAATTCTAGAAGGTATTGAAGCAAGAATTAAAGAAAGCAAGAAAGCAAGAAAGAAAGAAAGAAAGAAAGAAAAAAAGAAAGGAAAAAGCTAAAGATACGATGTTATAAGGTATTAAATCTAGAATGAAAGAAAGAAAGAAAGGAGGAAAAAAGCTAAAGATAGAATTTTAGAACGTATTAAAACTAGAATGAGAGACAGACCGAAAGAAAGAAGCTAAAGATTCAATGTTAGAAGGTATTAAAGCTAGAATGAGAGAAAGAAAGGAAGAAAAAAAGCTAAAGATAGAATTTTAGAATGTATTAAAGCTAAAATGAGAGAAAGAAAGAAACAAGCTAAAGATAGAATTCTAGAAGGTATTAAAGCTAGAATTAAAGAAACAAAGAAAGATGCTAAAGATAGGATGTTAGAAGGTATTAGAGCTGGAATGAGAGAAAGAAAGAAAGCAAGAAAGAAAGGAGCTAAAGATAGAATGTTAGAAGTTATTAAAGCTAGAATGAGAGAAAGAAAGAAAGAAGCTAAAAATAGGTTGTTAGAAGGAATTAAAGCTAGAATGAGAGAAATAAATAAATAAATAAATAAATAAAGAAGCCAAAGATAGGATGTTTGAAGGTATTACACCTAGAATAAGAGAAAGAAAGAAAGAAGCTAAAGAAAGTATGTTAGAAGGTATTAAAGCTAGAATTGGAGAGAGAAAGAAAGAAAGAAGCTAAAGATAGAATGTTAGAAGGTATTTAAGTTGGAATGAGAGAAAGAAAGAATAAAGCTAAAGATAGGATGTTAGAAGACATTAAAGCTAGAATGAGAGAAAGAAAGAAACAAAGAAGCTAAAGATAGGAAGTTAGAAGGTATTAAAGCTAGAATGAGAGAATGAAGGAAAGACAGAATGAAAGAACGGAAGGAAGGAAGGAAGGTAGAACGACTGAAAGAAAGCGTGCGAATGAACGAAAGGAATAAAAAATAGAAAAGTGAAGGATAGAAAGAAAGAAAGAAAAGAATGGAAGTATGGAAGGAAGGACCTCATGAAGAAAGAAAGAGAGAGAGAGAGAAAGGAAGGAAGGAAGGAAAGAAGGAAGGAAGGAAGCAAGAATAGAAAGAAAGAAAGGAAACAAGGAAGGAAGGAAAGAAGGAAGGAAGAAACAGATAAAGAAATAAAGAAAGAAAGAATGAGAAGAGAAATATATAAAGATGGAAAGAAAGAAAGAAGATAAAGATAGGGTGTTAGAAGGTAATGAAGCCAGAATGAGAGAAAGAAAGAAAGAAAGAAAGATGCTAAATATAGGATGTTATAAGGTATTAAAATAAAAAGGAAAGAAAGAACGAAAGAAAGAAAGAACCTAAAGATAGAATTTTAGAAGGTATTAAAGCTGCAATGAGAGAAAGATAGAAAGAAAGAAGCTAAAGATAGAATTTTAGAAGGTATTAAAGCTAGAATGAGAGAAAGAAAAAAAGAAGCTAGAGATAGGATTTTAGAAGTTATTAAACCTAGAATGAGAGAAAGAAAGAAAGAAAGAAGCTAAAGATAGGATGTTATAAGGTATTAAAGCTAGAATGAGAGAAAGAAAGAAAGAATGAAACAAAGAAAGATTCTAATGGTAGGATGTTAGAAGGTATTAAAGCTAGAATGAGAGAAAGAAAGAAAGAAGCTAAAGATAGGATTTTAGAATGTATGAAAGCTAGAATGAGAGAAAGAAGGAAAGAAAGAAGCTAAAGATAGGATGTTAGAAGTTATTAAACCTAGAATGAGAGAAAGAAAGAAAGAAGCTAAAGATAGGATCTTATCAGCTATTAAAGCTAGAATGAGAGAAAGAAGGCAAGCAAGAAGGAAAGGAGCTAAAGATAGGATGTTAGAAGTTACTGATGCTAGAATGAGAGAAAGAAAGAAAGAAGCTAAAGGTAGAATTCTAGAAGGTATTAAAGCAAGAAAGAAAGAAAGAAAGAAAGAAAAAAAGAAAGGAAAAAGCTAAAGATACGATGTTATAAGGTATTAAATCTAGAATGAAAGAAAGAAAGAAAGGAGGAAAAAAGCTAAAGATAGAATTTTAGAACGTATTAAACTAGAATGAGAGACAGACCGAAAGAAAGAGGCTAAAGATACAATGTTAGAAGGTATTAAAGCTAGAATGAGAGAAAGAAAGAAGAAAGAAAGCTAAAGATAGAATTCTAGAAGGTTTTAAAGCTAGAATTAAATAAACAAAGAAAGAAGCTAAAGATAGTATGTTAGAATGTATTAAAGCTAGAATGAGAGAAAGAGAGAAAGAAGCTAAAGATAGAATTTTAAAAGGTATTAAAGCTAAAATGAGAAAGAAAGAAAGAAGCTAAAGATACGATGTTACAAGATATTAAAGCTAGATTGAGAGAAAGAAAGAAAGAAGCTAAAGATAGAATTTTAGAAGATATGAAAGATAAAATGAGAGAAAGAAAGAAAGAAAGAAGCTAAAGATACGATGTTAGAAGGTATTAAAGATGGAATGAGAGAAAGAATGAAAGAAGCTAAAGATAGGATGTTAGAAGACATTAAAGCTAGAATGAGAGAAAGATAGAAAGAAAGAAGCTAAAGATAGGAAGTTAGAAGGTATTAAAGCTAGAATGAGAGAATGAAAGCAAGCAAGAAAGAAAGGAGCAAAAGATAGGATGTTAGAAGTTATTAAAGCTAGAATGAGAGAAAGAAAGAAAGAAGCTAAAGATAGGTTGTTAGAAGGAATTCATGCTAGAATGATAGAAAGAAAGAAAGAAAGAAAGAAGAAAAAAATAGGATGTTTGAAGGTATTAAAGCTAGAATGAGAGAAAGAAAGAAAGAAAGAAGCTAAAGATAGAATGTTAGAAGGTATTAAAGATGGAATGAGAGAAAGAATGAAAGAAGCTAAAGATAGGATGTTAGAAGACATTAAAGCTAGAATGAGAGAAAGAAAGAAAGAAAGAAGCTAAAGATAGGAAGTTAGAAGGTATTAAAGCTAGAATGAGAGAATGAAAGAAAGACAGAAAGAAAGAACGGAAGGAAGGAAGGAAGATAGAACGACTGAACGACAGAGTACGAATGAACGAAAGGAAGAAAAAATAGAAAAGTGAGGGATAGAAAGAAAAGAAAGAAAAGAATGGAAGTATGGAAGGAAGGACATCATGAAGAAAGAAGGAGAGAGAGAGAGAAAGGAAATAAGGTAGGAAAGAAGAAAGGAAGGATGCAAGGATATAAAGAAAGAAAGAAAGAAAGAAAGAAGCTAAAGATACGATGTTATAAGGTATTAAATCTAGAATGAAAGAAAGAAAGAAGCTAAAGATAGAATATTATAAGGTATTAAAGCAAGAATTAAAGAAAGAAAGAAAGAAAGAAGCTAAAGATAGGATGTTAGAAGGTAAAGCTAGAATTAAAGAACGAAAGAAAGAAAGAAAGAAGCTAAAGATAGGATGTTAGAAGGTATTAAAGCTAGAATGAGAGAAAGAAAGAAAGAAAGAAGCTAAAGATAGGATGTTAGTATGTATTAAAGGTAGAATGAGAAAGTAACACAGAAAGACGCTAAAGATAGGATGTTAGAATGTATTAAAGCTAGAATGAGAAAGAAGCTAAAGATAGGATGTTAGAAGATATTAAAGCTAGAATGAGAGAAAGAAAGAATGAAGCTAAAGATGGAATTGTAGAAGGTATTGAAGGTAAAAGGAGAGAAAGAAAGAAAGAAAGAAAGAACTTAAAGGTACGATGTTAGCAGGTATTAAAGCTAGAATGAGAGAAAAAAATAAATAAAGAAAATAAATATAGGATGTTAGAAGGTATAAAAGCTAAAATGAGAGAAAGAAAGAAAGAAAGAAGCTGAAGAATAGAATGTTAGAAGGTATTAAAGCTGGAATGAGAGAAAGAAAAAAGGAAGCTAAAGATACGATGTTAGAAGGTATTAAAGCTAGAATGAGAGAAAGAAAGAAAGAATCTAAAGATAGGATGTTAGAATGTATTAAAGCTAGAAAGAGAGAAGAAAGAGAGAAAAAGAAAGAAAGAAGTTAAAGATAGGATGTTAGAAAGTATTAAAGCTAGAATGAGAGAAAGAAAGATAGAAAGAAAGAAAGAAAGAACGGAAGGAAGGAAGGAAGGAAGGAAGAAGCTAAATATAGGATGTTAGAAGGTATTAAAGCTAGAATGAGTGAAAGAAAGACAGAAAGAAAGAGAAAAGCTAAAGATATGATGTTAGAAGGTATTAAAGGTAGAATGAGAGAAAGAAAGCAAGCAAGAAAGAAAGCAGATAAAGATAGGATGTTAGAAGGAATAAAAGCTAGAATGAGAGAAATAAAGAAAGAAGCTAAAGATAGGTTGTTAGAAGGTATTAAAAGCTAGAATGAGAGAAAGAAAGAAAGACGCCAAAGATAGGATATTTGAAAATATTAAAGCTAGAATGAGACAAAGAAAGAAAGAAAGAAACTAAAGATAGGATGTTAGAAGATATTAAAGCTGGAATGAGAGAAAGAAAGAAAGAAAGAAAAAAGCTAAAGGTAGGATGTTAGAATGTATTAAAGCTAGTATGAGAGAAAGAAAGAAAGGAGGAAAGATGCTAAAGATAGAATGTTATAAGGTATTAAAGCAAGAATGAGAGAAAAAATGAAAGAAGCTAAAGATATAGGTTGTTATAAGGTATTAAAGGTAGAATGAGAGAAAGAAAGAAAGAAAGAAGCCAAGAATATTATATTTGAAGGTATTGAAGCTAGAATGAGACAAAGACAGAAAGAAAGAAGCTAAAGATACGATGTCAGAAGTTATTAAAGCTAGAATGAGAGAAAGAAAGGAAGAAGCTAAAGATAGGATGTTAGAAGGTTATTAAATCTAGAATGAGAGAAAGAAAGAAAGAGAAAGAAAGAAAGAAGCTAAAGATAGGATGTTAGAATGTATTAAAGCTGGAATGAAAGAAACAAAGAGAGAAAGAAAGAAGCTAAAGATAGGATGTTAGAATGTATTAAAGGTAGATTGAGAGAAAGAAAGACAGAAAGAAGATAAAGATAGGTTGTTAGAAGGTATTAAAAGCTAGAATGAGAGAAAGAAAGTAGCCAAAGATAGGATGTTTGAATGTATTAAAGCTAGAATGAGACAAGGAAAGAAAGAAAGAAACTAAAGATAGGATGTTAGAAGGTATTAAAGCTGGAATGAGAGAAAGAAAGAAAGAAAAGAGAAGAAAGAAAGAAAGGAAAGAAAGAAAGAAAGAAAGAAAGAAAGGAAGCTAAAGATAGGAGTTTAGAATGTATTAAAGGTAGATTGAGAGAAAGAAAGACAGAAAGAAGCTAAAGATAGGATGTTAGAATGTATTTAAAGCTAGAATGAGAGAAAGAAGCTATAGATAGGATGTTAGAAGATATTAATGCTTGAATGACAGAAAGAAAAAAAGAAAGAATCTAAAGATAAAATGTTAGATATAAAAGCTAGAATGAGAGAAAGAAAGCAAGAAGGAAAGATGCTAAAGACAGGATGTTATAAGGTATTAAAGCTAGAATGAGAGAAAGAATGAAAGATGATAAAGATAGGTTGTTAGAAGGTATTTAAAGGTAGAATGAGAGAAAGAAAGAAAGAAAGAAGAAGCCAAGGATAGGATATTTGAAGGTATTACAGCTATAATGAGACAAAGAAAGAACGAAAGAAGATAAAGGTAGGATGTTAGAAGGTATTAAAGCTACAATGAGTGAAATAAATAAATAAATAGAGAAGCTAAAGATACGATAGTAGTAGGTATTAAAGCTACAATGAGAGAAAGAGAGAAAGAAAGAAGCCAAAGACAGGATGTTTGAAGGTATTCCAGCTAGAATGAGACAACGATTGAAAGAAAGAAGCTAAAGATAGGATGTTAGAAGGTATTAAAGCTAGAATGAGAGAAAGAAAGAAAGAAGCTAAAGATAGGATTTTAGAATGTATGAAAGAACTAGAATGAGAGAAAGAAGGAAAGAAAGAAGCTAAAGATAGGATGTTAGAAGTTATTAAACCTAGAATGAGAGAAAGAAAGAAAGAAAGAAGCTAAAGATAGGATCTTATCAGCTATTAAAGCTAGAATGAGAGAAAGAAGGCAAGCAAGAAGGAAAGGAGCTAAAGATAGGGATGTTAGAAGTTACTGATGCTAGAATGAGAGAAAGAAAGAAAGAAGCTAAAGGTAGAAATTCTAGAAGGTATTAAAGCAAGAAAGAAAGAAAGAAAGAAAAAAAGAAAGGAAAAAAGCTAAGATACGATGTATAAAGGTATTAAATCTAGAATGAAAGAAAGAAAGAAAGGAGGAAAAAAGCTAAAGATAGAATTTTAGAACGTATTAAAACTAGAATTGAGAGACAGACCGAAAGAAAGAGGCTAAAGATACAATGTTAGAAGGTATTAAAGCTAGAATGAGAGAAAGAAAGAAAGAAAGAAAGCTAAAGATAGAATTTTAGAATGTATTAAAGCTAAAATGAGAGAAAGAAAGAAAGAAGCTAAAGAAAGAATTCTAGAAGGTTTTAAAGCTAGAATTAAAGAAACAAAGAAAGAAAATAAAGATAGTATGTTAGAATGTATTAAAGCTAGAATGAGAGAAAGAGAGAAAGAAGCTAAAGATAGAATTTTAAAAAGTTATTAAAGCTAAAATGAGAGAAGAAAGAAAGAAGCTAAAGATAGGATGTTAGAAGGTATTACACCTAGAATGAGAGAAAGAAAGAAAGAAGCTAAAGATAGGATGTTAGAAGACATGAAAGCTAGAATGAGAGAAAGAAAGAAACAAAAAAGCTAAAGATAGGAAGTTAGAAGGTATTAAAGCTAGAATGAGAGAATGAAAGAAAGACAGAAAGAAAGAACGGAAGGAAGGAATGAAGATAGAACGACTGAAAGAAAGCGTGCGAATGAACGAAAGGAAGAAAAAAATAGAAAAGTAAAGGATAGAAAGAAAAAAAAGAAAAGAATGGAAGTATGGAAGGAAGGACCTCATGAAGAAAGAAAGAGAGAGAGAGAAAGGAAGGAAGGAAGGAAAGAAGAAAGGAAGGAAGCAAGAATAGAAAGAAAGAAAGAAAGGAAACAAGGAAGGAAGGAAAGAAGGAAGGAAGAACGAGAGAAAGAAAACAAAGAAAGAAAGAATGAGAAGAGAAACATATGAAGATGGAAAGAAAGAAAGAAAGAAGATAAGATAGGGTGTTAGAAGGTAATGAAAGCCAGAATGAGAGAAAGAAAGAAAAAAAGAAAGAAAGATGCTAAATATAGGATGTTATAAGGTATTAAAGTAAAAAGGAAAGAAAGAAAGAAAGAAAGAAAGAAGCTAAAGATAGAATTTTAGAAGGTTTTAAGGCTACAATGAGAGAAAGATAGAAAGAAAGAAGCTAAAGATAGAATTTTAGAAGGAATTAAAGCTAGAATGAGAGAGAAAGAACGAAAGAAGCTAAAGATACGATGTTATAAGCTATTAAAGCTCGAATGAGAGAAAGAAAGAAAGAATGAAAACAAAGAAAGATTCTAATGGTAGGATGTTAGAAGGTATTAAAGCTAGAATGAGAGAAAGAAAGAAAAAAGCTAAAGATAGGATTTTAGAAGGCATGAAAGCTAGAATTAGAGAAAGAGGGAAAGAAAGAAGCTAAAGATAGGATGTTAGAAATTATTTAACCTAGAATGAGAGAAGGAAAGAAAGAAAGAAGCTAAAGATAGGATGTTATAAGGTATTAAAGCTAGAATGAGAGAAAGAAGGCAAGCAAGAAAGAAAAGGAGCTAAAGATAGGATGTTAGAAGTTATTGATGCTAGAATGAGAGAAAGAAAGAAAGAAGCTAAAGGTAGAATTCTAGAAGGTATTGAAGCAAGAATTAAAGAAAGCAAGAAAGCAAGAAAGAAAGAAAGAAAGAAAGAAAAAAAGAAAGGAAAAAGCTAAAGATACGATGTTATAAGGTATTAAATCTAGAATGAAAGAAAGAAAGAAAGGAGGAAAAAAGCTAAAGATAGAATTTTAGAACGTATTAAAACTAGAATGAGAGACAGACCGAAAGAAAGAAGCTAAAGATTCAATGTTAGAAGGTATTAAAGCTAGAAATGAGAGAAAGAAAGGAAGAAAAAAAGCTAAAGATTAGAATTTTAGAATGTATTAAAGCTAAAATGAGAGAAAGAAAGAAACAAGCTAAAGATAGAATTCTAGAGGTATTAAAGCTAGAATTAAAGAAACAAAGAAAGATGCTAAAGATAGGATGTTAGAAGGTATTAGAGCTGGAATGAGAGAAAGAAAGAAAGCAAGAAAGAAAGGAGCTAAAGATAGAATGTTAGAAGTTATTAAAGCTAGAATGAGAGAAAGAAAGAAAAGAAGCTAAAAGATAGGTTGTTAGAAGGAATTAAAGCTAGAATGAGAGAAATAAATAAATAAATAAATAAATAAATAAAGAAGCCAAAGATAGGATGTTGAAGGTATTACACCTAGAATAAGAGAAAGAAAGAAAGAAGCTAAAGAAAGTATGTTAGAAGGTATTAAAGCTAGAATTGGAGAGAGAAAGAAAGAAAGAAGCTAAAGATAGAATGTTAGAAGGTATTTAAGTTGGAATGAGAGAAAGAAAGAATAAAGCTAAAGATAGGATGTTAGAAGACATTAAAGCTAGAATGAGAGAAAGAAAGAAACAAAGAAGCTAAAGATAGGAAGTTAGAGGTATTAAAGCTAGGAATGAGAGAATGAAGGAAAGACAGAATGAAAGAACGGAAGGAAGGAAGGAAGGTAGAACGACTGAAAGAAAGCGTGCGAATGAACGAAAGGAAGAAAAAATAGAAAAGTAAGGGATAGAAAGAAAGAAAGAAAAGAATGGAAGTATGAAGGAAGGACCTCATGAAGAAAGAAAGAGAGAGAGAGAGAAAGGAAGGAAGGAAGGAAAGAAGGAAGGAAGGAAGCAAGAATAGAAAGAAAGAAAGAAAGGAAACAAGGAAGGAAGGAAAGAAGGAAGGAAGAAACAGATAAAGAAATAAAGAAAGAAAGAATGAGAAGAGAAATATATAAAGATGGAAAGAAAGAAAGAAGATAAAGATAGGGTGTTGGAAGGTAATGAGCCAGAATGAGAGAAAGAAAGAAAGAAAGAAGAAAGATGCTAAATATAGGATGTTATAAGTATTAAAATAAAAAGGAAAGAAAGAACGAAAGAAAGAAAGAACCTAAAGATAGAATTTAGAAGGTATTAAAGCTGCAATGAGAGAAAGATAGAAAGAAAGAAGCTAAAGATAGAATTTTAGAAGGTATTAAAGCTAGAATGAGAGAAAGAAAAAAAGAAGCTAGAGATAGGATTTTAGAAGTTATTAAACCTAGAATGAGAGAAAGAAAGAAAGAAAGAAGCTAAAGATAGGATGTTATAAGGTATTAAAGCTAGAATGAGAGAAGAAAGAAAGAATGAAACAAAGAAAGATTCTAATGGTAGGATGTTAGAAGGTATTAAAGCTAGAATGAGAGAAAGAAAGAAAGAAGCTAAAGATAGGAATTTAGAATGTATGAAAGCTAGAAAGAGAGAAAGAAGGAAAGAAAGAAGCTAAGATAGGATGTTAGAAGTTAATAAACCTAAGAATGAGAGAAAGAAAGAAAGAAAGAAGCTAAAGATAGGATCTTATCAGCTATTAAAGCTAGAATGAGAGAAAGAAGGCAAGCAAGAAGGAAAGGAGCTAAAGATAGGATGTTAGAAGTTACTGATGCTAGAATGAGAGAAAGAAGAAAGAAGCTAAAGGTAGAATTCTAGAAGGTATTAAAGCAAGCAAGAAAGAAGAGAAAGAAAGAAAAAAAGAAAGGAAAAAGCTAAAGATACGATGTTATAGGTATTAAAATCTAGAATGAAAGAAAGAAAGAAAGGAGGAAAAAAAGCTAAAGATAGAATTTTAGAACGTGATTAAAACTAGAATGAGAGACAGACCGAAAGAAAGAGGCTAAAGATACAATGTTAGAAGGTATTAAAGCTAGAATGAGAGAAAGAAAGAAAGAAAGAAAGCTAAAGATAGAATTTTAGAATGTATTAAAGCTAAAATGAGAGAAAGAAAGAAAGAAGCTAAAGAAAGAATTCTAGAAGGTTTTAAAGCTAGAATTAAAGAAACAAAGAAAGAAGCTAAAGATAGTATGTTAGAATGTATTAAAGCTAGAATGAGAGAAAGAGAGAAAGAAGCTAAAGATAGAATTTTAAAAGGTATTAAAGCTAAAATGAGAAAGAAAGAAAGAAGCTAAAGATACGATGTTACAAGATATTAAAGCTAGATTGAGAGAAAGAAAGAAAGAAGCTAAAGATAGAATTTTAGAAGATATGAAAGATAAAATGAGAGAAAGAAGAAAGAAGAAGCTAAAGATACGATGTTAGAAGGTATTAAAGATGGAATGAGAGAAAGAATGAAAGAAGCTAAGATAGGATGTTAGAAGACATTAAGCTAGAATGAGAGAAATATAGAAAGAAAGAAGCTAAAGATAGGAAGTTAGAAGGTATTAAAGCTAGAATGAGAGAATGAAAGCAAGCAAGAAAGAAAGGAGCTTAAGATAGGATGTTAGAAGTTATTAAAGCTAGAATGAGAGAAAGAAAGAAAGAAGCTAAAGATAGGTTGTTAGAAGGAATTCATGCTAGAATGAGAGAAAGAAAGAAGAAAGAAAGAAGAAAAAAATAGGATGTTTGAAGGTATTAAAGCTAGAATGAGAGAAAGAAAGAAAGAAAGAAGCTAAAGATAGAATGTTAGAAGGTATTAAAGATGGAATGAGAGAAAGAATGAAAGAAGCTAAAGATAGGATGTTAGAAGACATTAAAGCTAGAATGAGAGAAAGAAAGAAAGAAAGAGCTAAAGATAGGAAGTTAGAAGGTATTAAAGCTAGAATGAGAGAATGAAGAAAGACAGAAAGAAAGAACGGAAGGAAGGAAGGAAGATAGAACGACTGAACGACAGAGTACGAATGAACGAAAGGAAGAAAAAATAGAAAAGTGAGGGATAGAAAGAAAAGAAAGAAAAGAATGGAAGTATGGAAGGAAGGACATCATGAAGAAAGAAGGAGAGAGAGAGAGAAAGGAAATAAGGTAGGAAAGAAGAAAGGAAGGATGCAAGGATATAAAGAAAGAAAGAAAGGAAACAAGGAAGGAAGGAAGGAAGAAAGACAGAAAGAAAGAAACAAAGAAAGAAAAATGAGAGAGAAATATATAAAGATGGAAAGAAAGAAAGAAAGAAGATAAAGATAGGGTGTTAGAAGGTGATGAAGCCAGAATGAGAGAAAGAAGGAAAGAAAGAAAGAAAGAAAGAAAGAAAGAAAGAAAGAAAGAAAGAAAAGCTAAAGGTAGAATTTTAAAAGGTATTGAATCTAGAATTGAAGAAAGAAAGAAAGAAGCTAAAGAAACGATGTTATAAGGTATTAAATCTAGAATGAAAGAAAGAAGGGATGCTAAAGATAGGATGTTATAAGGTATTAAAGCTAGAATTAAAGAAAGAAAGAAAGAAAGAAGCTAAAGATAGGATGTTAGAAGGTAAAGCTAGAATTAAAGAAAGAAAGAAAGAAAGAAAGAAGCTAAAGATAGGATGTTAGAAGGTAATAAAGCTAGAATGAGAGAAAGAAAGAAAGAATGAAGCTAAGATAGGATGTTAGAATGTATTAAAGCTAGAATGAGAAAGAAGCTAAAGATAGGATGTTAGAAGGTATTAAAGCTAGAATGAGAGAAAGAAAGAAAGAAGCTAAAGATGGAATTGTAGAAGATATTAGAGGTAAAAAGGAGAGAAAGAAAGAAAGAAAGAAGATAAAGATACGATGTTAGAAGGTATAAAGCTAGAATGAGAGGAAAGAAAGAAAGAGATGAAAGAAAGGAAAGATGCTAAAGGTAGGATGTTAGAATGTATTAAAGCTAGAATGAAAGAAAGAAATAAAGAAAGAAGCTAAATATAGGATGTTAGAAGTTATTAAAGCTAGAATGAGAGAAAGAAAGAAAGAAAGAAGCTAAAGATGGGTTGTTAGAAGGAATTAAAGCTAGAATGAGAGGAAGAAAGAAAGAAGCCAAAGATAGGATGTTTAAATGTATTAAGCTAGAATGAGAGAAAGAAAGAAAAAGAAAGAAAGAAGTTAAAAATAGGATGTTAGAAGGTATGAAGCTAGAATGAGAGAAAGAAGAAAGAAGCTAAAGATAGAATTTTAGAAGGTATTAAAGCTAAAATGAGAGAAAGAAAGAAAGAAAGAAGCTAAAGATACAATGTTAGAAGGCATTAAAGCTAGAATGAGAGAAAGAAAGAAAAGAATGAAAGAAAGAGAAGAAGAAAGAAAGAAAGAAAGAAAGAGAAGAAAGAAAGAAAGAAAGAAAGAAAGAAAGAAAGAAAGAAATAACGGAAGCAAGGAAGGAAGGATGGAAGGAAGGAATAAGCTAAAGATATGATGTTAGAAGGTATTAAAGCTAGAATGAGAGAAAGAAAGCAAGCAAGAAAGAAAGCAGCTTAAAGATAGGATGTTAGAAGGTATTAAAGCTAGAATGAGAGAAAGAAAGAAAGAAGCCAAAAACACGATGTTTGAAGGTATTAAAGCTAGAATGAGACAAAGAAGAAAGAAACTAAAGATAGGATGTTAGAAGATATTAAAGCTGGAATGAGAGAAAGAAAGAAATAAAGAAGCTAAAGATACGATAGTAGAAGGTATTAAAGCTAGAATGAGAGAAAGAAGCTAGATAGGATGTTAGAAGGTATTAAACCTAGAATGAGTTAAAGAAAGAAAGAAAGAAGCTTAATATAGAATGTTAGATATAAAAGCTAGAATGAGAGAACAAAAGAAAGGAGGAAAGATGCTAAAGATAGAATGTTATAAAGTATTAAAGCAAGAATGAGAGAAAGAATGAAAGAAGCTAAGATAGGTTGTTAGAAGGTATTAAAGGTAGAATGAGAGAAAGAAAGAAAGAAACTAAAGATACGATGTTACAGGATATTAAAGCTAGATTGAGAGAAAGAAAGAAAGAAGCTAAAGATAGGATGTTAGAAGGTATTAAAGCTAGAATGGGTGAAAGAAAGAAAGAAAGAGAGAAGCGAACAGATACGGTGTTAGAAGGTATTAAAGCTAGAATGAGAGAAAGATAGAAAGAAGGCAAAGATAGAATTTTAAAAGGTATTAAAGCTAAAATGAGAAGAAAGAAAGAAAGAAGCTAAAGATAGAGTTTAGAAGGAATTAAAGCTAAAATGAGAGAAAGAAGGAAAGAAAGAAGCTAAAGGATACGATGTTAGAAGGCATTTAAAGCTAGAATGAGAGAAAGAAAGCAAGCAAGAAAGAAAGGAGCTAAAGATAGGATGTTTGAAGGTATTAAAGCTAGAATGAGAGAAAGAAGAAAGAAAGAAAGAAGCTAAAGATAGGAAGTTAGAAGGTATTAAAGTTAGAATGAGAGAATGAAAGAAAGACAGAAAGAAAGAACGGAAGGAAGGAAGGAAGATAGAACGACTGAACGATAGAGTACGAATGAACGAAAGGAAGAAAAAATAGAAATGTGAAGGATAGAAAGAAGAAAGAAAAGAATGGAAGTATGGAAGGAAGGACCTCATGAAGAAAGAAGGAGAGAGAGAGAGAAGGAAATAAGGTAGCAAAGAAGAAAGGAAGGAAGCAAGGATATAAAGAAAGAAAGGAAAAAAGGAAGGAAGGAAAGAAAGAAAGACAGAAAGAAACAAAGAAAGAAAAAAATGAGAAGAGAAATATATAAAGATGGAAAGAAAGAAAGAAAGAAGATAAAGATAGGGTGTTAGAAGGTAATGAAGCCAGAATGAGAGAAAGAAAGAAAGAAAGAAAGAAAGAAAGAAAGAAAGAAAGAAAGAAAGAAAGAAAGAGAAAGAAAAGCTAAAGGTAGAATTTTAAAAGGTATTAAAGCTAGAATTGAGAAAGAAAGAAAGAAAGAAAGAAGCTAAAGATACGATGTTATCAAGGTATTAAATCTAGAATGAAAGATAGAAAGAAGCTAAAGATAGAATGTTATAAGGTATTAAAGCTATAATTAAAGAAAGAAAGAAAGAAAGAAGCTAAAGATAGGATGTTAGAAGGTGAAGCTAGAATTAAAGAAAGAAAGAAAGAAAGAAAGAAGCTAAAGATAGGATGTTAGAATGTATTAAAGGTAGATAAGAGAGAGAAAGACAGAAAGAAGATAAAGATAGGATGTTAGAATGTATTAAAGCTAGAATGAGAAGAAGCTAAAGATAGGATGTTAGAAGGTATTAAAGCTAGAATGAGAGAAAGAAAGAAAGAAGCTAAAGATGGAATTGTAGAAGATATTAAAGGTAAAAGGAGAGAAAGAAAGAAAGAAAGAACTTAAAG
>JBAJHW010000062.1:0-104427 GCA_037013535.1 Intellagama lesueurii | reverse complement strand
CATCCTATCATTAGCTCCTTTCTTTCTTGCTCGCTTTCTTTCTCTCATTCTAGCTTTAATGCCTTCTAACATCGCATCTTTAGCTTCTTTCTTTCTTACTTACTCTCATTTTAGCTTTAAATACCTTCTAAAATTCTATCTTTAGCTTCTTTCTTTCTTTCTCTCAATCTAGCTTTAATATATTGTAACATCGTATCTTTAGCTTCTTTCTCTCTTTCTTCTCATTTTAGCTTTAATACCTTTTAAAATTCTATCTTTAGCTTCTTTCTCTCTTTTCTCATTCTAGCTTTAATACATTCTAACATCCTATCTTTAGATTCTTTCTTTCTTTCTTTCTTTTCTAGCTTTAATGCCTTATAACATCCTACCTTTAGCTACTTTCTTTCTTTCTCTCATTCTAGCTTTAATACCTTCTAATATCCTATCTTTAGCTTCTTGCTTCTTTCTCTATCTTTCTTTCTCTCATTTATGCTATAATACCTTCTAACATCCTATCTTTAGCTTTCTTTCTTTCTCTCATTCTGGCTTTAATACCTTCTAACATCGTATCTTTAGATTCTTTCTTTCTTTCTTTCTTTATATCATTCTAGCTTTAATACCTTCAACCATCCTATCTTTGGTTTCTTTTTTTCTTTCTTTCTCTCATTCTAGCTTTAATTCCGTCTAACAACCTACCTTTAGCTTCTGTCTTTCTTTCTCTCATTCTAGCATTAATAACTTCTAACATCCAATCTTTAGCTCCATTCTTTCTTTCTTTCTTTCTTTCTCTCATTCTAGCTTTAATACCTTCTAACATACTATCTTTAGCTTCTTTCTTTCTTTCTTTCTCTCATTCTAGCTTCAATACCTTCTAACATCCTATCTTTAGCTTCTTCCTTTCTTTCTCTCATTCTAGCTTTAATACCTTCTAACATCCTATCTTTAGCTTCTCTCTTTCTTTCTTTCTTTCTTTCACCCATTCTAGCTTTAATACCTTCTAACATCCTATCTTTAGCTTCTTTCTTTCTGTCTTTGTCTCATTCTAGCTTTAATACCTTCAAATATACCATCCTTGGTTCTTTCTTTATTTCTTTCTCTCATTCTACCTTTAATACATTCTAACATTCTATCTTGAGCTTCTTTCTTTCTTTCTTTCATTCTAGATTTAATACCTTATAACATCGTATCTTTAGCTTCTTTCTTTCTTCAATTCTAGATTTAATACCTTTTAAAATTCTACCTTTAGCTTTTCTTTCTTTCTTTCTTTCTTTCTTTCTTTCTCTCCTTTTATCTTTAATACCTTCTACAATTCCATATTTAGCTTCTTTCTTTCTTTCTCTCATTCTAGCTTTAATACCTTCTAACATCCTATCTTTGGCTTCTTTCTTTCTCTCTTTCTCCAATTCTAACTTTAATACCTTGTAACATCCTATCTTTAGCATCTTTCTTTCTTTCTCTTTCTTTCTTTCTCATTCTAGCTTTAATGTCTTCTAACATCCTATCTTTAGCTTCTTTCATTCTTTCTCTCATTCCATCTTTAATACCTTCTAACATTCTATCTTTAGCTTCTTTCTTTCTTTCTTTCTCTCATTCTAGCTTTAATACCTTCAAACATCCTATCTTTGGCTTCTTTCTTTATTTCTTTCTTTCTCTCTTTCTAGCATTAATTCCTTCTAACAACTTATCTTTAGCTTCTTTCTTTCTTTCTCTCATTCTAGCTTTAATAACTTCTAACATCCTATCATTAGCTCCTTTCTTTCTTGCTCGCTTTCTTTCTCTCATTCTAGCTTTAATGCCTTCTAACATCGCATCTTTAGCTTCTTTCTTTCTTACTTACTCTCATTTTAGCTTTAATACCTTCTAAAATTCTATCTTTAGCTTCTTTCTTTCTTTCTCTCAATCTAGCTTTAATATATTGTAACATCGTATCTTTAGCTTCTTTCTCTCTTTCTTCTCATTTTAGCTTTAATACCTTTTAAAATTCTATCTTTAGCTTCTTTCTCTCTTTTCTCATTCTAGCTTTAATACATTCTAACATCCTATCTTTAGATTCTTTCTTTCTTTCTTTCTTTCTAGCTTTAATGCCTTATAACATCCTACCTTTAGCTACTTTCTTTCTTTCTCTCATTCTAGCTTTAATACCTTCTAATATCCTATCTTTAGCTTCTTGCTTTCTTTCTCTATCTTTCTTTCTCTCATTTATGCTATAATACCTTCTAACATCCTATCTTTAGCTTTCTTTCTTTCTCTCATTCTGGCTTTAATACCTTCTAACATCGTATCTTTAGATTCTTTCTTTCTTTCTTTCTTTATATCATTCTAGCTTTAATACCTTCAACCATCCTATCTTTGGTTTCTTTTTTTCTTTCTTTCTCTCATTCTAGCTTTAATTCCGTCTAACAACCTACCTTTAGCTTCTGTCTTTCTTTCTCTCATTCTAGCATTAATAACTTCTAACATCCAATCTTTAGCTCCATTCTTTCTTTCTTTCTTTCTTTCTCTCATTCTAGCTTTAATACCTTCTAACATACTATCTTTAGCTTCTTTCTTTCTTTCTTTCTCTCATTCTAGCTTCAATACCTTCTAACATCCTATCTTTAGCTTCTTCCTTTCTTTCTCTCATTCTAGCTTTAATACCTTCTAACATCCTATCTTTAGCTTCTCTCTTTCTTTCTTTCTTTCTTTCACCCATTCTAGCTTTAATACCTTCTAACATCCTATCTTTAGCTTCTTTCTTTCTGTCTTTGTCTCATTCTAGCTTTAATACCTTCAAATATACCATCCTTGGTTCTTTCTTTATTTCTTTCTCTCATTCTACCTTTAATACATTCTAACAACCTTCCTTTAGCTTTTTTCTTTCTTTCTCTCATTCTAGCTTGAATACCTTCTAACATCCTATCCTTAGCTTCTTTCTTTCTTTCTTTCTTTCTTTCTTTCTCTCATTCCCTTTTCTATTTTATGTTCCTTTCCTTCCTTCGTACTCTTTCATTCAGTCATTCTATCTTCCTTCCTTCCTTCCTTTCTTCCGTGGTTTCTTTCTTTCTTTCTTTCTTTCTTTCTTTCTTTCTTTCTTTCTCTCATTTTAGCTTTAATACCTTCTAACATCCTATCTTTAACTTCTTGCTTTCTTTTTCTTTCTTTCTTTCTCTCATTCTAGCTTTAATACATTCTAACATCCTATCTTTAGAATCTTTCTTTCTTTCTCTCATTCTAGCTTTAATACCTTCTAACATCGTAACTTTAGCTTCCTTTTTTCTTTCTCTCATTCCAGCTTTAATACCTTCTAACATTCTATCTTTAGCTTCTTTCTTTCTTTCTTTCTCTCATTCTAGCTTTAATACCTTCTAACATCCTATTTTTAACTTCTTTCTTTCTTTCTCTTTCTTTCTTTCTCTCATTCTAATTTTAATACCTTTAAACATTCTATCTTTGGCTTCTTTCTTTCTTTCTTTCTCTCATTCTAGCTTTAATTCCTTCTAATAACCCATCTTTAGCTTCTTTCTTTCTTTCTCTCATTCTAGCATTAATAACTTCTAACATCCTATCTTTAGCTCCTTTCTTTCTTTCTTTCTTTCTTTCTCTCATTCTAGCTTTAATACCTTCTAACATACTATCTTTAGCTTCTTTCTTTCTTTCTTTCTCTCATTCTAGCTTTAATACCTTCTAACATTGTATCTTTAGCGTCTTTCTTTCTTTCTTTCTTTCTTTCTTTCTTTCTTTCTCTCATTCTAGCTTCAATACCTTCTAACATTCTATCTTTAGCTTCTTCCTTTCTTTCTCTCATTCTTGCTTTAATACCTTCTAACATCGTATCTTTAGCTTCTCTCTTTCTTTCTTTCTTTCTTTCACCCATTCTAGCTTTAATACCTTCTAACATCCTATCTTTAGCTTCTTTCTTTCTGTCCTTGTCTCATTCTATCTTTAATACCTTCAAATATCCTATCCTTGGCTGCTTTCTTTCTTTCTTTCTCTCATTCTACCTTTAATACATTCTAACAACCTACCTTTAGCTTCTTTCTTTCTTTCTCTCATTCTAGCTAGAATACCTTCTAACATCCTATCTTTAGCTTCTTTCTTTCTTTCTTTCTCTCATTCCCTTTTCTATTTTATCTTCCTTTCCTTCCTTCGTACTCTTTCATTCAGTCGTTCTATCTTCCTTCCTTCCTTCCTTTCTTCCGTTGTTTGTTTGTTTGTTTGTTTGTTTGTTTGTTTCTTTCTTTCTTTCTTTCTTTCTTTCTTTCTCTCATTCTGGCTTCATTACCTTCTCACACCCTATCTTTATCTTCTTTCTTTCTTTCCATCTTTATATATTTCTCTTCTCATTCTTTCTTTCTTTGTTTCTTTCTTTCTATCTTTCTTCCTTCCATCCTTCCTTCCTTGTTTCCTTTCTTTCTTTCTTTATATCCTTGCTTCCTTCCTTTCTTCTTTTCTTCCTTACTAAATTTCTATCTCACTCTCCTTCTTTCTTCATGAGGTCCTTCCTTCCATACTTCCATTCTTTTCTTTCTTTCTTTCTATCCTTCACTTTTCTATTTTTTCTTCCTTTCGTTCATTCGTACTCTCTCGTTCAGTCGTTCTATCTTCCTTCCTTCCTTCCGTTCTTTCTTTCTGTCTTTCTTTCATTCTCTCATTCTAGCTTTAATACTTTCGAACTTCCTATCTTTAGCTTCTTTGTTTCCTTCTTTCTCTCATTCTAGCTTTAATATCTTCTAACATTCTATCTCTAGTTTCTTTCTTTCTTTCTTTCTTTCTTTCTTTCTAGCTTTAATACCTTCTAACATTCTCTCTATAGCTTCTTTATTTCTTTCTTTCTTTCTTTCTCTCATTCTAGCTTTAGTACCTTCTAACATTCTATCTTTAGCTTCTTTCTTTCTTTCTCTAATTCTAGTTTTAATACATTCTAATATCCTATGTAGCTTCTTTCTTTCCTTCTTGCTTGCTTTCTCTCCTTCTTGCTTTAATACCTTCTAACTTCCTATCTTTAGCTTCTTTCTTTCTTTCGCTCATTCCAGCTTAAATACATTCTAACATTCTATCTTTAGCTTCTTTCTTTCTTTCTCCAATTGTACCTGTAATAACTTCTAACATCCTATCTTTAGCTCCTTTCTTTCTTGCTTGCTTTCTTTCTCTCATTCAAGCTTCAATGCCTTCTAACATCCAATCTTTAGCTTCTTTCTTTCTTTCTATCATATTAGCTTTAATAACTTCTAACATCCTATATTTAGCTTCTTTCTTTATTTCTTTCTATCATTCTAGCTTTAATACCTTATAACATCCTACCTTTAGCATCTTTCTTTCTTTCATTCTTTCTTTCTTTCTCTCATTCTAGCTTTAATACCTTGTAACATCGTATCTTTAAGTTTTTTCTTTCTTTCTTTCTTTCTCTTTTTTTTTCTTTAAAACCTTCTAACATCCTATCGTTGGCTTTTTTCTTTCTTTCTCTATCTTTCTTTCTCTCATTCTAGCTTTAATACCTTCTAACATCCTATCTTTAGCTTCTTCCTTTCTTTCTCTCATTCTTGCTTTAATACCTTCTAACATCGTATCTTTAGCTTCTCTCTTTCTTTCTTTCTTTCACCCATTCTAGCTTTAATACCTTCTAACATCCTATCTTTAGCTTCTTTCTTTCTGTCCTTGTCTCATTCTATCTTTAATACCTTCAAATATCCTATCCTTGGCTGCTTTCTTTCTTTCTTTCTCTCATTCTACCTTTAATACCTTCTAACAACCTTTTTTTTTTGCTTCTTTCATTTTTTCTATCATTCTTGCTTTAATACCTTTTTACATCCTATCTTTAGCATCTTTCCTTCTTTCTTTCTTTCTCTCATTCTATCTTTTATATCTAACATTCTATCTTAAGCTTCTTTCTTTCTTTCTTTCTCTCATTCTAGCTTTAATACCTTTTAACATCCTATCTTTAGCTTCTTTCTCTCATTCTAGCTTTAATACATTCTAACATCCTATCTTTAGCTTCTTTCTATCTTTCTTTCTCTCATTCTAGCTTTAATACATTCTAACATCCTATCTTTAGCTTCTTTCTTTCTTTCTTTCTCTCATTCTAGCTTTAATACCTTCTAACATCCTATCTTTAGCTTCTTTCTTTATTTCTTTCTTTCTTTAATTCTAGCTTTACCTTCTAACTTCCTATCTTCAGCTTCTTTCTTTCTTTCTTTCTTTCATTCTAGATTGAATACCTTATAACATCGTATCTTTAGCTTCTTTCTTTCTTTCTTTAATTCTAGCTTTAATACCTTCTAACATCCTATCTTTAGTTCTTTCTTTCTTTCATTCATTCTAGATTTAATACCTTATAACATCGTATCTTTAGCTTCTTTCTTTCTTTCTTTCTTCAATTCTAGATTTAATACCTTTTAAAATTCTACCTTTAGCTTTCTTTCTTTCTTTCTTTCTTTCTTTCTTTCTTTCTTTCTTTCTTTCTCTCATTCTAGCTTTAATACCTTCTAACATCCTACCTTTAGCATCTTTCTTTCTTTCTTTCTTTCTCTCCTTTTATCCTTAATACCTTCTACAATTCCATATTTAGCTTCTTTCTTTCTTTCTCTCATTCTAGCTTTAATACCTTCTAACATCCTATCTTTGGCTTCTTTCTTTCTCTCTTTCTCCATTTCTAACTTTAATACCTTGTAACATCCTATCTTTAGCTTCTTTCTTTCTTTCTCTTTCTTTCTTTCTCTCATTCTAGCTTTAATGTCTTCTAACATCCTATCTTTAGCTTCTTTCATTCTTTCTCTCATTCCATCTTTAATACCTTCTAACATTCTATCTTTAGCTTCTTTCTTTCTTTCCTTCTCTCATTCTAGCTTTAATACCTTCAAACATCCTATCTTTGGCTTCTTTCTTTCTTTCTTTCTTTCTCTCGTTCTAGCATTAATTCCTTCTAACAACCTATCTTTAGCTTCTTTCTTTCTTTCTCTCATTCTAGCTTTAATACCTTCTAAAATTCTATCTTTAGCTTCATTCTTTCTTTCTCTCAATCTAGCTTTAATATCTTGTAACATCGTATCTTTAGCTTCTTTCTTTCTTTCTTCTCTTTTTAGCTTTAATACCTTTTAAAATTCTATCTTTAGCTTCTTTCTCTCTTTCTCTCATTCTAGCTTTAATACATTCTAACATCCTATCTTTAGCTTCTTTCTTTCTTTCTTTCTCTCATTCCCTTTTCTATTTTATCTTCCTTTCCTTCCTTCGTACTCTTTCATTCAGTCGTTCTATCTTCCTTCCTTCCTTTCTTCCGTTGTTTGTTTGTTTGTTTGTTTCTTTCTTTCTTTCTTTCTTTCTTTCTTTCTTTCTTTCTCTCATTCTGGCTTCATTACCTTCTCACACCCTATCTTTATCTTCTTTCTTTCTTTCCATCTTTATATATTTCTCTTCTCATTCTTTCTTTCTTTGTTTCTTTCTTTCTATCTTTCTTCCTTCCATCCTTCCTTCCTTGTTTCCTTTCTTTCTTTCTTTATATCCTTGCTTCCTTCCTTTCTTCTTTCCTTCCTTACTAAATTTCTATCTCACTCTCCTTCTTTCTTCATGAGGTCCTTCCTTCCTTACTTCCATTCTTTTCTTTCTTTCTTTCTATCCTTCACTTTTCTATTTTTTCTTCCTTTCGTTCATTCGTACTCTCTCGTTCAGTCGTTCTATCTTCCTTCCTTCCTTCCGTTCTTTCTTTCTGTCTTTCTTTCATTCTCTCATTCTAGCTTTAATACTTTCGAACTTCCTATCTTTAGCTTCTTTGTTTCCTTCTTTCTCTCATTCTAGCTTTAATATCTTCTAACATTCTATCTCTAGTTTCTTTCTTTCTTTCTTTCTTTCTTTCTTTCTTTCTAGCTTTAATACCTTCTAACATTCTCTCTATAGCTTCTTTATTTCTTTCTTTCTTTCTTTCTCTCATTCTAGCTTTAGTACCTTCTAACATTCTATCTCTAGTTTCTTTCTTTCTTTCTTTCTTTCTTTCTTTCTAGCTTTAATACCTTCTAACATTCTCTCTATAGCTTCTTTATTTCTTTCTTTCTTTCTTTCTCTCATTCTAGCTTTAATACCTTCAAACATCCTATCTTTGGCTTCTTTCTTTCTTTCTTTCTTTCTCTCGTTCTAGCATTAATTCCTTCTAACAACCTATCTCTAGCTTCTTTCTTTCTTTCTTTCTTTCTTTCTAGCTTTAATACCTTCTAACATTCTCTCTATAGCTTCTTTATTTCTTTCTTTCTTTCTTTCTCTCATTCTAGCTTTAGTACCTTCTAACATTCTATCTTTAGCTTCTTTCTTTCTTTCTCTAATTCTAGTTTTAATACATTCTAATATCCTATGTAGCTTCTTTCTTTCCTTCTTGCTTGCTTTCTCTCCTTCTTGCTTTAATACCTTCTAACTTCCTATCTTTAGCTTCTTTCTTTCTTTCGCTCATTCCAGCTTAAATACATTCTAACATTCTATCTTTAGCTTCTTTCTTTCTTTCTTTCTCCAATTGTACCTGTAATAACTTCTAACATCCTATCTTTAGCTCCTTTCTTTCTTGCTTGCTTTCTTTCTCTCATTCAAGCTTCAATGCCTTCTAACATCCAATCTTTAGCTTCTTTCTTTCTTTCTATCATTTTAGCTTTAATAACTTCTAACAGCCTATATTTAGCTTCTTTCTTTATTTCTTTCTATCATTCTAGCTTTAATACCTTATAACATCCTACCTTTAGCATCTTTCTTTCTTTCATTCTTTCTTTCTTTCTCTCATTCTAGCTTTAATACCTTGTAACATCGTATCTTTAAGTTTTTTCTTTCTTTCTTTCTTTCTCTTTTTTTTTCCTTTAAAACCTTCTAACATCCTATCGTTGGCTTTTTTCTTTCTTTCTCTATCTTTCTTTCTCTCATTCTAGCTTTAATACCTTCTAACATCCTATCTTTAGCTTCTTCCTTTCTTTCTCTCATTCTTGCTTTAATACCTTCTAACATCCTATCTTTAGCTTCTTTCTTTCTTTCTTTCTTTCTCTCATTCTATCTTTTATATCTAACATTCTATCTTAAGCTTCTTTCTTTCTTTCTTTCTCTCATTCTAGCTTTAATACCTTTTAACATCCTATCTTTAGCTTCTTTCTCTCATTCTAGCTTTAATACATTCTAACATCCTATCTTTAGCTTCTTTCTGTCTTTCTTTCTCTCATTCTAGCTTTAATACATTCTAACATCCTATCTTTAGCTTCTTTCTTTCTTTCTTTCTCTCATTCTAGCTTTAATACCTTCTAACATCCTATCTTTAGCTTCTTTCTTTCTTTCTTTCTTTCATTCTAGATTGAATACCTTATAACATCGTATCTTTAGCTTCTTTCTTTCTCTCTTTAATTCTAGCTTTAATACCTTCTAACATCCTATCTTTAGTTCTTTCTTTCTTTCTTTCATTCTAGATTTAATACCTTATAACATCGTATCTTTAGCTTCTTTCTTTCTTTCTTTCTTCAATTCTAGATTTAATACCTTTTAAAATTCTACCTTTAGCTTTCTTTCTTTCTTTCTTTCTTTCTTTCTTTCTTTCTTTCTTTCTTTCTTTCTTTCTCTCATTCTAGCTTTAATACCTTCTAACATTCTACCTTTAGCACCTTTCTTTCTTTCTTTCTTTCTCTCCTTTTATCCTTAATACCTTCTACAATTCCATATTTAGCTTCTTTCTTTCTTTCTCTCATTCTAGCTTTAATACCTTCTAACATCCTATCTTTGGCTTCTTTCTTTCTCTCTTTCTCCATTTCTAACTTTAATACCTTGTAACATCCTATCTTTAGCTTCTTTCTTTCTTTCTCTTTCTTTCTCTCTCATTCTAGCTTTAATGTCTTCTAACATCCTATCTTTAGCTTCTTTCATTCTTTCTCTCATTCCATCTTTAATACCTTCTAACATTCTATCTTTAGCTTCTTTCTTTCTTTCCTTCTCTCATTCTAGCTTTAATACCTTCAAACATCCTATCTTTGGCTTCTTTCTTTCTTTCTTTCTTTCTTTCGATCTAGCATTAATTCCTTCTAACAACCTATCTTTAGCTTCTTTCTTTCTTTCTCTCATTCTAGCTTTAATACCTTCTAAAATTCTATCTTTAGCTTCATTCTTTCTTTCTCTCAATCTAGCTTTAATATCTTGTAACATCGTATCTTTAGCTTCTTTCTTTCTTTCTTCTCTTTTTAGCTTTAATACCTTTTAAAATTCTATCTTTAGCTTCTTTCTCTCTTTCTCTCATTCTAGCTTTAATACATTCTAACATCCTATCTTTAGCTTCTTTCTTTCTTTCTCTCATTCCCTTTTCTATTTTATCTTCCTTTCCTTCCTTCGTACTCTTTCATTCAGTCGTTCTATCTTCCTTCCTTCCTTCCTTTCTTCCGTTGTTTGTTTGTTTGTTTGTTTGTTTGTTTGTTTGTTTCTTTCTTTCTTTCTTTCTTTCTTTCTTTCTCTCATTCTGGCTTCATTACCTTCTCACACCCTATCTTTATCTTCTTTCTTTCTTTCCATCTTTATATATTTCTCTTCTCATTCTTTCTTTCTTTGTTTCTTTCTTTCTATCTTCCTTCCTTCCATCCTTCCTTCCTTGTTTCCTTTCTTTCTTTCTTTAGATCCTTGCTTCCTTCCTTTCTTCTTTCCTTCCTTACTAAATTTCTATCTCACTCTCCTTCTTTCTTCATGAGGTCCTTCCTTCTATACTTCCATTCTTTTCTTTCTTTCTTTCTATCCTTCACTTTTCTATTTTTTCTTCCTTTCGTTCGTTCGTACTCTCTCGTTCAGTCGTTCTATCTTCCTTCCTTCCTTCCGTTCCTTCTTTCTGTCTTTCTTTCATTCTCTCCTTCTAGCTTTAATACTTTCGAACTTCCTATCTTTAGCTTCTTTGTTTCCTTCTTTCTCTCATTCTAGCTTTAATATCTTCTAACATTCTATCTCTAGCTTCTTTCTTTCTTTCTTTCTTTCTTTCTAGCTTTAATACCTTCTAACATTCTCTCTATAGCTTCTTTATTTCTTTCTTTCTTTCTTTCTCTCATTCTAGCTTTAGTACCTTCTAACATTCTATCTTTAGCTTCTTTCTTTCTTTCTCTAATTCTAGTTTTAAAACATTCTAATATCCTATGTAGCTTCTTTCTTTCCTTCTTGCTTGCTTTCTCTCCTTCTTGCTTTAATACCTTCTAACTTCCTATCTTTAGCTTCTTTCTTTCTTTCGCTCATTCCAGCTTAAATACATTCTAACATTCTATCTTTAGCTTCTTTCTTTCTTTCTTTCTCCAATTGTACCTGTAATAACTTCTAACATCCTATCTTTAGCTCCTTTCTTTCTTGCTTGCTTTCTTTCTCTCTTTCAAGCTTCAATGCCTTCTAACATCCAATCTTTAGCTTCTTTCTTTCTTTCTATCATTTTAGCTTTAATAACTTCTAACATCCTATATTTAGCTTCTTTCTTTATTTCTTTCTATCATTCTAGCTTTAATACCTTATAACATCCTACCTTTAGCATCTTTCTTTCTTTCATTCTTTCTTTCTTTCTCTCATTCTAGCTTTAATATCTTGTAACATCGTATCTTTAAGTTTTTTCTTTCTTTCTTTCTTTCTCTTTTTTTTTCTTTAATACCTTCTAACATCCTATCGTTGGCTTTTTTCTTTCTTTCTCTATCTTTCTTTCTCTCATTCTAGCTTTAATACCTTCTAACATCCTATCTTTAGCTTCTTCCTTTCTTACTCTCATTCTGGCTTTAATACCTTCTAACATCGTATCTTTAGCTTCTCTCTTTCTTTCTTTCTTTCACCCATTCTAGCTTTAATACCTTCTAACATTCTCTCTATAGCTTCTTTATTTCTTTCTTTCTTTCTTTCTCTCATTCTAGCTTTAGTACCTTCTAACATTCTATCTTTAGCTTCTTTCTTTCTTTCTCTAATTCTAGTTTTAATACATTCTAATATCCTATGTAGCTTCTTTCTTTCCTTCTTGCTTGCTTTCTCTCCTTCTTGCTTTAATACCTTCTAACTTCCTATCTTTAGCTTCTTTCTTTCTTTCGCTCATTCTAGCTTTAATACCTTCTAACATCCTATCTTTAGCTTCTTTCTTTCTTTCTCTTTCTTTCTTACTCTCATTCTAGCTTTAATACCTTTTAACATCCTATCTTTGTCTTCCTTCTTTCTCTCTTTCTCTCATTCTACCTTTAATATCTTCAACCATCCTATCTTTGGTTTCTTTCTTTCTTTCTTTCTCTCATTCTAGCTTTGATTCCGTCTAACAACCTATCTTTAGCTTCATTCTTTCTTTCACCCATTCTAGCTTTAATACCTTCTAACATCCTATATTTAGCTTCTTTCTTTCTGTCTTTGTCTCATTCTAGGTTTAATACCTTCAAATAACCTATCCTTGGCTTCTTTCTTTATTTCTTTCTCGCATTCTGCCTTTAATACCTTCTAACAACCTACCTTTAGCTTCTTTCTTTCTTTCTCTCATTCTAGCTTTAATACCTTCTAACATCCTATCTTTAGCTTCTTTCTTTCTTTCTTTCTCTCATTCGCTTTTCTATTTTTTCTTCCTTTTGTAATTTTGTACTCTTTCGTTCAGTCTTTCTATCTTCCTTCCTTCCTTCCTTTCTTCCATTGTTTCTTTCTTTCTCTCTTTCTTTCTTTCTTTCTTTCTCTCATTCTAGCTTTAATACCTTCTAACATCCTATCTTTAGCTTCTTTCTTTCTTTCTCTTTCTTTCTTTCTCTCATTCTAGCTTTAATACCTTTTAAAATCCTATCTTTGGCTTCCTTCTTTCTCTCTTTCTCTCATTCTAGCTTTAATACCTTCTAACATCCTATCTTTAGCTTCTTTCTTTCTCTCATTCTAGCTTTAATACCTTCTAACTTCCTATCTTTAGCTTCTTACTTTCTTTCTCGCATTCTAGCTTTAATACCTTCTAACATCGTATCTTTAGCTTCTCTCTTTCTTTCTTTCTTTCACCCATTCTAGATTTAATACCTTCTAACATTCTATCTTTAGCTTCTTTCTCTCATTCTAGCTTTAATACATTCTAACATCCTATCTTTAGCTTCTTTCTTTCTTTCTTTCTCTCATTCTAGCTTTAATACCTTCTAACATCCTATCTTTAGCTTCTTTCTTTCTTTCTTTCTTTCTTTCTTTAATTCTAGCTTTACCTTCTAACATCCTATCTTTAGCTTCTTTCTTTCTTTCTTTCTTTCTTTCATTCTAGATTTAATACCTTATAACATCGTATCTTTAGCTTCTTTCTTTCTTTCTTTCTTTCTTTCTTTCTTCAATTCTAGCTTTAATAACCTTTAAAATTCTACCTTTAGCTTTTTTTTCTTTCTTTCTTTCTTTCTTTCTTTCTTTCTTTCTCTCATTCTGGCTTCATTACCTTCTAACATCTTATCTTTAGCTTCTTTCTTTCAATCTTTGTCCCATTCTAGCTGGAATACCTTCAAACATCCTGTCTTTGGCTTCTTTCTTTCTCTCTTTCTCTCATTCTAGCTACAATATCTTCTATCAACCTATCTTTAGCTTCTTCCTTTCTTTCTCTCATTCTAGCTTTAATACCTTCTAACAGCGTATCTTTAGCTTCTCTCTTTCTTTCTTTCACCCATTCTAGCTTTCATACCTTCTAACATCCTATCTTTAGAATCTTTCTTTCTGTCCTTGTCTCATTCTAGCTTTAATACCTTCAAATATCCTATCCTTTTCTTCTTTATTTCCTTCTTTCTCTCATTCTACCTTTAATACCTTCTAACAACCTTTTTTTTTGCTTCTTTCATTTTTTCTATCATTCTTGCTTTAATACCTTTTTACATCCTATCTTTAGCAATTTTCCTTCTTTCTTTCTTTCTCTCATTCTATCTTTTATATCTAACATTCTATCTTAAGCTTCTTTCTTTCTTTCTTTCTCTCATTCTAGCTTTAATACCTTTTAACATCCTATCTTTAGCTTCTTTCTCTCATTCTAGCTTTAATACATTCTAACATCCTATCTTTAGCTTCTTTCTGTCTTTCTTTCTCTCATTCTAGATTTAATACATTCTAACATCCTATCTTTAGCTTCTTTCTTTCTTTCTCTCATTCTAGCTTTAATACCTTCTAACATCCTATCTTTAGCTTCTTTCTTTCTTTCTTTCTTTCTTTAATTCTAGCTTTACCTTCTAACATCCTATCTTCAGCTTCTTTCTTTCTTTCTTTCTTTCATTCTAGATTGAATACCTTATAACATCGTATCTTTAGCTTCTTTCTTTCTTTCTTTAATTCTAGCTTTAATACCTTCTAACATCCTATCTTTAGTTCTTTCTTTCTTTCTTTCATTCTAGATTTAATACCTTATAACATCGTATCTTTAGCTTCTTTCTTTCTTTCTTTCTTCAATTCTAGATTTAATACCTTTTAAAATTCTACCTTTAGCTTTCTTTCTTTCTTTCTTTCTTTCTTTCTTTCTTTCTTTCTCTCATTCTAGCTTTAATACCTTCTAACATCCTACCTTTAGCATCTTTCTTTCTTTCTTTCTTTCTTTCTCTCCTTTTATCCTTAATACCTTCTACAATTCCATATTTAGCTTCTTTCTCTCTTTCTCTCATTCTAGCTTTAATACCTTCTAACATCCTATCTTTGGCTTCTTTCTTTCTCTCTTTCTCCATTTCTAACTTTAATACCTTCTAACATGCTATCTTTAGCTTCTTTCTTTCTTTCTCTTTCTTTCTTTCTCTCATTCTAGCTTTAATGTCTTCTAACATCCTATCTTTAGCTTCTTTCATTCTTTCTCTCATTCCATCTTTAATACCTTCTAACATTCTATCTTTAGCTTCTTTCTTTCTTTCTTTCTCTCATTCTAGCTTTAATACCTTCAAACATCCTATCTTTGGCTTCTTTCTTTCTTTCTTTCTTTCTCTCATTCTAGCATTAATTCCTTCTAACAACCTATCTTTAGCTTCTTTCTTTCTTTCTCTCCTTCTAGCTTTAATACCTTCTAAAATTCTATCTTTAGCTTCATTCTTTCTTTCTCTCAATCTAGCTTTAATATCTTCTAACATCGTATCTTTAGCTTCTTTCTTTCTTTCTCTTTTTAGCTTTAATACCTTTTAAAATTCTATCTTTAGCTTCTTTCTCTCTTTCTCTCATTCTAGCTTTAATACATTCTAACATCCTAACTTTAGATTCTTTCTTTCTTTCTTTCTTTCTAGCTTTAATACCTTATAACATCCTACCTTTAGCTACTTTCTTTCTTTCTCTCATTCTAGCTTTAATACCTTCTAACATCCTATCTTTAGCTTCTTCCTTTCTTTCTCTATCTTTCTTTCTCTCATTTAAGCTATAATACCTTCTAACATCCTATCTTTAGCTTTCTTTCTTTCTCTCATTCTGGCTTTAATACCTTCTAACATCGTATCTTTAGATTCTCTCTTTATTTATTTCTTTTTCTCATTCTAGATTTAATACCTTCAACCATCCTATCTTTGGTTTCTTTCTTTCTTTCTCTCATGCTAGCTTTACTTCCGTCTAACAACCTATCTTTAGCTTCTGTCTTTCTTTCTCTCATTCTAGCATTAATAACTTTTAACATCCGATCTTTAGCTCCTTTCTTTCTTTCTTTCTTTCTTTCGCTCATTCTAGCTTTAATACCTTCTAATATCCTATCTTTAGCTTCTTCCTTCCTTTCTCTCATTATACCTTTAATAACTTCTAACATCGTATCTTTCGCTTCCCTCTTTCTTTCTTTCTTTCACTCATTCTAGCTTTAATACCTTCTAACATCCTATCTTTAGCTTCTTTCTTTCTCACTTTGTCTCATTCTTGCTTTAATTCCTTCAAATATAATATCCTTGGCTTTTTCTTTCTTTCTTTCTCTCATTCTAGCTTGAATAAATTCTAACATCCTATCTTTAGCTTCTTTCTTTCTTTCTTTCTCTCATTCCCTTTTCTATTTTATCTTCCTTTCCTTCCTTCGTACTCTTTCATTCAGTCGTTCTATCTTCCTTCCTTCCTTCCTTTCTTCCGTTGTTTCTTTCTTTCTTTCTTTCTTTCTTTCTTTCTTTCTTTTACTCATTCTATCTTTAATACCTTCTAATATCCTATCTTCAACTTCTTGCTTTCTTTTTCTTTCTTTCTTTCTCTCATTCTAGCTTTAATACATTCTAACATCCTATCTTTATAATCTTTCTTTCTTTCTCTCATTCTAGCTTTAATACCTTCTAACATCGTAACTTTAGCTTCCTTTTTTCTTTCTCTCATTCCAGCTTTAATACCTTCTTACATTCTATCTTTAGCTTCTTTTTTTTTTCTTTCTCTCATTCTTGCTTTAATACCTTCTAACATCCTATTTTTATCTTTTCTCTTTCTTTCTCTTTCTTTCTTTCTCTCATTCTAGCTTTAATACCTTTAAACATCCTATCTTTGGCTTCTTTCTTTCTTTCTCTCATTCTAGCTTCAATTCCTTCTAATAACCCATCTTTAGCTTCTTTCTTTCTTTCTCTCATTCTAGCTTTAATAACTTTTAACATCCTATCTTTAGCTCCTTTCTTTCTTGCTTGCTTTCTTTCTCTCATTCTAGCTTCAATGCCTTCTAACATCCTATCTTTAGCTTCATTTTTTCTTTCTCCCATTCTAGCTTTAATACCTTCTAACATCCTATATTTAGCTTCTTTCTTTCTGTCTTTGTCTCATTCTAGCTTTAATACCTTCAAATAACCTATCCTTGGCTTCTTTCTTTATTTCTTTCTCGCATTCTGCCTTTAATACCTTCTAACAACCTACCTTTAGCTTCTTTCTTTCTTTCTCTCTTTCTAGCTCTAATACCTTCTAACATCCTATCTTTAGCTTCTTTCTTTCTTTCTTTCTCTCATTCGCTTTTCTATTTTTTCTTCCTTTCGTTCCTTTGTACACTTTCGTTCAGTCTTTCTATCTTCCTTCCTTCCTTCCTTTCTTCCGTTGTTTCTTTCTTTCTTTCTTTCTTTCTTTCTCTCATTCTAGCTTTAATACCTTTTAACATCCTATCTTTGGCTTCCTTCTTTCTCTCTTTCTCTCATTCTAGCTTTAATACCTTCTAACATCCTATCTTTAGCTTCTTCCTTTCTTTCTCTCATTCTAGCTTTAATACCTTCTAACATCGTATCTTTAGCTTCTCTCTTTCTTTCTTTCTTTCACCCATTCTAGCCTTAATACCTTCTAACATCCTATCTTTAATTTCTTTCTTTCTTTCTTTGTCTCATTCTAGCTTTACTACCTTCAAATATCCTATCCTTGGCTTCTTTCTTTCTTTCTTTCTTTCTTTCTTTCTCTCATTCTTCCTTTAATACCTTCTAACAACCTATCTTTAGCTTCTTTCATTCTTTCTCTCATTCTTGCTTTAATACCTTTTAACATCCCATCTTTAGCATCTTTCCTCCTTTCTTTCTTTCTCTCATTCTAGCATTTATATCTAACATTCTATCTTAAGCTTCTTTCTTTCTTTCTTTCTTTCTCTCCTTCTTGCTTTAATACCTTCTAACTTCCTATCTTTAGCTTCTTTCTTTCTTTCGCTCATTCCAGCTTAAATACATTCTAACATTCTATCTTTAGCTTCTTTCTTTCTTTCTTTCTCCAATTGTACCTGTAATAACTTCTAACATCCTATCTTTAGCTCCTTTCTTTCTTGCTTGCTTTCTTCTCTCATTCAAGCTTCAATGCCTTCTAACATCCTATCTTTAGCTTCTTTCTTTCTTTCTATCATTTTAGCTTTAATAACTTCTAACATCCTATATTTAGCTTCTTTCTTTATTTCTTTCTATCATTCTAGCTTTAATAACTTATAACATCCTACCTTTAGCATCTTTCTTTCTTTCATTCTTTCTTTCTTTCTCTCATTCTAGCTTTAATACCTTGTAACATCGTATCTTTAAGTTTTTTCTTTCTTTCTTTCTTTCTCTTTTTTTTTTCTTTAATACCTTCTAACATCCTATCGTTGGCTTTTTTCTTTCTTTCTCTATCTTTCTTTCTCTCATTCTAGCTTTAATACCTTCTAACATCCTATCTTTAGCTTCTTCCTTTCTTTCTCTCATTCTGGCTTTAATACCTTCTAACATCGTATCTTTAGCTTCTCTCTTTCTTTCTTTCTTTCACCCATTCTAGCTTTAATACCTTCTAACATCCTATCTTTAGCTTCTTTCTTTCTGTCCTTGTCTTATTCTAGCTTTAATACCTTCAAATATCCTATCCTTGGCTGCTTTCTTTCTTTCTTTCTCTCATTCTACCTTTAATACATTCTAACAACCTATCTTTAGCTTCTTTCATTTTTTCTATCATTCTTGCTTTAATACCTTTTTACATCCTATCTTTAGCAATTTTTCTTCTTTCTTTCTTTCTCTCATTCTATCTTTTATATCTAACATTCTATCTTAAGCTTCTTTCTTTCTTTCTTTCTCTCATTCTAGCTTTAATACCTTTTAACATCCTATCTTTAGCTTCTTTCTCTCATTCTAGCTTTAATACATTCTAACATCCTATCTTTAGCTTCTTTCTGTCTTTCTTTCTCTCATTCTAGCTTTAATACATTCTAACATCCTATCTTTAGCTTCTTTCTTTCTTTCTCTCATTCTAGCTTTAATACCTTCTAACATCCTATCTTTAGCTTCTTTCTTTCTTTCTTTCTTTCTTTAATTCTAGCTTTACCTTCTAACATCCTATCTTCAGCTTCTTTCTTTCTTTCTTTCTTTCATTCTAGATTGAATACCTTATAACATCGTATCTTTAGCTTCTTTCTTTCTTTCTTTAATTCTAGCTTTAATACCTTCTAACATCCTATCTTTAGTTCTTTCTTTCTTTCTTTCATTCTAGATTTAATACCTTATAACATCGTATCTTTAGCTTCTTTCTTTCTCTCTTTCTCCATTTCTAACTTTAATACCTTCTAACATGCTATCTTTAGCTTCTTTCTTTCTTTCTCTTTCTTTCTTTCTCTCATTCTAGCTTTAATATCTTCTAACATCCTATCTTTAGCTTCTTTCATTCTTTCTCTCATTCCATCTTTAATACCTTCTAACATTCTATCTTTAGCTTCTTTCTTTCTTTCTTTCTCTCATATTAGCTTTAATACCTTCAAACATCCTATCTTTGGCTTCTTTCTTTCTTTCTTTCTCTCATTCTAGCATTAATTCCTTCTAACAACCTATCTTTAGCTTCTTTCTTTCTTTCTCTCATTCTAGCTTTAATACCTTCTAAAATTCTATCTTTAGCTTCATTCTTTCTTTCTCTCAATCTAGCTTTAATATCTTCTAACATCGTATCTTTAGCTTCTTTCTTTCTTTCTTCTCTTTTTAGCTTTAATACCTTTTAAAATTCTATCTTAAGCTTCTTTCTCTCTTTCTCTCATTCTAGCTTTAATACATTCTAACATCCTATCTTTAGATTCTTTCTTTCTTTCTTTCTTTCTAGCTTTAATACCTTATAACATCCTACCTTTAGCTACTTTCTTTCTTTCTCTCATTCTAGCTTTAATACCTTCTAACATCCTATCTTTAGCTTCTTCCTTTCTTTCTCTATCTTTCTTTCTCTCATTTAAGCTATAATACCTTCTAACATCCTATCTTTAGCTTTCTTTCTTTCTCTCATTCTGGCTTTAATACCTTCTAACATCGTATCTTTAGATTCTCTCTTTATTTATTTCTTTTTCTCATTCTAGATTTAATACCTTCAACCATCCTATCTTTGGTTTCTTTCTTTCTTTCTCTCATGCTAGCTTTACTTCCGTCTAACAACCTATCTTTAGCTTCTGTCTTTCTTTCTCTCATTCTAGCATTAATAACTTTTAACATCCGATCTTTAGCTCCTTTCTTTCTTTCTTTCTTTCTTTCTTTCGCTCATTCTAGCTTTAATACCTTCTAATATCCTATCTTTAGCTTCTTCCTTTCTTTCTCTTATTATACCTTTAATAACTTCTAACATCGTATCTTTCGCTTCCCTCTTTCTTTCTTTCTTTCACTCATTCTAGCTTTAATACCTTCTAACATCCTATCTTTAGCTTCTTTCTTTCTCACTTTGTCTCATTCTAGCTTTAATACCTTCAAATATAATATCCTTGGCTTTTTCTTTCTTTCTTTCTCTCATTCTAGCTTGAATAAATTCTAACATCCTATCTTTAGCTTCTTTCTTTCTTTCTTTCTCTCATTCCCTTTTCTATTTTATCTTCCTTTCCTTCCTTCGTACTCTTTCATTCAGTCGTTCTATCTTCCTTCCTTCCTTCCTTTCTTCCATGTTTCTTTCTTTCTTTCTTTCTTTCTTTCTTTCTTTCTTTCACTCATTCTAGCTTTAATACCTTCTAATATCCTATCTTCAACTTCTTGCTTTCTTTTTCTTTCTTTCTTTCTCTCATTCTAGCTTTAATACATTCTGACATCCTATCTTTAGAATCTTTCTTTCTTTCTCTCATTCTAGCTTTAATACCTTCTAACATCGTAACTTTAGCTTCCTTTTTTCTTTCTCTCATTCCAGCTTTAATACCTTCTTACATTCTATCTTTAGCTTCTTTCTTTCTTTCTTTCTCTCATTCTTGCTTTAATACCTTCTAACATCCTATTTTTATCTTTTCTCTTTCTTTCACTTTCTTTCTTTCTCTCATTCTAACTTTAATACCTTTAAACATCCTATCTTTGGCTTCTTTCTTTCTTTCTCTCATTCTAGCTTCAATTCCTTCTAATAACCCATCTTTAGCTTCTTTCTTTCTTTCTCTCATTCTAGCTTTAATAACTTTTAACATCCTATCTTTAGCTCCTTTCTTTCTTGCTTGCTTTCTTTCTCTCATTCTAGCTTCAATGCCTTCTAACATCCTATCTTTAGCTTCATTTTTTCTTTCACCCATTCTAGCTTTAATACCTTCTAACATCCTATATTTAGCTTCTTTCTTTCTGTCTTTGTCTCATTCTAGCTTTAATACCTTCAAATAACCTATCCTTGGCTTCTTTCTTTATTTCTTTCTCGCATTCTGCCTTTAATACCTTCTAACAACCTACCTTTAGCTTCTTTCTTTCTTTCTCTCTTTCTAGCTCTAATACCTTCTAACATCCTATCTTTAGTTTCTTTCTTTCTTTCTTTCTCTCATTCGCTTTTCTATTTTTTCTTCCTTTCGTTCCTTTGTACACTTTCGTTCAGTCTTTCTATCTTCCTTCCTTCCTTCCTTTCTTCCGTTGTTTCTTTCTTTCTTTCTTTCTTTCTTTCTTTCTTTCTCTCAATCTAGCTTTAATACCTTCTAACATCCTATCTTTAGCTTCTTTCTTTCTTTCTCTTTCTTTCTTTCTCTCATTCTAGCTGTAATACCTTTTAACATCCTATCTTTGGCTTCCTTCTTTCTCTCTTTCTCTCATTCTAGCTTTAATACCTTCTAACATCCTATCTTTAGCTTCTTCCTTTCTTTCTCTCATTCTAGCTTTAATACCTTCTAACATCGTATCTTTAGCTTCTCTCTTTCTTTCTTTCTTTCACCCATTCTAGACTTAATACCTTCTAACATCCTATCTTTAATTTCTTTCTTTCTTTCTTTGTCTCATTCTAGCTTTAATACCTTCAAATATCCTATCCTTGGCTTCTTTCTTTTTTTCTTTCTTTCTTTCTTTCTTTCTTTCTCTCATTCTTCCTTTAATACCTTCTAACAACCTATCTTTAGCTTCTTTCATTCTTTCTCTCATTCTTGCTTTAATACCTTTTAACATCCCATCTTTAGCATCTTTCCTCCTTTCTTTCTTTCTCTCATTCTAGCTTTTATATCTAACATTCTATCTTAAGCTTCTTTCTTTCTTTCTTTCTTTCTCTCCTTCTTGCTTTAATACCTTCTAACTTCCTATCTTTAGCTTCTTTCTTTCTTTCGCTCATTCCAGCTTAAATACATTCTAACATTCTATCTTTAGCTTCTTTCTTTCTTTCTTTCTCCAATTGTACCTGTAATAACTTCTAACATCCTATCTTTAGCTCCTTTCTTTCTTGCTTGCTTTCTTTCTCTCATTCAAGCTTCAATGCCTTCTAACATCCTATCTTTAGCTTCTTTCTTTCTTTCTATCATTTTAGCTTTAATAACTTCTAACATCCTATATTTAGCTTCTTTCTTTATTTCTTTCTATCATTTTAGCTTTAATACCTTATAACATCCTACCTTTAGCATCTTTCTTTCTTTCATTCTTTCTTTCTTTCACTCATTCTAGCTTTAATACCTTCTAATATCCTATCTTCAACTTCTTGCTTTCTTTTTCTTTCTTTCTTTCTCTCATTCTAGCTTTAATACATTCTGACATCCTATCTTTAGAATCTTTCTTTCTTTCTCTCATTCTAGCTTTAATACCTTCTAACATCGTAACTTTAGCTTCCTTTTTTCTTTCTCTCATTCCAGCTTTAATACCTTCTTACATTCTATCTTTAGCTTCTTTCTTTCTTTCTTTCTCTCATTCTTGCTTTAATACCTTCTAACATCCTATTTTTATCTTTTCTCTTTCTTTCACTTTCTTTCTTTCTCTCATTCTAACTTTAATACCTTTAAACATCCTATCTTTGGCTTCTTTCTTTCTTTCTCTCATTCTAGCTTCAATTCCTTCTAATAACCCATCTTTAGCTTCTTTCTTTCTTTCTCTCATTCTAGCTTTAATAACTTTTAACATCCTATCTTTAGCTCCTTTCTTTCTTGCTTGCTTTCTTTCTCTCATTCTAGCTTCAATGCCTTCTAACATCCTATCTTTAGCTTCATTTTTTCTTTCACCCATTCTAGCTTTAATACCTTCTAACATCCTATATTTAGCTTCTTTCTTTCTGTCTTTGTCTCATTCTAGCTTTAATACCTTCAAATAACCTATCCTTGGCTTCTTTCTTTATTTCTTTCTCGCATTCTGCCTTTAATACCTTCTAACAACCTACCTTTAGCTTCTTTCTTTCTTTCTCTCTTTCTAGCTCTAATACCTTCTAACATCCTATCTTTAGTTTCTTTCTTTCTTTCTTTCTCTCATTCGCTTTTCTATTTTTTCTTCCTTTCGTTCCTTTGTACACTTTCGTTCAGTCTTTCTATCTTCCTTCCTTCCTTCCTTTCTTCCGTTGTTTCTTTCTTTCTTTCTTTCTTTCTTTCTTTCTTTCTCTCAATCTAGCTTTAATACCTTCTAACATCCTATCTTTAGCTTCTTTCTTTCTTTCTCTTTCTTTCTTTCTCTCATTCTAGCTGTAATACCTTTTAACATCCTATCTTTGGCTTCCTTCTTTCTCTCTTTCTCTCATTCTAGCTTTAATACCTTCTAACATCCTATCTTTAGCTTCTTCCTTTCTTTCTCTCATTCTAGCTTTAATACCTTCTAACATCGTATCTTTAGCTTCTCTCTTTCTTTCTTTCTTTCACCCATTCTAGACTTAATACCTTCTAACATCCTATCTTTAATTTCTTTCTTTCTTTCTTTGTCTCATTCTAGCTTTAATACCTTCAAATATCCTATCCTTGGCTTCTTTCTTTTTTTCTTTCTTTCTTTCTTTCTTTCTTTCTCTCATTCTTCCTTTAATACCTTCTAACAACCTATCTTTAGCTTCTTTCATTCTTTCTCTCATTCTTGCTTTAATACCTTTTAACATCCCATCTTTAGCATCTTTCCTCCTTTCTTTCTTTCTCTCATTCTAGCTTTTATATCTAACATTCTATCTTAAGCTTCTTTCTTTCTTTCTTTCTTTCTCTCCTTCTTGCTTTAATACCTTCTAACTTCCTATCTTTAGCTTCTTTCTTTCTTTCGCTCATTCCAGCTTAAATACATTCTAACATTCTATCTTTAGCTTCTTTCTTTCTTTCTTTCTCCAATTGTACCTGTAATAACTTCTAACATCCTATCTTTAGCTCCTTTCTTTCTTGCTTGCTTTCTTTCTCTCATTCAAGCTTCAATGCCTTCTAACATCCTATCTTTAGCTTCTTTCTTTCTTTCTATCATTTTAGCTTTAATAACTTCTAACATCCTATATTTAGCTTCTTTCTTTATTTCTTTCTATCATTTTAGCTTTAATACCTTATAACATCCTACCTTTAGCATCTTTCTTTCTTTCATTCTTTCTTTCTTTCTCTCATTCTAGCTTTAATACCTTGTAACATCGTATCTTTAAGTTTTTTCTTTCTTTCTTTCTTTCTCTTTTTTTTTCTTTAATACCTTCTAACATCCTATCGTTGGCTTTTTTCTTTCGTTCTCTATCTTTCTTTCTCTCATTCTAGCTTTAATACCTTCTAACATCCTATCTTTAGCTTCTTTCTTTCTTTCTCTCATTCTGGCTTTAATACCTTCTAACATCGTATCTTTAGCTTCTCTCTTTCTTTCTTTCTTTCACCCATTCTAGCTTTAATACCTTCTAACATCCTATCTTTAGCTTCTTTCTTTCAGTCCTTGTCTCATTCTAGCTTTAATACCTTCAAATCTCCTATCCTTGGCTGCTTTCTTTCTTTCTTTCTCTCATTCTACCTTTAATACCTTCTAACAACCTATCTTTAGCTTCTTTCATTTTTTCTATCATTCTTGCTTTAATACCTTTTTACATCCTATCTTTAGCATCTTTCCTTCTTTCTTTCTTTCTCTCATTCTATCTTTTATATCTAACATTCTGTCTTAAGCTTCTTTATTTCTTTCTTTCTCTCATTCTAGCTTTAATACCTTTTAACATCCTATCTTTAGCTTCTTTCTCTCATTCTAGCTTTAATACATTCTAACATCCTATCTTTAGCTTCTTTCTGTCTTTCTTTCTCTCATTCTAGCTTTAATACATTCTAACATCCTATCTTTAGCTTCTTTCTTTCTTTCTTTCTCTCATTCTAGCTTTAATACCTTCTAACATCCTATCTTTAGCTTCTTTCTTTATTTCTTTCTTTCTTTAATTCTAGCTTTACCTTCTAACATCCTATCTTCAGCTTCTTTCTTTCTTTCTTTCTTTCATTCTAGATTGAATACCTTATAACATCGTATCTTTAGCTTCTTTCTTTCTTTCTTTAATTCTAGCTTTAATACCTTCTAACATCCTATCTTTAGTTCTTTCTTTCATTCTTTCATTCTAGATTTAATACCTTATAACATCGTATCTTTAGCTTCTTTTTTTCTTTCTTTCTTCAATTCTAGATTTAATACCTTTTAAAATTCTACCTTTAGCTTTCTTTCTTTCTTTCTTTCTTTCTTTCTTTCTTTCTTTCTTTCTTTCTTTCTCTCATCTAGCTTTAATACCTTCTAACATCCTACCTTTAGCATCTTTCTTTCTTTCTTTCTTTCTCTCCTTTTATCCTTAATACCTTCTACAATTCCATATTTAGCTTCTTTCTTTCTTTCTCTCATTCTAGCTTTAATACCTTCTAACATCCTATCTTTGGCTTCTTTCTTTCTCTCTTTCTCCATTTCTAAATTTAATACCTTGTAACATCCTATCTTTAGCTTCTTTCTTTCTTTCTCTTTCTTTCTTTCTCTCATTCTAGCTTTAATGTCTTCTAACATCCTATCTTTAGCTTCTTTCATTCTTTCTCTCATTCCATCTTTAATACCTTCTAACATTCTATCTTTAGCTTCTTTCTTTCTTTCTTTCTCTCATTCTAGCTTTAATACCTTCAAACATTCTATCTTTGGCTTCTTTCTTTCTTTCTTTCTTTCTTTCTCTCATTCTAGCATTAATTCCTTCTAACAACCTATCTTTAGCTTTCTTTCTTTCTCTCATTCTAGCTTTAATACCTTCTAAAATTCTATCTTTAGCTTCATTCTTTCTTTCTCTCAATCTAGCTTTAATATCTTGTAATATCGTATCTTTAGCTTCTTTCTTTCTTTCTTCTCTTTTTAGCTTTAATACCTTTTAAAATTCTATCTTTAGCTTCTTTCTCTCTTTCTCTCATTCTAGCTTTAATACATTCTAACATCCTATCTTTAGCTTCTTTCTTTCTTTCTTTCTCTCATTCCCTTTTCTATTTTATCTTCCTTTCCTTCCTTCGTACTCTTTCATTCAGTCGTTCTATCTTCCTTCCTTCCTTCCTTTCTTCCGTTGTTTGTTTGTTTGTTTGTTTGTTTCTTTCTTTCTTTCTTTCTTTCTTTCTCTCATTCTGGATTCATTACCTTCTCACACCCTATCTTTATCTTCTTTCTTTCTTTCCATCTTTATATATTTCTCTTCTCATTCTTTCTTTCTTTGTTTCTTTCTTTCTATCTTTCTTCCTTCCATCTTTCCTTCCTTGTTTCCTTTCTTTCTTTCTTTATATCCTTGCTTCTTTCCTTTCTTCATTCCTTCCTTACTAAATTTCTATCTCACTCTCCTTCTTTCTTCATGAGGTCCTTCCTTCCATACTTCCATTCTTTTCTTTCTTTCTTTCTATCCTTCACTTTTCTATTTTTTCTTCCTTTCGTTCATTCGTACTCTCTCGTTCAGTCGTTCTATCTTCCTTCCTTCCTTCCGTTCTTTCTTTCTGTCTTTCTTTCTTTCACTCCTTCTAGCTTTAATACTTTCGAACTTCCTATCTTTAGCTTCTTTGTTTCCTTCTTTCTCTCATTCTAGCTTTAATATCTTCTAACATTCTATCTCTAGCTTCTTTCGTTCTTTCTTTCTTTCTATCTTTAATACCTTCTAACATTCTCTCTATAGCTTCTTTATTTCTTTCTTTCTTTCTTTCTCTCATTCTAGCTTTAGTACCTTCTAACATTCTATCTTTAGCTTCTTTCTTTCTTTCTTTCTCAAATTCTAGTTTTAATACATTCTAATATCCTATGTAGCTTCTTTCTTTCCTTCTTGCTTGCTTTCTCTCCTTCTTGCTTTAATACCTTCTAACTTCCTATCTTTAGCTTCTTTCTTTCTTTCGCTCATTCCAGCTTAAATACATTCTAACATTCTATCTTTAGCTTCTTTCTTTCTTTCTTTCTCCAATTGTACCTGTAATAACTTCTAACATCCTATCTTTAGCTCCTTTCTTTCTTGCTTGCTTTCTTTCTCTCATTCAAGCTTCAATGCCTTCTAACATCCTATCTTTAGCTTCTTTCTTTCTTTCTATCATTTTAGCTTTAATAACTTCTAACATCCTATATTTAGCTTCTTTCTTTATTTCTTTCTATCATTCTAGCTTTAAAAACTTATAACATCCTACCTTTAGCATCTTTCTTTCTTTCATTCTTTCTTTCTTTCTCTCATCCTAGCTTTAATACCTTGTAACATCGTATCTTTAAGTTTTTTCTTTATTTATTTCTTTCTGTTTTTTTTCTCTTTAATACCTTCTAACATCCTATCGTTGTCTTTTTTCTTTCTTTCTCTATCTTTCTTTCTCTCATTCTAGCTTTAATACCTTCTAACATCCTATCTTTAGCTTCTTCCTTACTTTCTCTCATTCTGGCTTTAATACCTTCTAACATCGTATCTTTAGCTTCTCTCTTTCTTTCTTTCTTTCACCCATTCTAGTTTTAATACCTTCTAACATCCTATCTTTAGCTTCTTTCATTTTTTCTATCATTCTTGCTTTAATACCTTTTTACATCCTATCTTTAGCATCTTTCCTTCTTTCTTTCTTTCTCTCATTCTATTTTTTATATCTAACATTCTATCTTAAGCTTCTTTCTTTCATTCTTTCTCTCATTCTAGCTTTAATACCTTTTAACATCCTATCTTTAGCTTCTTTCTCTCATTGTAGCTTTAATACATTCTAACATCCTATCTTTAGCTTCTTTCTGTCTTTCTTTCTCTCATTCTAGCTTTAATACATTCTAACATCCTATCTTTAGCTTCATTCTTTCTTTCTTTCTCTCATTCTAGCATTAATACCTTCTAACATCCTATCTTTAGCTTCTTTCTTTATTTCTTTCTTTCTTTAATTCTAGCTTTACCTTCTAACATCCTATCTTCAGCTTCTTTCTTTCTTTCTTTCTTTCATTCTAGATTGAATACCTTATAACATCGTATCTTTAGCTTCTTTCTTTCTTTCTTTAATTCTAGCTTTAATACCTTCTAACATCCTATCTTTAGTTCCTTTCTTTCTTTCATTCTAGATTTAATACCTTATAACATCGTATCTTTAGCTTCTTTCTTTCTTTCTTTCTTTCTTCAATTCTAGATTTAATACCTTTTAAAATTCTACCTTTAGCTTTCTTTCTTTCTTTCTTTCTTTCTTTCATTCTAGCTTTAATACCTTCTAACATCCTACCTTTAGCATCTTTCTTTCTTTCTTTCTTTCTCTCCTTTTATCTTTAATACCTTCTACAATTCCATATTTAGCTTCTTTCTTTCTTTCTCTCATTCTAGCTTTAATACCTTCTAACATCCTATCTTTGGCTTCTTTCTTTCTCTCTTTCTCCATTTCTAACTTTAATACCTTGTAACATCCTATCTTTAGCTTCTTTCTTTCTTTCTCTTTCTTTCTTTCTCTCATTCTAGCTTTAATGTCTTCTAACATCCTATCTTTAGCTTCTTTCATTCTTTCTGTCATTCTAGCTTTAATACCTTCTAACATCGTAACTTTAGCTTAATTTTTTCTTTCTCTCATTCCAGCTTTAATACCTTCTTACATTCTATCTTTAGCTTCTTTCTTTCTTTCTTTCTCTCATTCTTGCTTTAATACCTTCTAACATCCTATTTTTAACTTCTCTCTTTCTTTCTCTTTCTTTCTTTCTCTCATTCTAACTTTAATACCTTTAAACATCCTATCTTTGGCTTCTTTCTTTCTTTCTTTCTCTCATTCTAGCTTCAATTCCTTCTAATAACCCATCTTCAGCTTCTTTCTTTCTTTCTCTCATTCTAGCTTTAATAACTTTTAACATCCTATCTTTAGCTCCTTTCTTTCTTGCTTGCTTTCTTTCTCTCATTCTAGCTTCAATGCCTTCTAACATCCTACCTTTAGCTTCATTTTTTCTTTCACCCATTCTAGCTTTAATACCTTCTAACATCCTATATTTAGCTTCTTTCTTTCTGTCTTTGTCTCATTCTAGCTTTAATACCTTCAAATAACCTATCCTTGGCTTCTTTCTTTATTTCTTTCTCGCATTCTGCCTTTAATACCTTCTAACAACCTGCCTTTAGCTTCTTTCTTTCTTTCTCTCTTTCTAGCTCTAATACCTTCTAACATCCTATCTTTAGGTTCTTTCTTTCTTTCTTTCTCTCATTCGCTTTTCTATTTTTTCTTCCTTTCGTTCCTTTGTACTCTTTCGTTCAGTCTTTCTATCTTCCTTCCTTCCTTCCTTTCTTCCGTTGTTTCTTTCTTTCTTTCTTTCTTTCTTTCTTTCTTTCTTTCTCTCATTCTAGCTTTAATACCTTCTAACATCCTATCTTTAGCTTCTTTCTTTCTTTCTCTTTCTTTCTTTCTCTCATTCTAGCTTTAATACCTTTTAACATCCTATCTTTGGCTTCCTTCTTTCTCTCTTTCTCTCAATCTAGCTTTAATACCTTCTAACATCCTATCTTTAGCTTCTTCCTTTCTTTCTTTCTCTCATTCTAGCATTAATACCTTCTAACATCCTATCTTTAGCTTCTTTCTTTATTTCTTTATTTCTTTAATTCTAGCTTTACCTTCTAACATCCTATCTTCAGCTTCTTTCTTTCTTTCTTTCTTTCATTCTAGTTTGAATACCTTATAACATCGTATCTTTAGCTTCTTTCTTTCTTTCTTTAATTCTAGCTTTAATACCTTCTAACATCCTATCTTTAGTTCCTTTCTTTCTTTCATTCTAGATTTAATACCTTATAACATCGTATCTTTAGCTTCTTTCTTTCTTTCTTTCTTCAATTCTAGATTTAATACCTTTTAAAATTCTACCTTTAGCTTTCTTTCTTTCTTTCTTTCTTTCTTTCTTTCTCTCATTCTAGCTTTAATACCTTCTAACATCCTACGTTTAGCATCTTTCTTTCTTTCTTTCTCTCCTTTTATCCTTAATACCTTCTACAATTCCATATTTAGCTTCTTTCTTTCTTTCTCTCATTCTAGCTTTAATACCTTCTAACATCCTATATTTGGCTTCTTTCTTTCTCTCTTTCTCCATTTCTAACTTTAATACCTTGTAACATCCTATCTTTAGCTTCTTTCTTTCTTTCTCTTTCTTTCTTTCTCTCATTCTAGCTTTAATACCTTCTAACATCCTATCTTTAGCTGCATTCTTTCTTTCTTTCTCTCATTCTAGCATTAATACCTTCTAACATCCTATCTTTAGCTTCTTTCTTTATTTCTTTCTTTCTTTAATTCTAGCTTTACCTTCTAACATCCTATCTTCAGCTTCTTTCTTTCTTTCTTTCTTTCATTCTAGATTGAATACCTTATAACATCGTATCTTTAGCTTCTTTCTTTCTTTCTTTAATTCTAGCTTTAATACCTTCTAACATCCTATCTTTAGTTCCTTTCTTTCTTTCATTCTAGATTTAATACCTTATAACATCGTATCTTTAGCTTCTTTCTTTCTTTCTTCAATTCTAGATTTAATACCTTTTAAAATTCTACCTTTAGCTTTCTTTCTTTCTTTCTTTCTCTCATTCTAGCTTTAATACCTTCTAACATCCTACCTTTAGCATCTTTCTTTCTTTCTTTCTTTCTCTCCTTTTATCCTTAATACCTTCTACAATTCCATATTTCGCTTCTTTCTTTCTTTCTCTCATTCTAGCTTTAATACCTTCTAACATCCTATCTTTGGCTTCTTTCTTTCTCTCTTTCTCCATTTCTAACTTTAATACCTTGTAACATCCTATCTTTAGCTTCTTTCATTCTTTCTCTTTCTTTCTTTCTCTCATTCTAGCTTTAATGTCTTCTAACATCCTATCTTTAGCTTCTTTCATTCTTTCTCTCATTCCATCTTTAATACCTTCTAACATTCTATCTTTAGCTTCTTTCTTTCTTTCTTAATCTCATTCTAGCTTTAATACCTTCAAACATCCTATCTTTGGCTTCTTTCTTTCTTTCTTTCTTTCTTTCTTTCTCTCATTCTAGCATTAATTCCTTCTAACAACCTATCTTTAGCTTCTTTCTTTCTTTCTCTCATTCTAGCTTTAATAACTTCTAACATCGTATCTTTCGCTTCCCTCTTTCTTTCTTTCTTTCACTCATTCTAGCTTTAATACCTTCTAACATCCTATCTTTATCTTCTTTCTTTCTCTCTTTCTCTCATTCTAGCTTTAATACCTTCAAATATAATATCCTTGGCTTTTTCTTTCTTTCTTTCTCTCATTCTAGCTTGAATAAATTCTAACATCCTATCTTTAGCTTCTTTTTTTCTTTCTTTCTCTCATTCCCTTTTCTATTTTACCTTCCTTTCCTTCCTTCGTACTCTTTCATTCAGTCGTTCTATCTTCCTTCCTTCCTTCCTTTCTTCCGTTGTTTCTTTCTTTCTTTCTTTCTTTCTTTCTTTCTTTCTCTCATTCTAGCTTTAATACCTTCTAATATCCTATCTTCAACTTCTAGCTTTCTTTTTCTTTCTTTCTTTCTCTCATTCTAGCTTTAATACATTCTAACATCCTATCTTTAGAATCTTTCTTTCTTTCTCTCATTCTAGCTTTAATACCTTTTAACATCCTATCTTTGGCTTCCTTCTTTCTCTCTTTCTCTCATTCTAGCTTTAATACCTTCTAACATCCTATCTTTAGCTTCTTCCTTTCTTTCTTTCTCTCATTCTAGCATTAATACCTTCTAAACATCCTATCTTTAGCTTCGTTCTTTATTTCTTTCTTTCTTTAATTCTAGCTTTACCTTCTAACATCCTATCTTCAGCTTCTTTCTTTCTTTCTTTCTTTCTAGATTGAATGACTTATAACATCGTATCTTTAGCTTCTTTCTTTCTTTCTTTAATTCTAGCTTTAATACCTTCTAACATCCTATCTTTAGTTCCTTTCTTTCTTTCATTCTAGATTTAATACCTTATAACATCGTATCTTTAGCTTCTTTCTTTCTTTCTTTCTTCAATTCTAGATTTAATACCTTTTAAAATTCTACCTTTAGCTTTTCTTTCTTTCTTTCTTTCTTTCTTTCTTTCTTTCTTTCTTTCTTTTCTTTCTTTCTTTCTCTCATTCTAGCTTTAATACCTTCTAACATCCTACCTTTAGCATCTTTCTTTCTTTCTTTCTTTCTCTCCTTTTATCCTTAATACCTTCTACAATTCCATATTTAGCTTCCCTTCTTTCTTTCTCTCATTCTAGCTTTAGTACCTTCTAACATCCTATCTTTGGCTTCTTTCTTTCTTTCTTTCTCTCATTCTAGCATTAATACCTTCTAACATCCTATCTTTAGCTTCTTTCTTTATTTCTTTCTTTCTTTAATTCTAGCTTTACCTTCTAACATCCTATCTTCAGCTTCTTTCTTTCTTTCTTTCATTCTAGATTGAATACCTTATAACATCGTATCTTTAGCTTCTTTCTTTCTTTCTTTAATTCTAGCTTTAATACCTTCTAACATCTATCTTTAGTTCCTTTCTTTCTTTCATTCTAGATTTAATACCTTATAACATCGTATCTTTAGCTTCTTTCTTTCTTTCTTTCTTTCTTCAATTCTAGATTTAATACATTTTAAAATTCTACCTTTAGCTTTCTTTCTTTCTTTCTTTCTTTCTTTCTCTTTCTTTCTTTCTTTCTTTCTCTCATTCTAGCTTTAATACCTTCTAACATCCTACTTTAGCATCTTTCTTTCTTTCTTTCTTTCTCTCCTTTTATCCTTAATACCTTCTACAATTCCATATTTAGCTTCTTTCTTTCTTTCTCTCATTCTAGCTTTAATACCTTCTAACATCCTATCTTTGGCTTCTTTCTTTCTCTCTTTCTCCATTTCTAACTTTAGTACCTTGTAACATCCTATCTTTAGCTTCTTTCTTTCTTTCTCTTTCTTTCTTTCTCTCATTCTAGCTTTAATGTCTTCTAACATCCTATCTTTAGCTTCTTTCATTCTTTCCTTCATTCCATCTTTAATACCTTCTAACATCCTATCTTTAGCTACTTTCTTTCCTTGCTTGCTTTCTTTCTCTCATTCTAGCTTCAATGCCTTCTAACATCCTATCTTTAGCTTCATTTTTTTCTTTCACCCATTCTAGCTTTAATACCTTCATAACATCCTATATTTAGCTTCTTTCTTTCTGTCTTTGTCTCATTCTAGCTTTAATACCTTCAAATAACCTATCCTTGGCTTCTTTCTTTATTTCTTTCTCGCATTCTGCCTTTAATACCTTCTAACAACCTACCTTTAGCTTCTTTCTTTCTTTTTCTCTTTCTAGCTCTAATACCTTCTAACATCCTATCTTTAGGTTCTTTCTTTCTTTCTTTCTCTCATTCGCTTTTCTATTTTTTCTTCCTTTCGTTCCTTTGTACTCTTTCGTTCAGTCTTTCTATCTTCCTTCCTTCCTTCCTTTCTTCCGTTGTTTCTTTTCTTTCTTTCTTTCTTTCTTTCTTTCTTTCTTTCTTTCTTTCTTTCTTTCTTTCTTTCTTTCTTTCTCTCATTCTAGCTTTAATACCTTCTAACATCCTATCTTTAGCTTCTTTCTTTCTTTCTCTTTCTTTCTTTCTCTCATTCTAGCTTTAATACCTTTTAACATCCTATCTTTGGCTTCCTTCTTTCTCTCTTTCTCTCATTCTAGCTTTAATACCTTCTAACATCCTATCTTTAGCTTCTTCCTCTTTTTTCTTTCTCTCATTCCAGCTTTAATACCTTCTAACATTCTATCTTTAGCTTCTTTCTTTCTTTATTTCTCTCATTCTAGCTTTAATACCTTCTAACATCCTATTTTTAACTTCTTTCTTTCTTTCTCTTTCTTTCTTTCTCTCATTCTAATTTTAATACCTTTAAACATTCTATCTTTGGCTTCTTTCTTTCTTTCTTTCTTTCTCTCATTCTAGCTTTAATTCCTTCTAATAACCCATCTTTAGCTTCTTTCTTTCTTTCTCTCATTCTAGCATTAATAACTTCTAACATCCTGTCTTTAGCTCCTTCCTTTCTTTCTTTCTTTCTTTCTTTCTTTCTCTCATTCTAGCTTTAATACCTTCTAACATACTATCTTTAGCTTCTTTCTTTCTTTCTTTCTTTCTCTCATTCTAGCTTTAATACCTTCTAACATTGTATCTTTAGCGTCTTTCTTTCTTTCTTTCTTTCTTTCTTTCTCTCATTCTAGCTTCAATACCTTCTAACATCCTATCTTTAGCTTCTTCCTTTCTTTCTCTCATTCTAGCTTTAGTACCTTCTAACATCGTATCTTTAGCTTCTCTCTTTCGTTCTTTCTTTCACCCATTCTACCTTTAATACCTTCTAACATCCTATCTTTAGCTTCTTTCTTTCTGTCTTTGTCTCATTCTAGCTTTAATACCTTCAAATATACAATCCTTGGCTTCTTTCTTTATTTCTTTCTCTCATTCTACCTTTAATACATTCTAACAACCTACCTTTAGCTTTTTTCTTTCTTTCTCTCATTCTAGCATTAATAACTTCTAACATCCTATCTTTAGCTCCTTTCTTTCTTTCTTTCTTTCTTTCTTTCTTTCTTTCTTTCTTTCTCTCATTCTAGCTTTAATACCTTCTAACATACTATCTTTAGCTTCTTTCTTTCTTTCTTTCTTTCTCTCATTCCCTTTTCTATTTTATCTTCCTTTCCTTCCATCGTACTCTTTCATTCAGTCGTTCTATCTTCCTTCCTTCCTTCCTTTCTTCCGTTGTTTCTTTCTTTCTTTATTTCTTTCTTTCTTTCTTTTTTTCTTTCTTTCTTTCTTCCTTTCTTTCTTCCTTTCTTTCTTTCTTTCTTTCTTTCTTTTTTTCTCTCATTCTAGCTTTAATACCTTCTAACATCCTATCTTTAACTTCTGGCTATCTTTTTCTTTCTTTCTTTCTCTCATTCTAGCTTTAATACATTCTAACATCCTATCTTTAGAATCTTTCTTTCTTTCTCTCATTCTAGCTTTAATACCTTCTAACATCGTAACTTTAGCTTCCTTTTTTCTTTCTCTCATTCCAGCTTTAATACCTTCTAACATTCTATCTGTAGCTTGTTTATTTCTTTCTTTCTCTCATTCTAGCTTTAATACCTTCTAACATTCAAACTTTAGCTTCTTTCTTTCTTTCTTTCTCTCATTCTAGCTTTAATACCTTCTAACATCCTATTTTTAACTTCTTTCTTTCTTTCTCTTTCTTTCTTTCTCTCATTCTAATTTTAATACCTTTCAGCATTCTATCTTTGGCTTCTTTCTTTCTTTCTTTCTCTCATTCTAGCTTTAATTCCTTCTAATAACCCATCTTTAGCTTCTTTCTTTCTTTCTCTCATTCTAGCTTTAATACCTTCTAACATCGTAACTTTAGCTTCCTTTTTTCTTTCTCTCATTCCAGCTTTAATACCTTCTAACATTCTATCTGTAGCTTGTTTATTTCTTTCTTTCTCTCATTCTAGCTTTAATACCTTCTAACATTCAAACTTTAGCTTCTTTCTTTCTTTCTTTCTCTCATTCTAGCTTTAATACCTTCTAACATCCTATTTTTAACTTCTTTCTTTCTTTCTCTTTCTTTCTTTCTCTCATTCTAATTTTAATACCTTTCAGCATTCTATCTTTGGCTTCTTTCTTTCTTTCTTTCTCTCATTCTAGCTTTAATTCCTTCTAATAACCCATCTTTAGCTTCTTTCTTTCTTTCTCTCATTCTAGCATTAATAACTTCTAACATCCTATCTTTAGCTCCTTTCTTTCTTTCTTTCTTTCTTTCTTTCTCTCATTCTAGCTTTAATACCTTCTAACATACTATCTTTAGCTTCTTTCTTTCTTTCTTTCTTTCTTTCTCTCATTCTAGCTTTAATACCTTCTAACATTGTATCTTTAGCGTCTTTCTTTCTTTCTTTCTTTCTCTCATTCTAGCTTCAATACCTTCTAACATCCTATCTTTAGCTTCACCCTTTCTTTCTCTCATGCTAGCTTTAATACCTTCTAACATCGTATCTTTAGCTTCTCTCTTTCGTTCTTTCTTTCACCCATTCTACCTTTAATACCTTCTAACATCCTATCTTTAGCTTCTTTCTTTCTGTCTTTGTCTCATTCTAGCTTTAATACCTTCAAATATACGATCCTTGGCTACTTTCTTTATTTCTTTCTCTCATTCTACCTTTAATACATTCTAACAACCTACCTTTAGCTTCTTTCTTTCTTTCTGTCATTCTAGCATTAATAACTTCTAACATCCTATCTTTAGCTCCTTTCTTTCTTTCTTTCTTTCTTTCTTTCTTTCTTTCTTTCTTTCTTTCTCTCATTCTAGCTTTAATACCTTGTAACATACTATCTTTAGCTTCTTTTTTTCTTTCTTTCTCTCATTCCCTTTTCTATTTTATCTTCCTTTCCTTCCTTCGTACTCTTTCATTCAGTCGTTCTATCTTCCTTCCTTCCTTCCTTTCTTCCGTTGTTTCTTTCTTTCTTTCTTTCTTTCTTTCTTTCTTTCTTTCTTTCTTTCTTTCTTTCTTTCTTTCTTTCTTTCTTTCTTTCTTTCTTTCTCTCATTCTAGCTTTAATACCTTCTAACATCCTATCTGTAACTTCTGGCTTTCTTTTTCTTTCTTTCTTTCTCTCATTCTAGCTTTAATACATTCTAACATCCTATCTTTAGAATCTTTCTTTCTTTCTCTCTTTCTAGCTTTAATACCTTCTAACATCGTAGCTTTAGCTTACTTTTTTCTTTCTCTCATTCCAACTTTAATACCTTCTAACATTCTATCTTTAGCTTCTTTCTTTCTTTCTTTCTCTTATTCTAGCTTTAATATCTTCCAACATCCTATTTTTAACTTATTTCTTTCTTTCTCTTTCTTTCTTACTCTCATTCTAATTTTAATACCTTTAAACATTCTATCTTTGGCTTCTTTCTTTCTTTCTTTCTCTCATTCTAGCTTTAATTCCTTCTAATAACCCATCTTTAGCTTCTTTCTTTCTTTCTCTCATTCTAGCTTCAATGCCTTCTAACATCCTATCTTTAGCTTCATTCTTTCTTTCACCCATTCTAGCTTTAATACCTTCTAACATCCTATATTTAGCATCTTTCTTTCTGTCTTTGTCTCATTCTAGGTTTAATACCTTCAAATAACCTACCCTTGGCTTCTTCCTTTATATCTTTCTCGCATTCTGCCTTTAATACCTTCTAACAACCTACCTTTAGCTTCTTTCTTTCTTTCTCTCATTCTAGCTTTAATACCTTCTAACATCCTATCTTTAGCTTCTTTCTTTCTTTCTTTCTCTCATTCGCTTTTCTATTTTTTCTTCCTTTCGTTCCTTTGTACTCTTTCGTTCAGTCTTTCTATCTTCCTTCCTTCCTTCCTTCCTTTCTTCCGTTGTTTCTTTCTTTCTTTCTTTCTTTCTTTCTTTCTTTCTTTCTTTCTTTCTTTCTTTCTTTCTTTCTCTCATTCTAGCTTTAATAACTTCTAACATCCTATCTTTAGCTTCTTTCTTTCTTTATCTTTCTTTCTTTCTCTCATTCTAGATTTAATACCTTTTAACATCCTATCTTTGGCTTCCTTCTTTCTCTCTTTCTCTCATTCTAGCTTTAATACCTTCGAACATCCTATCTTTAGCTTCTTCCTTTCTTTCTCGCATTCTAGCTTTAATACCTTCTAACATCATATCTTTAGCTTCTCCCTTTCTTTCTTTCTTTCTTTCACCCATTCAAGCTTTAATACCTTCTAACATTCTATCTTTAGCTTCTTCCTTTCTGTCCTTGTCTCATTCTAGCTTTAATACCTTCAAATATCCTATCCTTGGCTTCTTTCTTTCTTTCTTTCTTTCTCTCATTCTAGCTGGAATACCTTCAAACATCCTGTCTTTGGCTTCTTTCTTTCTCTCTTTCTCTCATTCTAGCTATAATACCTTTTATCAACCTATCTTTAGCTTCTTCCTTTCTTTCTCTCATTCTAGCTTTAATACCTTCTAACATCGTATCTTTAGCTTCTCTCTTTCTTTCTTTCTTTCACCCATTCTAGCTTTAATACCTTCTAACATATTATCTTTAGCTTCTTTCTTTCCTTCTTTCTCTCATTCTTGCTTTAATACCTTATAACATTCTATCTTTAGCATCTTTCCTCCTTTCTTTCTTTCTCTCATTCTAGGTTTTATATCTAACACTCTATCTTAAGCTTCTTTCTTTCTTTCTTTCTCTCATTCTAGCTTTAATACCTTTTAACATCCTATCTTTAGCTTCTTTCTCTCATTCTAGCTTTAATACATTCTAACATCCTATCTTTAGCTTCTTTCTGTCTTTCTGTCTCTCATTCTACCTTTAATACATTCTAACATCCTATCTTTAGCTTCTTTCTTTCTTTCTTTCTCTCATTCTAGCTTTAATACCTTCTAACATCCTATCTTTAGCTTCCTTCTTTCTTTCTTTCTTTCTTTAATTCTAGCTTTACCTTCTAACATCCTATCCTTAGCTTCTTTCTTTCTTTCTTTCATTCTAGATTTAATACCTTATAACATCGTATCTTTAGCTTCTTTCTTTCTTTCTTTAATTCTAGCCTTAATACCTTCTAACATCCTATCTTTAGCTTCTTTCTTTCTTTCTTTCATTCTAGATTTAATACCTTATAACATTGTATCTTTAGCTTCCTTCTTTCTTTCTTTCTTCAATTCTAGCTTTAATACCTTTTAAAATTCTACCTTTATCATTTTTTTCTTTCTTTCTTTCTTTCTTTCTTTCTTTCTTTCTTTCTTTCTTTCTTTCTTTCTTTCTTTCTTTCTTTCTTTCTTTCTTTCTCTCATTCTGGCTTCATTACCTTCTCACACAGTATCTTTATCTTCTTTCTTTCTTTCCATCTTTATATATTTCTCTTCTCATTCTTTCTTTCTTTGTTTCTTTCTTTCTATCTTTCTTCTTTCCATCCTTCCTTCCTTGTTTCCTTTCTTTCTTTCTTTATATCCTTGCTTCCTTCCTTTCTTCTTTCCTTCGTTACTTAATTTCTCTCTCACTCTCCTTCTTTCTTCATGAGGTCCTTTATTCCATACTTCCATTCTTTTCTTTCTTTCTTTCTATCCTTCACTTTTCTATTTTTTCTTCCTTTCGTTCATTCGTACTCTCTCGTTCAGTCGTTCTATCTTCCTTCCTTCCTTCCGTTATTTCTTTCTGTCTTTCTTTCATTCTCTCCTTCTAGCTTTAATACTTTCAAACTTCCTATCTTTAGCTTCTTTGTTTCCTTCTTTCTCTCATTCTAGCTTTAATATCTTCTAACATTCTATCTCTAGCTTCTTTCTTTCTTTCTTTCTCTAATTCTAGTTTTAATACATTCTAATATCCTATGTAGCTTCTTTCTTTCCTTCTTGCTTGCTTTCTCTCCTTCTTGCTTTAATACCTTATAACATCCTACCTTTAGCATCTTTCTTTCTTTCATTCTTTCTTTCTTTCTCTCATTCTAGCTTTAATACCTTGTAACATCGTATCTTTAAGTTTTTTCTTTCTTTCTTTCTCTTTTTTTTTCCTTTAATACATTCTAACATCCTATCGTTGGCTTTTTTCTTTTTCTCTTTCTCCAATTCTAACTTTAATACCTTCTAATATCCTATCTTTAGCTTCTTTCTTTCTTTCTCTATCTTTCTTTCTCTCATTCTAGCTTTAATACCTTCTAACATCCTATTTTTAACTTATTTCTTTCTTTCTCTTTCTTTCTTACTCTCATTCTAGCTTTAATACCTTTTAACATCCTATCTTTGGCTTCCTTCTTTCTCTCTTTCTCTCATTCTAGCTTTAATACCTTCTAACATCCTATCTTTAGCTTCTTCCTTTCTTTCTCTCATTCTAGCTTTAATACCTTCTAACATCGTATCTTTAGCTTCTCTCTTTCTTTCTTTCTTTCACCCATTCTAGCTTTAATACCTTCTAACATCCTATCTTTAATTTCTTTCTTACTTTCTTTGTCTCATTCTAGCTTTAATACCTTCAAATATCCTATCCTTGGCTTCTTTCTTTCTTTCTTTCTTTCTTTCTTTCTTTCTTTCTTTCTTTCTTTCTTTCTTTCTTTCTTTCTCTCATTCTTCCTTTAATACCTTCTAACAACCTATCTTTTGCTTCTTTCATTCTTTCTCTCATTCTTGATTTAATACCTTTTAACATCCCATCTTTAGCATCTTTCCTCCTTTCTTTCTTTCTCTCATTCTAGCTTTTATATCTAACATTCTATCTTAAGCTTCTTTCTTTCTTTCTTTCTCTCATTCTAGCTTTAATACCTTCTAACATCCTATCTTTAGCTTCTTTCTCTCATTCTAGATTTAATACATTCTAACAGCCTATCTTTAGCTTCTTTCTGTCTTTCTTTCTCTCATTCTACCTTAAATATATTCTAACATCCTATCTTTAGCTTCTTTCTTTCTTTCTTTCTCTCATTCCAGCTTTAATATCTTCTAACATCCTATCTTTAGTTCCTTTCTTTCTTTCTTTCTTTCTCTCATTCTAGCTTTAATTCCTTCTAACAACCTATATTTAGCTTCTGTCTTTCTTTCTCATTCTAGCATTAATAACTTCTAAAATCTTCTCTTTAGCTTCCTTCTTTCAATCTTTGTCTCATTCTAGCTGGAATACCTTCAAACATCCTGTCTTTTGCTTCTTTCTTTCTCTCTTTCTCTCATTCAAGATATAATACCTTCTAACAACCTATCTTTAGCTTCTTTCTTTCTTTCTCCTTTCTTTCTCTCATTCTAGCTTTAATACCTTCTAATATCCTATCTTTAGCTTCTTCCTTTCTTTCTCTCATTATAGCTTTAATAACTTCTAACATCGTATCTTTCGCTTCTCTCTTTTTTTCTTTCTTTCACTCATTCTAGCTTTAATACCTTCTAACATCCTATCTTTAGCTTCTTTCTTTCTGTCTTTGTCTCATTCTAGCTTTAATACCTTCAAATATAATATCCTTGGCTTCTTTCTTTCTTTCTTTCTCTCATTCTACCTTTAATACCTTCTAACAACCTATCTTTAGCTTCTTTCATTCTTTCTCTCATTCTTGCTTTAATACCTTATAACATTCTATCTTTAGCATCTTTCCTCCCTTCTTTCGTTCTCTCATTCAAGCTTTTATATCTAAGATTCTATATTAAGCTTCTTTCTTTCTTCCTTTCTCTCATTCTAGTTTTAATACCTTCTAACATCCTATCTAGCTTCTTTCTCTCATTCTAGCTTTAATACCTTCTACTATCGTATCTTTAGCTTCTCTATTTCTTTCTTTCTTTCACTCATTGTAGCTTTAATACATTCTAACATCCTATCTTTAGCTTCTTTATTTCTTTCTTTCTCTCATTCCAGCTTTAATATCTTCTAACATCCTATTTTTAGTTTCTTTCTTTCTTTCTTTGTCTCATTCTAGCTTTAATACCTTCAAACATCGTGTCTTTGGCTTCTTTCTTTCTTTCTCTCATTCTAGCTTTAATACCTTCTAACCTCCTATCTTTAGCTGCTTTCTTTCTTGCTTGCTTTCTTTCTCTCATTCTAGCTTTAATACCTTCTAACATCATATCTTTAGCTTATTCCTTCCTTCCATCCTTCCTTCCTTCCTTCCGTTATTTCTTTCTTAATTTCTTTCTTTCTTTCTTTCTTTCTTTCTTTCTTTCTTTCTTTCTTTCTTTCTTTCTTTCTTTCTTTCTTTCTCTCATTCCAGCTTTAATATCTTCTAACATCCTATCTTTAGTTTCTTTCTTTCTTTCTTTGTCTCATTCTAGCTTTAATACCTTCAAACATCCTATCTTTGGCTTCTTTCTTTCTTTCTCTCATTCTAGCTTTAATACCTTCTAACACCGTATCTTTCGCTTCTCTCTTTCTTTCTTTCTTTCACCCATTCTAGCTTTAATACATTCTAACATCCCATCTTTAGCTTCTTTCTTTCTGTCTTTGTCTCATTCTAGCTTTAATACTTTCAAATATAATATCCTTGGCTTCTTTCTTTCATTCTTTCTCTCATTCTTGCTTTAATACCTTAGAACATTCTATCTTTAGCATCTTTCCTCCTTTCTTTTGTTCTCTCATTCTAGCTTTTATATCTAACATTCTATATTAAGCTTCTTTCTTTCTTTCTTTCACTCATTCTAGGTTTAATACCTTTTAACATCCTATCTTTAGCTGCTTTCTTTCTTGCTTGCTTTCTTTCTCTCATTCTACCTTTAATACCTTCTAACATCATATCTTTAGCTTTTATCTTTCTTTCTTTCTTTCACTCATTCTAGCTTTAATACCTTCTTACATCCTATATTTAGCTTATTCCTTCCTTCCTTCCTTCCTTCCTTCCTTCCTTCCTACCTTCCGTTCTTTCTTTCTTTCTTTCTTTCTTTCTTTCTTTCTTTCTTTCTTCCTCTCATTCTAGCTTTAATACCTTCTAACATCCTATCTTTAACTTCTTGCTTTCTTTTTTGCTTTCTTTCTTTCTCTCATTCTAGCTTTAATGCCTTCTAACATTGTATCTTTAGCTTCTTTCTTTCTTTCTTTCTCTCATTTTAGCTTTAATACCTTCTAAAATTCTATCTTTAGCTTCTTTCTTTCTTTCTCTCAATCTAGCTTTAATATCCTGTAACATCGTATCTTTAGTTTCTTTCTTTCTTTCTCTCATTCTTGCTTTAATACCTTCTAACATCCTATTTTTAACTTCTTTCTTTCTTTCTCTTTCTTTCTTTCTCTCATTCTAGCTTTAATACCTTTAAACATCCTATCTTTGGCTTCTTTCTTTCTTTCTCTCATTTTAGCTTTAATAACTTCTAACATCCTATCTTTAGCTCCTTTCTTTCTTGCTTGTTTTCTTTCTCTCATTTTAGCTTTAATACCTCCTAACATCCTATATTTAGCTTCTTTCTTTATTTCTTTCTCTCATTCTAGCTTTAATACATTCTAACATCCTACCTTTAGCATTTCTTTCTTTAATTCTTTCTTTCTTTCTCTCATTCTAGCTTTAATACCTTCTAACATCGTATCTTTAAGTTCTTTCTTTCTTTCTTTCTCTCCTTTTACCTTTAATACCTTCTACAATTCCATCTTTAGCTTCTTTCTTTCTTTCTCTCATTCTAGCTTTAATAAATTCTAAAATCCTATCTTTAGCTTCTTTCTCATTCTAGCTTTAATACGTTCTAACATCCTATCTTTAGCTTCTTTCTGTCTTTCTCTCTCTTATTCTACCTTCAATACATTCTAACATCCTATCTTTAGCTTCATTCTTTCTTTCTTTCTCTCATTCTAGCTTTAATACCTTCTAACATCCTATCTTTAGCTTCTTTCTTTCTTTCTTTCTTTCTTTAATTCTAGCTTCACCTTCTAACATCCTATCTTTAGCTTCTTTCTTTCTTTCTTTCTTTAATTATAGCTTTAATACCTTATAACATCCTATCTTTAGCTTCTTTCCTTCTTTCATTCTAGCTTTAATACCTTATAACATTCTATCTTTAGCTTCTTTCTTTCTTTCATTCTAGATTTAATACCTTATAACATCGTATCTTTAGCTTCTTTCTTTCTTTTTTTCTTCAATTCTAGCTTTAATACCTTTTAAAATTCTACCTTTAGCTTTTCTTTCTTTTTCTTTCACTCATTCTGGCTTCATTACCTTCTAACACCCTATCTTTATCTTCTTTCTTTCTTTCCATCTTTATATATTTCTCTTCTCATTTTTTCTTTCTTTGTTTCTTTCTGTCTTTCTTTCTTCCTTCCTTCCTTCCTTTTTTCCTATTTTTCTTTATATCCTTGCTTCCTTCCTTTCTTCTTTGCTACCTTATTTCCTTTCTCTCTCTCTCTCCTTCGTTCTTCATGAGGTCCTTCCTTCCATTCTTCCATTCTTTTCTTTCTTTCTTTCTATCCTTCACATTTCTATTTTTTCTTCCTTTCGTTCATTCGTACTCTATCGTTCAGTCGTTCTATCTTCCTTCCTTCCTTCCGTTCTTTCTTTCTGTTTTTCTTTCATTCTCTCATTCTAACTTTAATACCTTCTAACTTCCTATCTTTAGCTTCTTTCTTTCTTTCTTTCTCTCATTCTAGCTTTAATACCTTCAAACATCCTATCTTTGGCTTCTTTCTTTCTTTCTTTCTCTCATTCTAGCATTAATTCCTTCTAACATCCTATCTTTAGCTCCTTTCTTTCTTGCTTGCTTTCTTTCTCTCATTCTAGCTTTAATGCCTTCTAAAATCGTATCTTTAGCTTCTTTCTTTCTTTCTTTCTCTCATTTTAGCTTTAATACCTTCTAAAACTCTATCTTTAGCTTCTTTCTTTCTTTCTCTCAGTCTAGCTTTAATAGCTTGTTACATCGTATCTTTAGCTTCTTTCTCTCTTTCTCTCATTCTAGCTTTATTACATTCTAACATCCTATCTTTGGCTTCTTTCTTTTTTTCTCTCATTCTAGCTTTAATACCTTCTAACACCGTATCTTTCGCTTCTCTCTTTCTTTCTTTCTTTCACCCATTCTAGCTTTAATACCTTCTAACATCCTATCTTTAGCTTCTTTCTTTCTGTCTTTGTCTCATTCTAGCTTTAATACCTTCAAATATAATATCCTTGGCTTTTTCTTTCTTTCTTTCTCTCATTCTACCTTTAATACCTTCTAACAACCTATCTTTAGCTTCTTTCATTCTTTCTCTCATTCTTGCTTTAATACCTTATAACATTCTATCTTTAGCATCTTTCCTCCTTTCTTTTGTTCTCTCATTCTAGCTTTTATATCTAACATTCTATATTAAGCTTCTTTCTTTCTTTCTTTCACCCATTCTCGGTTTAATACCTTCTAACATCCTATCTAGCTTCTTTCTCTCATTCTAGCTTTAATACCTTCTACTATCGTATCTTTAGCTTCTCTATTTCTTTCTTTCTTTCACTCATTGTAGCTTTAATAAGTTCTAACATCCTATCTTTAGCTTCTTTATTTCTTTCTTTCTCTCATTCCAGCTTTAATATCTTCTAACATCCTATCTTTAGTTTCTTTCTTTCTTTCTTTGTCTCATTCTAGCTTTAATACCTTCAAACATCGTGTCTTTGGCTTCTTTCTTTCTTTCTTTCATTATAGATTTAATACCTTATAACATTGTTTCTTTAGCTTCTTTCTTTCTTTCTTTCTTCAATTCTAGCTTTAATACCTTTTAAAATTCTACCTTTAGCTTTTCTTTCTTTCTTTCTTTCTTTCTTTCTTTCTTTCTTTCTTTCTTTCTTTCTTTCTTTCTTTCTTTCTTTCTTTCTTTCTTTCTTTCTTTCTTTCTTTCTTTCTTTCTCTCATTCTGGCTTCATTACCTTCTAACACCCTATCTTTATCTTCTTTCTTTCATTCTTTCTTTCCATCTTTATATATTTCTCTTCTCATTGTTTCTTTCTTTGTTTTTTTCTTTCTGTCTTTCTTTCTTCCTTCCTTCCTTCCTTGTTTCCTTTCTTTCTGTCTTTATATCCTTGCATCCTTCCTTTCTTCTTTCCTACCTTATTTCCTTTCTCCCTCTCTCTCCTTCTTTCTTCATGAGGTCCTTCCTTCCATACTTCCATTCTTTTCTTTCTTTCTTTCTATCCCTCACTTTTCTATTTTTTCTTCCTTTCGTTCATTCGTACTCTATCGTTCAGTCGTTCTATCTTCCCTCCTTCCTTCCGTTCTTTCTTTCTGTCTTTCTTTCATTCTCTCATTCTAGCTTTAATACCTTCTAACTTCCTATCTTTAGCTTCTTTGTTTCTTTCTTTCTCTCATTCTAGCTTTAATGTCTTCTAACATCCTATCTTTAGCTTCTTTCATTCTTTCTCTCATTCCATCTCTAATACCTTCTAACATTCTATTTTTAGCTTCTTTCTTTCTTTCTTTCTCTCATTCTAGCTTTAATACCTTCAAACATCCTATTTTTTCCTTCTTTCTTTCTTTCTTTCTTTCTCTCATTCTAGCATTAATTCCTTCTAACAACCTATCTTTAGCTTCTTTCTTTCTTTCTCTCATTCTAGCTTTAAAAACTTCTAACATCCTATCTTTAGCTCCTTTCTTTCTTGCTTGCTTTCATTCTCTCATTCTAGTTTTAATGCCTTCTAACATCGTATCTTTAGCTTCTTTCTTTCTTTCTCTCATTTTATCTTTCATACCTTCTAAAATTCTATCTTTAGCTTCTTTCTTTCTTTCTCTCAATCTAGCTTTAATATCTTGTAACATCGTATCTTTAGCTTCTTTCTTTCTTTCTTCTCATTTTAGCTTTAATACCTTTTAAAATTCTATCTTTAGCTTCTTTCTTTGTTTCTTTAATTCTAGCTTTAAAACCTTCTAGAATTCTTTCTTTAGCTTCTTTCTTTCTTTCTCTCATTTTAGCTTTAATACATTCTAAAATTCTATCTTTAGCTTTTTTCTTTCTTTCTTTCTCTCATTCTAGCTTTAATACCTTCTAAAATTCTATCTTTAGCATCTTTCCTCCTTTCTTTCGTTCTCTCATTCAAGCTTTTATATCTAACATTCTATATTAAGCTTCTTTCTTTCTTCCTTTCTCTCATGCTAGCTTTAATACCTTCTAACATCCTATCTAGCTTCTTTCTCTCATTCTAGCTTTAATACATTCTAACATCCTATCTTGAGCTTCTTTCTGTCTTTCTTTCTCTCATTCTAGCTTTAATACAGTCTAACATCCTATCTTTAGCTTCTTTCTTTCTTTCTTTCTCTCATTCCAGCTTTAATATCTTCTAACATCCTATCTTTAGTTTCTTTCTTTCTTTCTTTGTCTCATTCTAGCTTTCATACCTTCAAACATCCTATCTTTGGCTTCTTTCTTTCTTTCTCTCATTCTTGCTTTAATACCTTCTAACACCGTATCTTTCGCTTCTCTCTTTCTTTCTTTCTTTCACCCATTCTAACTTTAATACATTCTAACATCCCATCTTTAGCTTCTTTCTTTCTGTCTTTGTCTCATTCTAGCTTTAATACCTTCAAATATAATATCCTTGGCTTCTTTCTTTCTTTCTTTCTCTCATTCTACCTTTAATACCTTCTAACAACCTATCTTTAGCTTCTTTCATTCTTTCTCTCATTCTTGCTTTAATACCTTATAACATTCTATCTTTAGCATCTTTCCTCCTTTCTTTTGTTCTCTCATTCTAGCTTTTATATCTAACATTCTATATTAAGCTTCTTTCTTTCATTTCACTCATTCTAGGTTTAATACCTTTTAACATCCTATCTTTAGCTGCTTTCTTTCTTGCTTGCTTTCTTTCTCTCATTCTACCTTTAATACCTTCTAACATCATATCTTTTGCTTTTCTCTTTCTTTCTTTCTTTCACTCATTCTAGCTTTAATACCTTCTAACATCCTATATTTAGCTTATTCCTTCCTTCCTTCCTTCCTTCCGTCCTACCTTCCGTTCTTTCTTTCTTTCTTTCTTTCTTTCTTTCTTTCTTTCTAGCTTTAATACCTTCTAACATCCTATCTTTAACTTCTTGCTTTCTTTTTTGCATTCTTTCTTTCTCTCATTCTAGCTTTAATGCCTTGTAACATTGTATCTTTAGCTCCTTTCTTTCTTTCTTTCTTTCTCTCATTTTAGCTTTAATACCTTCTAACATTCTATCTGTAGCTACTTTCTTTATTTCATTCTCTCATTCTAGCTTTAATACCTTCTAACATTCTATCTTTAGCTTCTTTCTTTCTTTCACTCATTCTAGCTTTAATACCTTCTAACATTCTGCCTTTAGCTTCTTTCTTTCTTTCTTTCTCTCATTCTAGCTTTAATACATTATAACGTTCTATCTTTAGCTACTTTCTTTCTTTCACTCATTCTAGCTTTAATACCTTCTAACATCCTATATTTATCTTCTTTATTTCTTTCATTCTAGCTTTAGTAACTTCTAACATGCTATCTTTAGCATCTTTCTTTCTTTCTCTCATTCTAGCTTTAGCAACTTCTAACATTCTATCTTTAGCTTCTTTCTTTCCTCCTTTCTTTCTTTCTCTCATTCTAGCTGTAATACTTTCAAACATCCTATCTTTAGCTTCTTTCTTTCTTGCTTGCTTGCTGTCTTTCTCTCATTTTAGCTTTACTACCTTCTAACATCCTATCTTTAGCTTCTTTCTTTTTTCCTTCTTTCTTAGTCTCATTCTAGCTTTAATACCTTCTAACATCCTCTCTTTAGCTTCTTTCTTTCTTTCTCTCATTCTAGCTTTAATACCTTCAAACATAGTATTTTTACCTTCTTTCTTTCTTTCTCTCATTCTATTTTTAATAACTTCTATCATTCTATCTTCATCTTCTTTCTCTCTCTCTTTCTTTCTCTCATTCTAGCTTTAGTAACTTCTAACATTCTATCTCTAGCTTATTTCTTTCTTTCTTTCTTTCTAGCTTTAATACCTTCTAACATTCTCTCTATAGCTTCTTTATTTCTTTCTTTCTTTCTCTCATTCTAGCTTTAGTACCCTCTAACATTCTATCTTTAGCTTCTTTCTTTCTTTCTTTCTCTAATTCTAGTTTTAATACATTCTAACATCCTACGTAGCTTCTTTCTTTCCTTCTTGCTTGCTTTCTCTCATTCTAGCTTTAATACCTTCTTACATCCTATTTATAGCTTCTTTGTATCTTTCTTTCTTTCTTTCTCTCATTCTAGCTTTAATACCTTCTAACTTCCTATCTCTAGCTTCTTTCTTTCTTTCGCTCATTCCAGCTTAAATACATTCTAACATTCTTTCTTTAGCTTCTTTCTTTCTTTCTTTCTCCTATTCTACCTTTAATAACTTCTAACATACTCTCTTTAGCTTCTTTCTTTCTTTCTCTCATTTTAGACATAATACCTTGTAACATCCTATCTTTAGCTTCTTTCTTTCTTTCTCTCATTTTAGCTATAATACCTTCAAACATCCTATCTTTAGCTTCTTTTTTTCTTTCTCTCATTTTAGCTATAATACCTTCAAACATCCTATCTTTAGCTTCTTTCTTTCTTTCTCTCATTCTAGCTTTAATACCTTCAAACATACTATTTTTACCTTCTTTCTTTCTTTCTCTCATTCTATTTTTAATAACTTCTATCATTCTATCTTCATCTTCTTTCTCTCTCTCTTTCTTTCTCTCATTCTAGCTTTAGTAACTTCTAACATTCTATCTCTAGCTTATTTCTTTCTTTCTTTCTTTCTAGCTTTAATACCTTCTAACATTCTCTCTATAGCTTCTTTATTTCTTTCTTTCTTTCTCTCATTCTAGCTTTAGTACCCTCTAACATTCTATCTTTAGCTTCTTTCTTTCTTTCTTTCTCTAATTCTAGTTTTAATACATTCTAACATCCTACGTAGCTTCTTTCTTTCCTTCTTGCTTGCTTTCTCTCATTCTAGCTTTAATACCTTCTTACATCCTATTTATAGCTTCTTTGTATCTTTCTTTCTTTCTTTCTCTCATTCTAGCTTTAATACCTTCTAACTTCCTATCTCTAGCTTCTTTCTTTCTTTCGCTCATTCCAGCTTAAATACATTCTAACATTCTATCTTTAGCTTCTTTCTTTCTTTCTTTCTTTCTCCTATTCTACCTTTAATAACTTCTAACATACTCTCTTTAGCTTCTTTCTTTCTTTCTCTCATTTTAGCCATAATACCTTGTAACATCCTATCTTTAGCTTCTTTCTTTCTTTCTCTCATTTTAGCTATAATACCTTCAAACATCCTATCTTTAGCTTCTTTCTTTCTTTCTCTCATTTTAGCTATAATACCTTCTAACATCCTATCTTTAGCTTCTTTCTATCTTTCTTTCTTTCTTTCTTTAATTCTAGCTTTACCTTCTAACATCCTATCTTTAGCTTCTTTCTTTCTTTCTTTCTTTCATTCTAGATTTAATACCTTATAACATCGTATCTTTAGCTTCTTTCTTTCTTTCTTTAATTCTAGCTTTAATACCTTCTAACATCCTATCTTTAGCTTCTTTCTTTCTTTCTTTCTTTCATTCTAGATTTAATACCTTATAACATTGTATCTTTAGCTTCTTTCTTTCTTTCTTTCTTCAATTCTAGCTTTAATACCTTTTAAAATTCTACCTTTAGCTTTTTTTTTTCTTTCTTTCTTTCTTTCTTTTTTTTTTCTCTCATTCTGGCTTCATTACCTTCTCACACAGTATCTTTATCTTCTTTCTTTCTTTCCATCTTTATATATTTCTCTTCTCATTCTTTCTTTCTTTGTTTCTTTCTGTCTATCTTTCTTCCTTCCTTCCTTGTTTCCTTTCTTTCTTTCTTTATATCCTTGCTTCCTTCCTTTCTTCTTTCCTTCCTTCCTTCCTTTCTCTCTCTCTCTCCTTCTTTCTTCATGAGGTCCTTCCTTCCATACTTCCATTCTTTTCTTTCTTTCTTTCTATCCTTCACTTTTCTATTTTTTCTTCCTTTCGTTCATTCGTACTCTCTCGTTCAGTCGTTCTATCTTCCTTCCTTCCTTCCGTTATTTCTTTCTGTCTTTCTTTCATTCTCTCATTCTAGCTTTAATACTTTCTAACTTCCTATCTTTAGCTTCTTTGTTTCTTTGTTTCTCTCATTCTAGCTGTAATGTCTTCTAACATTCTATCTCTAGCTTCTTTCTTTCTTTCTTTCTTTCCTTCTTTCTTTTTAGCTTTAATACCTTCTAACATTCTCTCTATAGCTTCTTTATTTCTTTCTTTCTTTTTTTCTCTCATTCTAGCTTTAGTACCTTCTAACATTCTATCTTTAGCTTCTTTCTTTATTTCTCTCATTCTATTTTTAATAATTTCTATCATTCTGTCTTCATCTTCTTTCTCTCTCTCTTTCTTTCTCTCATTCTAGCTTTAATAACTTCAAACATCCTATATTTAGCTTCTTTCTTTATTTCTTTCTTTCATTCAAGCTTTAATACATTCTAACATCCTACCTTTAGCATCTTTCTTTCTTTCATTCTTTCTTTCTTTCTCTCATTCTAGCTTTAATACCTTCTAACATCGTATCTTTATCTTCTTACTTTCTTTCTTTCTCTCCTTTTACCTCTAATACCTTCTACAATTCCATCTTTAGCTTCTTTCTTTCTTTCTCTCATTCTAGCTTTAATACCTTCTAACATCCTATCTTTAGCTTCTTTCTCATTCTAGCTTTAATACATTCTAACATCCTATCTTTAGCTTCTTTCTGACTTTCTTTCTCTCATTCTACCTTTAATACATTCTAATATCCTATCTTTAGCTTCATTCTTTCTTTCTTTCTCTCATTCTAGCTTTAATACCTTATAACATCCTATCTTTAGCTTCTTTCTTTCTTTCATTCTAGATTTAATACCTTATAACATCGTTTCTTTAGCTTCTTTCTTTCTTTCTTTCTTCAATTCTAGCTTTAATACATTTAAAATTCTACCTTTAGCTTTTCTTTTCTTTCTTTCTTTCTTTCTTTCTTTCTTTCTTTCTTTCTTTCTTTCTTTCTTTCTTTCTTTCTTTCTTTCTTTCTTTCTTTCTTTCTTTCTCTCATTCTGGCTTCATTACCTTCTAACACCCTATCTTTATCTTCTTTCTTTCTTTCTTTCCATCTTTATATATTTCTCTTCTCATTTTTTCTTTCTTTGTTTTTTTCATTCTGTCTTTCTTTCTTCCTTCCTTCCTTCCTTGTTTCCTTTCTTTCTGTCTTTATATCCTTGCATCCTTCCTTTCTTCTTTCCTACCTTATTTCCTTTCTCCCTCTCTCTCCTTCTTTCTTCATGAGGTCCTTCCTTCCATACTTCCATTCTTTTCTTTCTTTCTTTCTATCCCTCACTTTTCTATTTTTTCTTCCTTTCGTTCATTCGTACTCTATCGTTCAGTCGTTCTATCGTCCCTCCTTCCTTCCGTTCTTTCTTTCTGTCTTTCTTTCATTCTCTCATTCTAGCTTTAATACCTTCTAACTTCCTATCTTTAGCTTCTTTGTTTCTTTCTTTCTCTCATTCTAGCTTTAATGTCTTCTAACATCCTATCTTTAGCTTCTTTCATTCTTTCTCTCATTCCATCTTTAATACCTTCTAACATTCTATCTTTAGCTTCTTTCATTCTTTCTTTCTCTCATTCTAGCTTTAATACCTTCAAACATCCTATTTTTTTCTTCTTTCTTTCTTTCTTTCTTTCTCTCATTCTAGCATTAATTCCTTCTAACAACCTATCTTTAGCTTCTTTCTTTCTTTCTCTCATTCTAGCTTTAAAAACTTCTAACATCCTATCTTTAGCTCCTTTCTTTCTTGCTTGCTTTCATTCTCTCATTCTAGTTTTAATGCCTTCTAACATCGTATCTTTAGCTTCTTTCTTTCTTTCTCTCATTTTATCTTTCATACCTTCTAAAATTCTATCTTTAGCTTCTTTCTTTCTTTCTCTCAATCTAGCTTTAATATCTTGTAACATCGTATCTTTAGCTTCTTTCTTTCTTCTCATTTTAGCTTTAATACCTTTTAAAATTCTATCTTTAGCTTCTTTCTCTCTTTCTCTCATTCTAGCTTTAATACCTTCTAACATCCTATCTTTAGCTTCTTTCTTTATTTCTTTCTTTCTTTAATTCTAGCTTTACCTTCTAACATCCTATCTTCAGCTTCTTTCTTTCTTTCTTTCTTTCATTCTAGATTGAATACCTTATAACATCATATATTTAGCTTCTTTCTTTCTTTCTTTAATTCTAGCTTTAATACCTTCTAACATCCTATCTTTAGTTCTTTCTTTCTTTCTTTCATTCTAGATTTAATACCTTATAACATCGTATCTTTAGCTTCTTTCTTTCTTTCTTTCTTCAATTCTAGATTTAATACCTTTTAAAATTCTACCTTTAGCTTTCTTTCTTTCTTTCTTTCTTTCTTTCTTTCTTTCTTTCATTCTAGCTTTAATACCTTCTAACATCCTACCTTTAGCATCTTTCTTTCTTTCTTTCTTTCTCTCCTTTTATCCTTAATACCTTCTACAATTCCATATTTAGCTTCTTTCTTTCTTTCTCTCATTCTAGCTTTAATACCTTCTAACATCCTATCTTTGGCTTCTTTCTTTCTCTCTTTCTCCATTTCTAACTTTAATACCTTGTAACATCCTATCTTTAGCTTCTTTCTTTCTTTCTCTTTCTTTCTTTCTCTCATTCTAGCTTTAATGTCTTCTAACATCCTATCTTTAGCTTCTTTCATTCTTTCTCTCATTCCATATTTAATACCTTCTAACATTCTATCTTTAGCTTCTTTCTTTCTTTCTTTCTCTCATTCTAGCTTCAATACCTTCAAACATCCTATCTTTGGCTTCTTTCTTTCTTTCTTTCTTTCTCTCATTCTAGCATTAATTCCTTCTAACAACCTATCTTTAGCTTCTTTCTTTCTTTCTCTCATTCTAGCTTTAATACCTTCTAAAATTCTATCTTTAGCTTCATTCTTTCTTTCTCTCAATCTAGCTTTAATATCTTGTAACATCGTATCTTTAGCTTCTTTCTTTCTTTCTTCTCTTTTTAGCTTTAATACCTTTTAAAATTCTATCTTTAGCTTCTTTCTCTCTTTCTCTCATTCTAGCTTTAATACATTCTAACATCCTATCTTTAGCTTCTTTCTTTCTTTCTTTCTCTCATTCCTTTTTCTATTTTATCTTCCTTTCCTTCCTTCGTACTCTTTCATTCAGTCGTTCTATCTTCCTTCCTTCCTTCCTTTCTTCCGTTGTTTGTTTGAAGGTTTGTTTGTTTGTTTCTTTCTTTCTTTCTTTCTTTCTTTGTTTGTTTCTTTCTTTCTTTCCTTCTTTCTTTCTTTCTCTCATTCTGGCTTAATTACCTTCTAACACCCTATCTTTATCTTCTTTCTTTCTTTCTTTCCATCTTTATATATTTCTCTTCTCATTTTTTCTTTCTTTGTTTTTTTCTTTCTGTCTTTCTTTCTTCCTTCCTTCCTTCCTTGTTTCCTTTCTTTCTGTCTTTATATCCTTGCATCCTTCCTTTCTTCTTTCCTACCTTATTTCCTTTCTCCCTCTCTCTCCTTCTTTCTTCATGAGGTCCTTCCTTCCATACTTCCATTCTTTTCTTTCTTTCTTTCTATCCCTCACTTTTCTATTTTTTCTTCCTTTCGTTCATTCGTACTCTATCGTTCAGTCGTTCTCTCTTCCCTCCTTCCTTCCGTTCTTTCTTTCTGTCTTTCTTTCATTCTCTCATTCTAGCTTTAATACCTTCTAACTTCCTATCTTTAGCTTCTTTGTTTCTTTCTTTCTCTCATTCTAGCTTTAATGTCTTCTAACATCCTATCTTTAGCTTCTTTCATTCTTTCTCTCATTCCATCTTTAATACCTTCTAACATTCTATCTTTAGCTTCTTTCTTTCTTTCTTTCTCTCATTCTAGCTTTAATACCTTCAAACATCCTATTTTTTTCTTCTTTCTTTCTTTCTTTCTTTCTCTCATTCTAGCATTAATTCCTTCTAACAACCTATCTTTAGCTTCTTTCTTTCTTTCTCTCATTCTAGCTTTAAAAACTTCTAACATCCTATCTTTAGCTCCTTTCTTTCTTGCTTGCTTTCATTCTCTCATTCTAGTTTTAATGGCTTCTAACATCGTATCTTTAGCTTCTTTCTTTCTTTCTCTCATTTTATCTTTCATACCTTCTAAAATTCTATCTTTAGCTTCTTTCTTTCTTTCTCTCAATCTAGCTTTAATATCTTGTAACATCGTATCTTTAGCTTCTTTCTTTCTTCTCATTTTAGCTTTAATACCTTTTAAAATTCTATCTTTAGCTTCTTTCTCTCTTTCTCTCATTCTAGCTTTAATACATTCTAACATCCTATCTTTAGCTTCTTTCTTTGTTTCTTTAATTCTAGCTTTAAAAACTTCTAGAATTCTTTCTTTAGCTTCTTTCTTTCTTTCTCTCATTTTAGCTTTAATACATTCTAAAATTCTATCTCTAGCTTTTTTTCTTTTTCTTTCTCTCATTCTAGCATTAATACCTTCTAACATTCTATCTTTAGCATCTTTCCTCCTTTCTTTCGTTCTCTCATTCAAGCTTTTATATCTAACATTCTATATTAAGCTTTTTTCTTTCTTCCTTTCTCTCATTCTAGCTTTAATACCTTCTAACATCCTATCTAGCTTCTTTCTCTCATTCTAGCTTTAATACATTCTAACATCCTATCTTTAGCTTCTTTCTGTCTTTCTTTCTCTCATTCTAGCTTTAATACAGTCTAACATCCTGTCTTTAGCTTCTTTCTTTCTTTCTTTCTCTCATTCCAGCTTTAATATCTTCTAACATCCTATCTTTAGTTTCTTTCTTTCTTTCTTTGTCTCATTCTAGCTTTAATACCTTCAAACATCCTATCTTTGGCTTCTTTCTTTCTTTCTCTCATTCTTGCTTTAATACCTTCTAACACCGTATCTTTCGCTTCTCTCTTTCTTTCTTTCTTTCACCCATTTTAGCTTTAATGCATTCTAACATCCCATCTTTAGCTTCTTTCTTTCTGTCTTTGTCTCATTCTAGCTTTAATACCTTCAAATATAATATCCTTGGCTTCTTTCTTTCTTTCTTTCTTTCTCTCATTCTACCTTTAATACCTTCTAACAACCTATCTTTAGCTTCTTTCATTCTTTCTCTCATTCTTGCTTTAATACCTTATAACATTCTATCTTTAGCATCTTTCCTCCTTTCTTTTGTTCTCTCATTCTAGCTTTTATATCTAACATTCTATATTAAGCTTCTCTCTTTCTTTCTTTCACTCATTCTAGGTTTAATACCTTTTAACATCCTATCTTTAGCTGCTTTCTTTCTTGCTTGCTTTCTTTCTCTCATTCTACCTTTAATACCTTCTAACATCATATCTTTTGCTTTTCTCTTTCTTTCTTTCTTTCACTCATTCAAGCTTTAATACCTTCTAACATCCTATATTTAGCTTATTCCTTCCTTCCTTCCTTCCTTCCTTCCTTCCTTCCTTCCTACCTTCCGTTCTTCTTCTTTCTTTCTTTCTTTCTTTCTTTCTTTCTTTCTTTCTTCCTCTCATTCTAGCTTTAATACCTTCTAACATCCTATCTTTAACTTCTTGCATTCTTTTTTGCATTCTTTCTTTCTCTCATTCTAGCTTTAATGCCTTCTAACATTGTATCTTTAGCTTCTTTCTTTCTTTCTTTCTCTCATTTTAGCTTTAATACCTTCTAAAATTCTATCTTTAGCTTCTTTCTTTCTCTCAATCTAGCTTTAATATCCTGTAACATCGTATCTTTAGTTTCTTTCTTTCTTTCTCTCATTCTAGCTTTAATGCCTTTTAACATTCTATCTGTAGCTCCTTTCTTTCTTTTTTTCTTTCTAGCTTTAATACCTTCTAACATTCTATCTGTAGCTACTTTCTTTATTTCTTTCTCTCATTCTAGCTTTAATACCTTCTAACATTCTATCTTTAGCTTCTTTCTTTCTTTCACTCATTCTAGCTTTAATACCTTCTAACATTCTGCCTTTAGCTTCTTTCTTTCTTTCTTTCTCTCATTCTAGCTTTAATACATTATAACGTTCTATCTTTACCTACTTACTTTCTTTCACTCATTCTAGCTTTAATACCTTCTAACATCCTATTTTTAGCTTCTTTATTTCTTTCATTCTAGCTTTAGTAACTTCTAACATGCTATCTTTAGCATCTTTCTTTCTTTCTTTCTCTCATTCTAGCTTTAGCAACTTCTAACATTCTATCTTTAGCTTCTTTCTTTCCATCTTTCTTTCTTTCTCTCATTCTAGCTGTAATACTTTCTAACATCCTATCTTTAGCTTCTTTCTTTCTTGCTTGCTTGCTGTCTTTCTCTCATTTTAGCTTTACTACCTTCTAACATCCTATCTTTAGCTTCTTTCTTTTTTCCTTCTTTCTTAGTCTCATTCTAGCTTTAATACCTTCTAACATCCTCTCTTTAGCTTCTTTCTTTCTCTCATTCTAGCTTTAATACCTTCAAACATACTATTTTTACCTTCTTTCTTTCTTTTCTCATTCTATTTTTAATAACTTCTATCATTCTATCTTCATCTTCTTTCTCTCTCTCTTTCTTTCTCTCATTCTAGCTTTAGTAACTTCTAACATTCTATCTCTAGCTTCTTTCTTTCTTTCTTTCTTTCTAGCTTTAATACCTTCTATCATTCTCTCTATAGCTTCTTTATTTCTTTCTTTCTTTCTCTCATTCTAGCTTTAGTACCCTCTAACATTCTATCTTTAGATTCTTTCTTTCTTTCTTTCTCTCATTCTAGCTTTAATACCTTCAAACATCCTATTTTTTCTTCTTTCTTTCTTTCTTTCTTTCTCTCATTCTAGCATTAATTCCTTCTAACAACCTATCTTTAGCTTCTTTCTTTCTTTCTCTCATTCTAGCTTTAAAACTTCTAACATCCTATCTTTAGCTCCTTTCTTTCTTGCTTGCTTTCATTCTCTCATTCTAGTTTTAATGCCTTCTAACATCGTATCTTTAGCTTCTTTCTTTCTTTCTCTCATTTTATCTTTCATACCTTCTAAAATTCTATCTTTAGCTTCTTTCTTTCTTCTCATTTTAGCTTTAATACCTTTTAAAATTCTATCTTTAGCTTCTTTCTCTCTTTCTCTCATTCTAGCTTTAATACATTCTAACATCCTATCTTTAGCTTCTTTCTTTGTTTCTTTAATTCTAGCTTTAAAAACTTCTAGAATTCTTTCTTTAGCTTCTTTCTTTCTTTCTCTCATTTTAGCTTTAATACATTCTAAAATTCTATCTCTAGCTTTTTTTCTTTCTTTCTTTCTCTCATTCTAGCATTAATACCTTCTAACATTCTATCTTTAGCATCTCTCCTCCTTTCTTTCGTTCTCTCATTCAAGCTTTTATATCTAACATTCTATATTAAGCTTTTTTCTTTCTTCCTTTCTCTCATTCTAGCTTTAATACCTTCTAACATCCTATCTAGCTTCTTTCTCTCATTCTAGCTTTAATACATTCTAACATCCTATCTTTAGCTTCTTTCTGTCTTTCTTTCTCTCATTCTAGCTTTAATACAGTCTAACATCCTGTCTTTAGCTTCTTTCTTTCTTTCTTTCTCTCATTCCAGCTTTAATATCTTCTAACATCCTATCTTTAGTTTCTTTCTTTCTTTCTTTGTCTCATTCTAGCTTTAATACCTTCTAACATCGTATCTTTGGCTTCTTTCTTTCTTTCTCTCATTCTTGCTTTAATACCTTCTAACACCGTATCTTTCGCTTCTCTCTTTCTTTCTTTCTTTCACCCATTTTAGCTTTAATGCATTCTAACATCCCATCTTTAGCTTCTTTCTTTCTGTCTTTGTCTCATTCTAGCTTTAATACCTTCAAATATAATATCCTTGGCTTCTTTCTTTCTTTCTTTCTTTCTCTCATTCTACCTTTAATACCTTCTAACAACCTATCTTTAGCTTCTTTCATTCTTTCTCTCATTCTTGCTTTAATACCTTATAACATTCTATCTTTAGCATCTTTCCTCCTTTCTTTTGTTCTCTCATTCTAGCTTTTATATCTAACATTCTATATTAAGCTTCTCTCTTTCGTTCTTTCACTCATTCTAGGTTTAATACCTTTTAACATCCTATCTTTAGCTGCTTTCTTTCTTGCTTGCTTTCTTTCTCTCATTCTACCTTTAATACCTTCTAACATCATATCTTTTGCTTTTCTCTTTCTTTCTTTCTTTCACTCATTCTAGCTTTAATACCTTCTAACATCCTATATTTAGCTTATTCCTTCCTTCCTTCCTTCCTTCCTTCCTACCTTCCGTTCTTTCTTTCTTTCTTTCTTTCTTTCTTTCTTTCTTTCTTTCTTCCTCTCATTCTAGCTTTAATACCTTCTAACATCCTATCTTTAACTTCTTGCTTTCTTTTTTGCATTCTTTCTTTCTCTCATTCTAGCTTTAATGCCTTCTAACATTGTATCTTTAGCTTCTTTCTTTCTTTCTTTCTCTCATTTTAGCTTTAATACCTTCTAAAATTCTATCTTTAGCTTCTTTCTTTCTCTCAATCTAGCTTTAATATCCTGTAACATCGTATCTTTAGTTTCTTTCTTTCTTTCTCTCATTCTAGCTTTAATGCCTTTTAACATTCTATCTGTAGCTCCTTTCTTTCTTTTTTTCTTTCTAGCTTTAATACCTCTAACATTCTATCTGTAGCTACTTTCTTTATTTCTTTCTCTCATTCTAGCTTTAATACCTTCTAACATTCTATCTTTAGCTTCTTTCTTTCTTTCACTCATTCTAGCTTTAATACCTTCTAACATTCTGCCTTTAGCTTCTTTCTTTCTTTCTTTCTCTCATTCTAGCTTTAATACATTATAACGTTCTATCTTTACCTACTTGCTTTCTTTCACTCATTCTAGCTTTAATACCTTCTAACATCCTATTTTTAGCTTCTTTATTTCTTTCATTCTAGCGTTAGTAACTTCTAACATGCTATCTTTAGCATCTTTCTTTCTTTCTTTCTCTCATTCTAGCTTTAGCAACTTCTAACATTCTATCTTTAGCTTCTTTCTTTCCATCTTTCTTTCTTTCTCTCATTCTAGCTGTAATACTTTCTAACATCCTATCTTTAGCTTCTTTCTTTCTTGCTTGCTTGCTGTCTTTCTCTCATTTTAGCTTTACTACCTTCTAACATCCTATCTTTAGCTTCTTTCTTTTTTCCTTCTTTCTTAGTCTCATTCTAGCTTTAATACCTTCTAACATCCTCTCTTTAGCTTATTTCTTTCTTTCTCTCATTCTAGCTTTAATACCTTCAAACATACTATTTTTACCTTCTTTCTTTCTTTCTCTCATTCTATTTTTAATAACTTCTATCATTCTTCATCTTCTTTCTCTCTCTCTTTCTTTCTCTCATTCTAGCTTTAGTAACTTCTAACATTCTATCTCTAGCTTCTTTCTTTCTTTCTTTCTTTCTAGCTTTAATACCTTCTATCATTCTCTCTATAGCTTCTTTATTTCTTTCTTTCTTTCTCTCATTCTAGCTTTAGTACCCTCTAACATTCTATCTTTAGCTTCTTTCTTTCTTTCTTTCTCTAATTCTAGTTTTAATACATTCTAACATCCTACGTAGCTTCTTTCTTTCCATCTTGCTTGCTTTCTCTCATTCTAGCTTTAATACCTTCTTACATCCTATTTATAGCTTCTTTGTATCTTTCTTTCTTTCTTTCTCTCATTCTAGCTTTAATACCTTCTAACTTCCTATCTCTAGCTTCTTTCTTTCTTTCGCTCATTCCAGCTTAAATACATTCTAACATTCTATCTTTAGCTTCTTTCTTTCTTTCTTTCTCCAATTCTACCTTTAATAACTTCTAACATACTCTCTTTAGCTTCTTTCTTTCTTTCTCTCATTTTAGCCATAATACCTTCTAACATCCTATCTTTAGCTTCTTTCTTTCTTTCTCTCATTTTATCTATAATACCTTCAAACATCCTATCTTTAGCTTCTTTCTTTCTTTCTCTCATTTTAGCTATAATACATTCTAACATCCTATCTTTAGCTTCTTTCTTTCTTTCTTTCTTTCTTTAATTCTAGCTTTACCTTCTAACATCCTATCTTTAGCTTCTTTCTTTCTTTCTTTCTTTCATTCTAGATTTAATACCTTATAACATCGTATCTTTAACTTCTTTCTTTCTTTCCTTAATTCTAGCTTTAATACCTTCTAACATCCTATCTTTAGCTTCTTTCTTTCTTTCTTTCTTTCATTCTAGATTTAATACCTTATAACATTGTATCTTTAGCTTCTTTCTTTCTTTCTTTCTTCAATTCTAGCTTTAATACCTTTTAAAATTCTACCTTTAGCTTTTTTTTCTTTCTTTCTTTCTTTCTTTTTTTCTTTCTCTCATTCCGGCTTCATTACCTTCTCACACAGTATCTTTATCTTCTTTCTTTCTTTCCATCTTTATATATTTCTCTTCTCATTCTTTCTTTCTTTTTTTCTTTCTGTCTATCTTTCTTCCTTCCTTCCTTGTTTCCTTTCTTTCTTTCTTTATATCCTTGCTTCCTTCCTTTCTTCTTTCCTTCCTTACTTCCTTTCTCTCTCTCTCTCGTTCTTTCTTCATGAGGTCCTTCCTTCCATACTTCCATTCTTTTCTTTCTTTCTTTCTATCCTTCACTTTTCTATTTTTTCTTCCTTTCGTTCATTCGTACTCTCTCGTTCAGTCGTTCCATCTTCCTTCCTTCCTTCCGTTCATTCTTTCTGTCTTTCTTTCATTCTCTCATTCTAGCTTTAATACTTTCTAACTTCCTATCTTTAGCTTCTTTGTTTCTTTCTTTCTCTCATTCTAGCTTTAATATCTTCTAACATTCTATCTCTAGCTTCTTTCTTTCTTTCTTTCTTTCTTTCTAGCTTTAATACCTTCTAACATTCTCTCTATAGCTTCTTTATTTCTTTCTTTCTTTTTTTCTCTCATTCTAGCTTTAGTACCTTCTAACATTCTATCTTTAGCTTCTTTCTTTCTTTCTCTAATTCTAGTTTTAATACATTCTAATATCCTATGTAGCTTCTTTCTTTCCTTCTTGCTTGCTTTCTCTCATTCTTGCTTTAATACCTTCTTACATCCTATATATAGCTTCTTTCTATCTTTCTTTCTTTCTTTCTCTCATTCTAGCTTTAATACCTTCTAACTTCCTATCTTTAGCTTCTTTCTTTCTTTCGCTCATTCCAGCTTAAATACATTCTAACATTCTATCTTTAGCTTCTTTCTTTCTTTCTTTCTCCAATTGTACCTTTAATAACTTCTAACATCCTATCTTTAGCTCCTTTCTTTCTTGCTTGCTTACTTTCTCTCATTCAAGCTTCAATGCCTTCTAACATCCTATCTTTAGCTTCTTTCTTTCTTTCTCTCATTTTAGCTTTAATACCTAACATCCTATATTTAGCTTCTTTCTTTATTTCTTTCTCTCATTCTAGCATTAATGCCTTATAACATCCTACCTTTAGCATCTTTCTTTCTTTCATTCTTTCTTTCTTTCTCTCATTCTAGCTTTAATACCTTCTACCATCGTATCTTTAAGTTTTTTCTTTCTTTCTTTCTTTCTCTCCGTTTTTTTCTTTAATACCTTCTAACATCCTATCTTTGGCTTCTTTCTTTTTCTCTTTCTCCAATTCTAACTTTAATACCTTCTAATATCCTATCTTTAGCTTCTTTCTTTCTTTCTCTTTCTTTCTTTCTCTCATTCCATTTTTAATACCTTCTAACATCCTATCTTTAGCTTCTTCCTTTCTTTCTCTCATTCTGGCTTTAATACCTTCTAACATTGTATCTATCTTCTCTCTTTCTTTCTTTCTTTCACCCATTCTAGCTTTAATACCTTCTAACATCCTATCTTTAGCTTCTTTCTTTCTTTCTCTTTCTTTCTTTCTGTCATTCTAGCTTTAATACCTTCTAACATCCTATCTTTAGCTTCTTCCTTTCCTTCTCTCATTCTAGCTTTAATACCTTATAACATCGTATCTTTAGCTTCTCTCTTTCTTTCTTTCTTTCACCCATTCTAGCTTTAATACCTTCTAACATCCTATCTTTAGTTTCTTTCTTTCTGTCTTTGTCTCATTCTAGCTTTAATACCTTCAAATATAATATCCTTGGCTTCTTTCTTTCTTTCTTTCTCTCATTCTACCTTTAATACCTTCTAACAACCTATCTTAAGCTTCATTTTTTCTATCATTCTTGCTTTAATACCTTTTAACATCCTATCTTTAGCATCTTTCCTTCTTTCTTTCTTTCTCTCATTCTATCTTTTATATCTAACATTCTATCTTAAGCTTCTTTCTTTCTTTCTTTCTCTCATTCTAGCTTTAATACCTTTTAACATCCTATCTTTAGCTTCTTTCTCTCATTCTAGCTTTAATACATTCTAACATCCTATCTTTAGCTTCTTTCTGTCTTTCTTTCTCTCATTCTAGCTTTAATACATTCTAACATTTTATCTTTAGCTTCTTTCTTTCTTTCTTTCATTCTAGATTTAATACCTTATAACATCGTATCTTTAGATTCTTTCTTTCTTTCTTTCTTCAATTCTAGATTTAATACCTTTTAAAATTCTACCTTTAGCTTTTCTTTCTTTCTTTCTTTCTTTCTTTCTTTCTTTCTTTCTTTCTTTCTTTCTTTCTTTCTCTCCTTTTATCTTTAATACCTTCTACAATTCCATATTTAGCTTCTTTCTTTCTTTCTCTCATTCTAGCTTTAATACTTTCTAACATCCTATCTTTGGCCTCTTTCTTTCTCTCTTTCTCCAATCCTAACTTTAATACCTTGTAACATCCTATCTTTAGCTTCTTTCTTTCTTTCTCTTTCTTTCTTTCTCTCATTCTAGCTTTAATGTCTTCTAACATCCTATCTTTAGCTTCTTTCATTCTTTCTCTCATTCCATCTTTAATACCTTCTAACATTCTATCTTTAGCTTCTTTCTTTCTTTCTTTCTCTCATTCTACCTTTAATACCTTCAAACATCCTATCTTTGGCGTCTTTCTTTCTTACTTTCTTTCTCTCATTCTAGCATTAATTCCTTCTAACAACCTATCTTTAGCTTCTTTCTTTCTTTCTCTCATTCTAGCTTTAATAACTTCTAACATCCTATCATTAGCTTCTTTCTTTCTTTCTTTCTCTCATTCTACCTTTAATACCTTCAAACATCCTATCTTTGGCGTCTTTCTTTCTTACTTTCTTTCTCTCATTCTAGCATTAATTCCTTCTAACAACCTATCTTTAGCTTCTTTCTTTCTTTCTTTCTCTCATTCTAGCTTTAATACCTTCAAACATCCTATCTTTGGCTTCTTTCTTTATTTCTTTCTTTCTCTCATTCTAGCATTAATACCTTCTAAAATTCTATCTTTAGCTTCTTTCTTTCTTTCTCTCAATCTAGCTTTAATATATTGTAACATCGTATCTTTAGCTTCTTTCTTTCTTTCTTCTCATTTTAGCTTTAATACCTTTTAAAATTCTATCTTTAGCTTCTTTCTCTCTTTCTCTCATTCTAGCTTTAATACATTCTAACATCCTATCTTTAGATTCTTTCTTTCTTTCTTTCATTCTAGCTTTAATGCCTTATAACATTCTACCTTTTGCTACTTCTTTCTTTCTCTCATTCTAGCTTTAATACCTTCTAACATCCTATCTTTAGCTTTCTTTCTTTCTCTCATTCTGGCTTTAATACCTTCTAACATCGTATCTTTAGATTCTCTCTTTATTTCTTTCTTTCTCTCATTCTAGATTTAATACCTTCTAACATCCTATCTTTAGCTTATTTCTTTCTTTCTTTATATCATTCTAGCTTTAATACCTTCAACCATCCTATCTTTGGTTTCTTTCTTTCTTTCTTTCTTTCTCTCATTCTAGCTTTAATTCCGTCTAACAACCTATCTTTAGCTTCTGTCTTTCTTTCTATCATACTAGCATTAATAACTTCTAACATCCTATCTTTAGCTCCTTTCTTTCTTTCTTTCTTTCTTTCTTTCTCTCATTCTAGCTTTAATACCTTCTAACATCCTATCTTTAGCTTCTTTCTTTCTTTCTTTCTTTCTCTCATTCTAGCTTTAATACCTTCTAACATAATATCTTTAGCTTCTTTCTTTCTTTCTCTCATTCTAGCTTCAATACCTTCTAACATCCTATCTTTAGCTTCTTCCTTTCTTTCTCTCATTCTAGCTTTAATACCTTCTAACATCGTATCTTTAGCTTCTCTCTTTCTTTCTTTCTTTATATCATTCTAGCTTTAATACCTTCAACTATCCTATCTTTGGTTTCTTTCTTTCTTTCTTTCTCTCATTCTAGCTTTAATTCCGTCTAACAACCTATCTTTAGCTTCTCTCTTTCTTTCTCTCATTCTTGCATTAATAACTTCTAACATCCTATCTTTAGCTTCTTTCTTTCTGTCTTTGTCTCATTCTAGCTGTAATACCTTCAAATATACCATCCTTGGCTTCTTTCTTTATTTCTTTCCCTCATTCTACCTTTAATACATTCTAACAACCTACCTTTAGCTTCTTTCTTTCTTTCTCTCATTCTACCTTATATATCTTCTAACATCCTATCTTTAGCTTCTTTCTTTCTTTCTTTCTCTCATTCCCTTTTCTATTTTATCTTCCTTTCCTTCCTTCGTACTCTTTCATTCAGTCGTTCTATCTTCCTTCCTTCCTTCCTTTCTTCCGTTCTTTCTTTCTTTCTTTCTTTCTTTCTTTCTTTCTTTCTTTCTTTCTTTCTTTCTTTCTTTCTATCTTTCTTTCTTTCTTTCTCTCATTCTAGCTTTAATACCTTCTAACATCCTATCTTTAACTTCTTGCTTTCTTTTTCTTTCTTTCTTTCTCTCATTCTAGCTTTAATACCTTCTAACATCGTAAATTTAGGTTCCTTTTTTCTTTCTCTCATTCCAGCTTTAATACCTTCTAACATTCTATCTTTAGCTTCTTTCTTTCTTTCTTTCTCTCATTCTAGCTTTAATACCTTCTAACATCCTATTTTTAACTTCATTCTTTCTTTCTCTTTCTTTCTTTCTCTCATTCTAACTTTAATACCTTTAAACATTCTATCTTTGGCTTCTTTCTTTCTTTCTTTCTCTCATTCTAGCTTTAATTCCTTCTAATAACCCATGTTTAGCTTCTTTCTTTTTTTCTCTCATTCTAGCTTTAATAACTTCTAACATCCTATCTTTAGCTCCTTTCTTTCTTGCTTGCTTTCTTTCTCTCATTCTAGCTTCAATGCCTTCTAACATCCTATCTTTAGCTTCATTCTTTCTTTCACCCATTCTAGCTTTAATACCTTCTAACATCCTATATTTAGCTTCTTTCTTTCTGTCTTTGTCTCATTCTAGGTTTAATACCTTCAAATAATTATCCTCGGCTTCTTTCTTTATTTCTTTCTCGCATTCTGCCTTTAATACCTTCTAACAACCTACCTTTAGCTTCTTTCTTTCTTTTTCTCTTTCTAGCTTTAATACCTTCTAACATCCTATCTTTAGCTTCTTTCTTTCTTTCTTTCTCTCATACGCTTTTCTATTTTTTCTTCCTTTTGTAATTTTGTACTCTTTCGTTCAGTATTTCTATCTTCCTTCCTTCCTTCCTTTCTTCCGTTGTTTCTTTCTTTCTCTCTTTCTTTCTTTCTTTCTCTCATTCTAGCTTTAATACCTTCTAACATCATATCTTTAGCTTCTTTCTTTCTCTTTCTTTCTTACTCTCATTCTAGCTTTAATACCTTTTAACATCCTATCTTTGTCTTCCTTCTTTCTCTCTTTCTCTCATTCTACCTTTAATATCTTCAACCATCCTATCTTTGGTTTCTTTCTTTCTTTCTTTCTCTCATTCTAGCTTTGATTCCGTCTAACAACCTATCTTTAGCTTCATTCTTTCTTTCACCCATTCTAGCTTTAATACCTTCTAACATCCTATATTTAGCTTCTTTCTTTCTGTCTTTGTCTCATTCTAGGTTTAATACCTTCAAATAACCTATCCTTGGCTTCTTTCTTTATTTCTTTCTCGCATTCTGCCTTTAATACCTTCTAACAACCTACCTTTAGCTTCTTTCTTTCTTTCTCTCATTCTAGCTTTAATACCTTCTAACATCCTATCTTTAGCTTCTTTCTTTCTTTCTTTCTCTCATTCGCTTTTCTATTTTTTCTTCCTTTTGTAATTTTGTACTCTTTCGTTCAGTCTTTCTATCTTCCTTCCTTCCTTCCTTTCTTCCATTGTTTCTTTCTTTCTCTCTTTCTTTCTTTCTTTCTTTCTCTCATTCTAGCTTTAATACCTTCTAACATCCTATCTTTAGCTTCTTTCTTTCTCTTTCTTTCTTTCTCTCATTCTAGCTTTAATACCTTTTAAAATCCTATCTTTGGCTTCCTTCTTTCTCTCTTTCTCTCATTCTAGCTTTAATACCTTCTAACATCCTATCTTTAGCTTCTTTCTTTCTCTCATTCTAGCTTTAATACCTTCTAACATCGTATCTTTAGCTTCTCTCTTTCTTTCTTTCTTTATATCATTCTAGCTTTAATACCTTCAACCATCCTATCTTTGGTTTCTTTCTTTCTTTCTTTCTCTCATTCTAGCTTTAATTCCGTCTAACAACCTATCTTTAGCTTCTCTCTTTCTTTCTCTCATTCTTGCATTAATAACTTCTAACATCCTATCTTTAGCTTCTTTCTTTCTGTCTTTGTCTCATTCTAGCTGTAATACCTTCAAATATACCATCCTTGGCTTCTTTCTTTATTTCTTTCCCTCATTCTACCTTTAATACATTCTAACAACCTACCTTTAGCTTCTTTCTTTCTTTCTCTCATTCTACCTTATATATCTTCTAACATCCTATCTTTAGCTTCTTTCTTTCTTTCTTTCTCTCATTCCCTTTTCTATTTTATCTTCCTTTCCTTCCTTCGTACTCTTTCATTCAGTCGTTCTATCTTCCTTCCTTCCTTCCTTTCTTCCGTTCTTTCTTTCTTTCTTTCTTTCTTTCTTTCTTTCTTTCTTTTCTTTCTTTCTTTCTATCTTTCTTTCTTTCTTTCTCTCATTCTAGCTTTAATACCTTCTAACATCCTATTTTTAACTTCATTCTTTCTTTCTCTTTCTTTCTTTCTCTCATTCTAACTTTAATACCTTTAAACATTCTATCTTTGGCTTCTTTCTTTCTTTCTTTCTCTCATTCTAGCTTTAATTCCTTCTAATAACCCATCTTTAGCTTCTTTCTTTTTTTCTCTCATTCTAGCTTTAATAACTTCTAACATCCTATCTTTAGCTCCTTTCTTTCTTGCTTGCTTTCTTTCTCTCATTCTAGCTTCAATGCCTTCTAACATCCTATCTTTAGCTTCATTCTTTCTTTCACCCATTCTAGCTTTAATACCTTCTAACATCCTATATTTAGCTTCTTTCTTTCTGTCTTTGTCTCATTCTAGGTTTAATACCTTCAAATAATTATCCTCGGCTTCTTTCTTTATTTCTTTCTCGCATTCTGCCTTTAATACCTTCTAACAACCTACCTTTAGCTTCTTTCTTTCTTTTTCTCTTTCTAGCTTTAATACCTTCTAACATCCTATCTTTAGCTTCTTTCTTTCTTTCTTTCTCTCATACGCTTTTCTATTTTTTCTTCCTTTTGTAATTTTGTACTCTTTCGTTCAGTATTTCTATCTTCCTTCCTTCCTTCCTTTCTTCCGTTGTTTCTTTCTTTCTCTCTTTCTTTCTTTCTTTCTCTCATTCTAGCTTTAATACCTTCTAACATCCTATCTTTAGCTTCTTTCTTTCTTTCTCTTTCTTTCTTACTCTCATTCTAGCTTTAATACCTTTTAACATCCTATCTTTGTCTTCCTTCTTTCTCTCTTTCTCTCATTCTACCTTTAATATCTTCAACCATCCTATCTTTGGTTTCTTTCTTTCTTTCTTTCTCTCATTCTAGCTTTGATTCCGTCTAACAACCTATCTTTAGCTTCATTCTTTCTTTCACCCATTCTAGCTTTAATACCTTCTAACATCCTATATTTAGCTTCTTTCTTTCTGTCTTTGTCTCATTCTAGGTTTAATACCTTCAAATAACCTATCCTTGGCTTCTTTCTTTATTTCTTTCTCGCATTCTGCCTTTAATACCTTCTAACAACCTACCTTTAGCTTCTTTCTTTCTTTCTCTCATTCTAGCTTTAATACCTTCTAACATCCTATCTTTAGCTTCTTTCTTTCTTTCTTTCTCTCATTCGCTTTTCTATTTTTTCTTCCTTTTGTAATTTTGTACTCTTTCGTTCAGTCTTTCTATCTTCCTTCCTTCCTTCCTTTCTTCCATTGTTTCTTTCTTTCTCTCTTTCTTTCTTTCTTTCTTTCTCTCATTCTAGCTTTAATACCTTCTAACATCCTATCTTTAGCTTCTTTCTTTCTTTCTCTTTCTTTCTTTCTCTCATTCTAGCTTTAATACCTTTTAAAATCCTATCTTTGGCTTCCTTCTTTCTCTCTTTCTCTCATTCTAGCTTTAATACCTTCTAACATCCTATCTTTAGCTTCTTTCTTTCTCTCATTCTAGCTTTAATACCTTCTAACTTCCTATCTTTAGCTTCTTACTTTCTTTCTCGCATTCTAGCTTTAATACCTTCTAACATCGTATCTTTAGCTTCTCTCTTTCTTTCTTTCTTTCACCCATTCTAGATTTAATACCTTCTAACATTCTATCTTTAGCTTCTTTCTCTCATTCTAGCTTTAATACATTCTAACATCCTATCTTTAGCTTCTTTCTTTCTTTCTTTCTCTCATTCTAGCTTTAATACCTTCTAACATCCTATCTTTAGCTTCTTTCTTTCTTTCTTTCTTTCTTCTTTCTTTAATTCTAGCTTTACCTTCTAACATCCTATCTTTAGCTTCTTTCTTTCTTTCTTTCTTTCTTTCATTCTAGATTTAATACCTTATAACATCGTATCTTTAGCTTCTTTCTTTCTTTTCTTTCTTTCTTTCTTTCTTCAATTCTAGCTTTAATAACCTTTAAAATTCTACCTTTAGCTTTTTTTTCTTTCTTTCTTTCTTTCTTTCTTTCTTTCTTTCTTTCTTTCTCTCATTCTGGCTTCATTACCTTCTAACATCTTATCTTTAGCTTCTTTCTTTCAATCTTTGTCCCATTCTAGCTGGAATACCTTCAAACATCCTGTCTTTGGCTTCTTTCTTTCTCTCTTTCTCTCATTCTAGCTACAATATCTTCTATCAACCTATCTTTAGCTTCTTCCTTTCTTTCTCTCATTCTAGCTTTAATACCTTCTAACAGCGTATCTTTAGCTTCTCTCTTTCTTTCTTTCACCCATTCTAGCTTTCATACCTTCTAACATCCTATCTTTAGAATCTTTCTTTCTGTCCTTGTCTCATTCTAGCTTTAATACCTTCAAATATCCTATCCTTTTCTTCTTTATTTCCTTCTTTCTCTCATTCTACCTTTAATAATTTCTAACAACCTATCTTTAGCTTCTTTCATTCTTTCTCTCATTCTTGCTTTAATACCTTATAACATTCTATCTTTAGCAACTTTCCTCCTTTCTTTCTTTCTCTCATTCTAGCTTTCATATCTAACATTCTATCTTAAGCTTCTTTCTTTCTTTCTTTCTTTCTCTCATTCTAGCTTTAATACATTCTAACATCCTATCTTTAGCTTCTTTCTGTGTTTCTGTCTCTCATTCTACCTTTAATACATTCTAACATCCTATCTTTAGCTTCTTTCTTTCTTTCTCTCATTATAGCTTTAATACCTTCTAACATCCTATCTTTAGCTTCTTTCTTTCTTTCTTTCTTTAATTCTAGCTTTACCTTCTAACATCCTATCTTTAGCTTCTTTCTTTCTTTCTTTCTTTCATTCTAGATTTAATACCTTATAATATCGTATCTTTAGCTTCTTTCTTTCTTTCTTTCTTTCTTTCTTCAATTCTAGCTTTAATAACCTTTAAAATTCTACCTTTAGCTTTTTTTTCTTTCTTTCTTTCTTTCTCTCTTTCTTTCTTTCTTTCTTTCTCTCATTCTGGCTTCATTACCTTCTCACACAGTATCTTTATCTTCTTTCTTTCTTTCCATCTTTATATATTTCTCTTCTCATTCTTTCTTTCTTTGTTTCTTTCTGTCTATCTTTCTTCCTTCCATCCTTCCTTCCTTGTTTCCTTTCTTTCTTTCTTTATATCCTTGCTTCCTTCCTTTCTTCTTTCCTTCCTTACTTCCTTTCTCTCTCTCTCTCCTTCTTTCTTCATGAGGTCCTTCCTTCCATACTTCCATTCTTTTCTTTCTTTCTTTCTTTCCTTCACTTTTCTATTTTTTCTTCCTTTCGTTCATTCGTACTCTCTCGTTCAATCGTTCTATCTTCCTTCCTTCCTTCCGTTATTTCTTTCTGTCTTTCTTTCATTCTCTCATTCTAGCTTTAATACTTTCTAACTTCCTATCTTTAGCTTCTTTGTTTCTTTCTTTCTCTCATTCTAGCTTTAATATCTTCCAACATTCTATCTCTAGCTTCTTTCTTTCTTTCTTTCTTTCTTTCTTTCTCTCATTCCAGCTTTAGTACATTCTAACATTCTATCTTTAGCTTCTTTCTTTCTTTCTCTAATTCTAGTTTTAATACATTCTAATATCCTATGTAGCTTCTTTCTTTCCTTCTTGCTTGCTTTCTCTCATTCTTGCTTTAATACCTTCTTACATCCTATATATAGCTTCTTTCTATCTTTCTTTCTTTCTTTCTCTCATTCTAGCTTTAATACCTTCTAACTTCCTATCTTTAGCTTCTTTCTTTCTTTCGCTAATTCCAGCTTAAATACATTCTAACATTCTATCTTTAGCTTCTTTCTTTCTTTCTTTCTCCAATTGTACCTTTAATAACTTCTAACATCCTATCTTTAGCTCCTTTCTTTCTTGCTTTCTTTCTTTCTCTCATTCAAGCTTCAATGCCTTCTAATATCTTATCTTTAGCTTCTTTCTTTCTTTCTCTCATTTTAACTTTAATACCTTCTAACATCCTATATTTAGCTTCTTTCTTTATTTCTTTCTCTCATTCTAGCTTTAATACCTTATAACATCCTACCTTTAGCATCTTTCTTTCTTTCATTCTTTCTTTCTTTCTCTCATTCTAGCTTTAATAATTTGTAACATCGTATCTTTAAGTTTTTTCTTTCTTCCTTTCTTTCTCTCCTTTTTTTCATTAATAACTTCTAACATCCTATCTTTGGCTTCTTTCTTTTTCTCTTTCTCCAATTCTAACTTTAATACCTTCTAATATCCTATCTTTAGCTTCTTTGTTTCTTTCTCTTTCTTTCTTTCTCTCATTCCATCTTTAATACCTTCTAACATCCTTTCTTTAGCTTCTTCCTTTCTTTCTCTCATTCTGAATTTAATACCTTCTAACATCGTATCTTTAGCTTCTCTCTTTCATTCTTTCTTTCACCCATTCTAGCTTTAATACCTTCTAACATCCTATCTTTAGCTTCTTTCTTTCTTTCTCTTTCTTTCTTTCTTTCATTCTAGCTTTAATACCTTCTAACATCCTATCTTTAGCTTCTTCCTTTCTTTCTCTCATTATAGCTTTAATACCTTATAACATCGTATCTTTAGCTTCTCTCTTTCTTTCTTTCTTTCACCCATTCTAGCTTTAATACCTTCTAACATCATATCTTTAGCTTCTTTCTTTCTGTCTTTGTCTCATTCTAGCTTTAATAACTTCAAATATAATATCCTTGGCTTCTTTCTTTCTTTCTTTCTCTCAATCTACCTTTAATACCTTCTAACAACCTATCTTTAGCTTCTTTCATTATTTCTATCATTCTTGCTTTAATACCTTTTAACATCCTATCTTTAGCATCTTTCCTTCTTTCTTTCTTTCTCTCATTCTATCTTTTATATCTAACATTCTATCTTAAGCTTCTTTCTTTCTTTCTCTAATTCTAGCTTTAATACCTTTTAACATCCTATCTTTAACTTCTTTCTCTCATTCTAGCTTTAATACATTCTAACATCCTTTCTTTAGCTTCTTTCTGTCTTTCTTTCTCTCATTCTAGCTTTAATACATTCTAACATTCTATCTTGAGCTTCTTTCTTTCTTTCTTTCATTCTAGATTTAATACCTTATAACATCGTATCTTTAGCTTCTTTCTTTCTTTCTTTCTTCAATTCTAGATTTAATACCTTTTAAAATTCTACCTTTAGCTTTTCTTTCTTTCTTTCTTTCTTTCTTTCTTTCTTTCTTTCTTTCTTTCTTTCTTTCTCTCATTTTAGCTTTAATACCTTCTAACATCCTATCTTTAATTTCTTGCTTTCTTTTTCTTTCTTTCTTTCTCTCATTCTAGCTTTAATACATTCTAACATCCTATCTTTAGAATCTTTCTTTCTTTCTCTCATTCTAGCTTTCTAGCTTTAATACCTTCTAACATCGTAACTTTAGCTTCCTTTTTTCTTTCTCTCATTCCAGCTTTAATACCTTCTAACATTCTATCTTTAGCTTCTTTCTTTCTTTCTTTCTCTCATTCTAGCTTTAATACCTTCTAACATCCGATTTTTAACTTCTTTCTTTCTTTCTCCTTCTTTCTTTCATTCTAACTTTAATACCTTTAAACATTCTATCTTTGGCTTCTTTCTTTCTTTCTTTCTCTCATTCTAGCTTTAATTCCTTCTAATAACCCATCTTTAGCTTCTTTCTTTCTTTCTCTCATTCTAGCATTAATAACTTCTAACATCCTATCTTTAGCTCCTTTCTTTCTTTCTTTCTTTCTTTCTTTCTTTCTTTCTTTCTTTCTCTCATTCTAGTTTTAATACCTTCTAACATACTATCTTTAGTTTCTTTCTTTCTTTCTTTCTCTCATTCTAGTTTTAATACCTTCTAACATCGTATCTTTAGCGTCTTTCTTTCTTTCTTTCTTTCTCTCATTCTAGCTTCAATACCTTCTAACATCCTATCTGTAGCTTCTTCCTTTCTTTCTCTCATTCTAGCTTTAATACCTTCTAACATCGTATCTTTAGCTTCTCTCTTTCGTTCTATCTTTCACCCATTCTACCTTTGTTACCTTCTAACGTCCTATCTTTAGCTTCTTTCTTTCTGTCTTTGTCTCATTCTAGCTTTAATACCTTCAAATATATCATCCTTGGCTTCTTTCTTTATTTCTTTTTCTCATTCTTCCATTAATACATTCTAACAACCTACCTTTAGCTTCTTTCTTTCTTTCTCTCATTCTAGCTTTAATACCTTCTAACATCGTATCTTTAGCTTCTCTATTTCTTTCTCTCATTCCAGCTTTAATACCTTCTAACATTCTATCTTTAGCTTCTTTCTTTCTTTCTTTCTCTCATTCTAGCTTTAATACCTTCTAACATCCTATTTTTAACTTCTTTCTTTCTTTCTCTTTCTTTCTTTCTCTCATTCTAATTTTAATACCTTTAAACATTCTATCTTTGGCTTCTTTCTTTCTTTCTTTCTCTCATTCTAGCTTTAATTCCTTCTAATAACCCATCTTTAGCTTCTTTCTTTCTTTCTCTCATTCTAGCATTAATAACTTCTAACATCCTATCTTTAGCTCCTTTCTTTCTTTCTTTCTTTCTTTCTCTCATTCTAGCTTTAATACCTTCTAACATACTATCTTTAGCTTCTTTCTTTCTTTCTTTCTCTCATTCTAGCTTTAATACCTTCTAACATTGTATCTTTAGCGTCTTTCTTTCTTTCTTTCTTTCTTTCTTTCTTTCTCTCATTCTAGCTTCAATACCTTCTAACATTCTATCTTTAGCTTCTTCCTTTCTTTCTCTCATTCTTGCTTTAATACCTTCTAACATCGTATCTTTAGCTTCTCTCTTTCTTTCTTTCTTTCACCCATTCTAGCTTTAATACCTTCTAACATCCTATCTTTAGCTTCTTTCTTTCTGTCCTTGTCTCATTCTATCTTTAATACCTTCAAATATCCTATCCTTGGCTGCTTTCTTTCTTTCTTTCTCTCATTCTACCTTTAATACATTCTAACAACCTACCTTTAGCTTCTTTCTTTCTTTCTCTCATTCTAGCTAGAATACCTTCTAACATCCTATCTTTAGCTTCTTTCTTTCTTTCTTTCTCTCATTCCCTTTTCTATTTTATCTTCCTTTCCTTCCTTCGTACTCTTTCATTCAGTCGTTCTATCTTCCTTCCTTCCTTCCTTTCTTCCGTTGTTTGTTTGTTTGTTTGTTTGTTTGTTTGTTTGTTTGTTTCTTTCTTTCTTTCTTTCTTTCTTTCTTTCTCTCATTCTGGCTTCATTACCTTCTCACACCCTATCTTTATCTTCTTTCTTTCTTTCCATCTTTATATATTTCTCTTCTCATTCTTTCTTTCTTTGTTTCTTTCTTTCTATCTTTCTTCCTTCCATCCTTCCTTCCTTGTTTCCTTTCTTTCTTTCTTTATATCCTTGCTTCCTTCCTTTCTTCTTTTCTTCCTTACTAAATTTCTATCTCACTCTCCTTCTTTCTTCATGAGGTCCTTCCTTCCATACTTCCATTCTTTTCTTTCTTTCTTTCTATCCTTCACTTTTCTATTTTTTCTTCCTTTCGTTCATTCGTACTCTCTCGTTCAGTCGTTCTATCTTCCTTCCTTCCTTCCGTTCTTTCTTTCTGTCTTTCTTTCATTCTCTCATTCTAGCTTTAATACTTTCGAACTTCCTATCTTTAGCTTCTTTGTTTCCTTCTTTCTCTCATTCTAGCTTTAATATCTTCTAACATTCTATCTCTAGTTTCTTTCTTTCTTTCTTTCTTTCTTTCTTTCTAGCTTTAATACCTTCTAACATTCTCTCTATAGCTTCTTTCTTTCTTTCTTTCTTTCTTTCTCTCATTCTAGCTTTAGTACCTTCTAACATTCTATCTTTAGCTTCTTTCTTTCTTTCTCTAATTCTAGTTTTAATACATTCTAATATCCTATGTAGCTTCTTTCTTTCCTTCTTGCTTGCTTTCTCTCCTTCTTGCTTTAATACCTTCTAACTTCCTATCTTTAGCTTCTTTCTTTCTTTCGCTCATTCCAGCTTAAATACATTCTAACATTCTATCTTTAGCTTCTTTCTTTCTTTCTCCAATTGTACCTGTAATAACTTCTAACATCCTATCTTTAGCTCCTTTCTTTCTTGCTTGCTTTCTTTCTCTCATTCAAGCTTCAATGCCTTCTAACATCCAATCTTTAGCTTCTTTCTTTCTTTCTATCATATTAGCTTTAATAACTTCTAACATCCTATATTTAGCTTCTTTCTTTATTTCTTTCTATCATTCTAGCTTTAATACCTTATAACATCCTACCTTTAGCATCTTTCTTTCTTTCATTCTTTCTTTCTTTCTCTCATTCTAGCTTTAATACCTTGTAACATCGTATCTTTAAGTTTTTTCTTTCTTTCTTTCTCTTTTTTTTTCTTTAAAACCTTCTAACATCCTATCGTTGGCTTTTTTCTTTCTTTCTCTATCTTTCTTTCTCTCATTCTAGCTTTAATACCTTCTAACATCCTATCTTTAGCTTCTTCCTTTCTTTCTCTCATTCTTGCTTTAATACCTTCTAACATCGTATCTTTAGCTTCTCTCTTTCTTTCTTTCTTTCACCCATTCTAGCTTTAATACCTTCTAACATCCTATCTTTAGCTTCTTTCTTTCTGTCCTTGTCTCATTCTATCTTTAATACCTTCAAATATCCTATCCTTGGCTGCTTTCTTTCTTTCTTTCTCTCATTCTACCTTTAATACCTTCTAACAACCTTTTTTTTTGCTTCTTTCATTTTTTCTATCATTCTTGCTTTAATACCTTTTTACATCCTATCTTTAGCATCTTTCCTTCTTTCTTTCTTTCTCTCATTCTATCTTTTATATCTAACATTCTATCTTAAGCTTCTTTCTTTCTTTCTTTCTCTCATTCTAGCTTTAATACCTTTTAACATCCTATCTTTAGCTTCTTTCTCTCATTCTAGCTTTAATACATTCTAACATCCTATCTTTAGCTTCTTTCTATCTTTCTTTCTCTCATTCTAGCTTTAATACATTCTAACATCCTATCTTTAGCTTCTTTCTTTCTTTCTTTCTCTCATTCTAGCTTTAATACCTTCTAACATCCTATCTTTAGCTTCTTTCTTTATTTCTTTCTTTCTTTAATTCTAGCTTTACCTTCTAACTTCCTATCTTCAGCTTCTTTCTTTCTTTCTTTCTTTCATTCTAGATTGAATACCTTATAACATCGTATCTTTAGCTTCTTTCTTTCTTTCTTTAATTCTAGCTTTAATACCTTCTAACATCCTATCTTTAGTTCTTTCTTTCTTTCTTTCATTCTAGATTTAATACCTTATAACATCGTATCTTTAGCTTCTTTCTTTCTTTCTTTCTTCAATTCTAGATTTAATACCTTTTAAAATTCTACCTTTAGCTTTCTTTCTTTCTTTCTTTCTTTCTTTCTTTCTTTCTTTCTTTCTTTCTTTCTTTCTTTCTTTCTTTCTTTCTTTCTTTCTTTCTTTCTTTCTCTCATTCTAGCTTTAATACCTTCTAACATCCTACCTTTAGCATCTTTCTTTCTTTCTTTCTTTCTCTCCTTTTATCCTTAATACCTTCTACAATTCCATATTTAGCTTCTTTCTTTCTTTCTCTCATTCTAGCTTTAATACCTTCTAACATCCTATCTTTGGCTTCTTTCTTTCTCTCTTTCTCCATTTCTAACTTTAATACCTTGTAACATCCTATCTTTAGCTTCTTTCTTTCTTTCTCTTTCTTTCTTTCTCTCATTCTAGCATTAATAACTTCTAACATCCTATCTTTAGCTCCTTTCTTTCTTTCTTTCTTTCTTTCTCTCATTCTAGCTTTAATACCTTCTAACATACTATCTTTAGCTTCTTTCTTTCTTTCTTTCTCTCATTCTAGCTTTAATACCTTCTAACATTGTATCTTTAGCGTCTTTCTTTCTTTCTTTCTTTCTTTCTTTCTTTCTCTCATTCTAGCTTCAATACCTTCTAACATTCTATCTTTAGCTTCTTCCTTTCTTTCTCTCATTCTTGCTTTAATACCTTCTAACATCGTATCTTTAGCTTCTCTCTTTCTTTCTTTCTTTCACCCATTCTAGCTTTAATACCTTCTAACATCCTATCTTTAGCTTCTTTCTTTCTGTCCTTGTCTCATTCTATCTTTAATACCTTCAAATATCCTATCCTTGGCTGCTTTCTTTCTTTCTTTCTCTCATTCTACCTTTAATACATTCTAACAACCTACCTTTAGCTTCTTTCTTTCTTTCTCTCATTCTAGCTAGAATACCTTCTAACATCCTATCTTTAGCTTCTTTCTTTCTTTCTTTCTCTCATTCCCTTTTCTATTTTATCTTCCTTTCCTTCCTTCGTACTCTTTCATTCAGTCGTTCTATCTTCCTTCCTTCCTTCCTTTCTTCCGTTGTTTGTTTGTTTGTTTGTTTGTTTGTTTGTTTGTTTGTTTCTTTCTTTCTTTCTTTCTTTCTTTCTTTCTCTCATTCTGGCTTCATTACCTTCTCACACCCTATCTTTATCTTCTTTCTTTCTTTCCATCTTTATATATTTCTCTTCTCATTCTTTCTTTCTTTGTTTCTTTCTTTCTATCTTTCTTCCTTCCATCCTTCCTTCCTTGTTTCCTTTCTTTCTTTCTTTATATCCTTGCTTCCTTCCTTTCTTCTTTTCTTCCTTACTAAATTTCTATCTCACTCTCCTTCTTTCTTCATGAGGTCCTTCCTTCCATACTTCCATTCTTTTCTTTCTTTCTTTCTATCCTTCACTTTTCTATTTTTTCTTCCTTTCGTTCATTCGTACTCTCTCGTTCAGTCGTTCTATCTTCCTTCCTTCCTTCCGTTCTTTCTTTCTGTCTTTCTTTCATTCTCTCATTCTAGCTTTAATACTTTCGAACTTCCTATCTTTAGCTTCTTTGTTTCCTTCTTTCTCTCATTCTAGCTTTAATATCTTCTAACATTCTATCTCTAGTTTCTTTCTTTCTTTCTTTCTTTCTTTCTTTCTAGCTTTAATACCTTCTAACATTCTCTCTATAGCTTCTTTCTTTCTTTCTTTCTTTCTTTCTCTCATTCTAGCTTTAGTACCTTCTAACATTCTATCTTTAGCTTCTTTCTTTCTTTCTCTAATTCTAGTTTTAATACATTCTAATATCCTATGTAGCTTCTTTCTTTCCTTCTTGCTTGCTTTCTCTCCTTCTTGCTTTAATACCTTCTAACTTCCTATCTTTAGCTTCTTTCTTTCTTTCGCTCATTCCAGCTTAAATACATTCTAACATTCTATCTTTAGCTTCTTTCTTTCTTTCTCCAATTGTACCTGTAATAACTTCTAACATCCTATCTTTAGCTCCTTTCTTTCTTGCTTGCTTTCTTTCTCTCATTCAAGCTTCAATGCCTTCTAACATCCAATCTTTAGCTTCTTTCTTTCTTTCTATCATATTAGCTTTAATAACTTCTAACATCCTATATTTAGCTTCTTTCTTTATTTCTTTCTATCATTCTAGCTTTAATACCTTATAACATCCTACCTTTAGCATCTTTCTTTCTTTCATTCTTTCTTTCTTTCTCTCATTCTAGCTTTAATACCTTGTAACATCGTATCTTTAAGTTTTTTCTTTCTTTCTTTCTCTTTTTTTTTCTTTAAAACCTTCTAACATCCTATCGTTGGCTTTTTTCTTTCTTTCTCTATCTTTCTTTCTCTCATTCTAGCTTTAATACCTTCTAACATCCTATCTTTAGCTTCTTCCTTTCTTTCTCTCATTCTTGCTTTAATACCTTCTAACATCGTATCTTTAGCTTCTCTCTTTCTTTCTTTCTTTCACCCATTCTAGCTTTAATACCTTCTAACATCCTATCTTTAGCTTCTTTCTTTCTGTCCTTGTCTCATTCTATCTTTAATACCTTCAAATATCCTATCCTTGGCTGCTTTCTTTCTTTCTTTCTCTCATTCTACCTTTAATACCTTCTAACAACCTTTTTTTTTGCTTCTTTCATTTTTTCTATCATTCTTGCTTTAATACCTTTTTACATCCTATCTTTAGCATCTTTCCTTCTTTCTTTCTTTCTCTCATTCTATCTTTTATATCTAACATTCTATCTTAAGCTTCTTTCTTTCTTTCTTTCTCTCATTCTAGCTTTAATACCTTTTAACATCCTATCTTTAGCTTCTTTCTCTCATTCTAGCTTTAATACATTCTAACATCCTATCTTTAGCTTCTTTCTATCTTTCTTTCTCTCATTCTAGCTTTAATACATTCTAACATCCTATCTTTAGCTTCTTTCTTTCTTTCTTTCTCTCATTCTAGCTTTAATACCTTCTAACATCCTATCTTTAGCTTCTTTCTTTATTTCTTTCTTTCTTTAATTCTAGCTTTACCTTCTAACTTCCTATCTTCAGCTTCTTTCTTTCTTTCTTTCTTTCATTCTAGATTGAATACCTTATAACATCGTATCTTTAGCTTCTTTCTTTCTTTCTTTAATTCTAGCTTTAATACCTTCTAACATCCTATCTTTAGTTCTTTCTTTCTTTCTTTCATTCTAGATTTAATACCTTATAACATCGTATCTTTAGCTTCTTTCTTTCTTTCTTTCTTCAATTCTAGATTTAATACCTTTTAAAATTCTACCTTTAGCTTTCTTTCTTTCTTTCTTTCTTTCTTTCTTTCTTTCTTTCTTTCTTTCTTTCTTTCTTTCTTTCTTTCTTTCTTTCTTTCTTTCTTTCTTTCTCTCATTCTAGCTTTAATACCTTCTAACATCCTACCTTTAGCATCTTTCTTTCTTTCTTTCTTTCTCTCCTTTTATCCTTAATACCTTCTACAATTCCATATTTAGCTTCTTTCTTTCTTTCTCTCATTCTAGCTTTAATACCTTCTAACATCCTATCTTTGGCTTCTTTCTTTCTCTCTTTCTCCATTTCTAACTTTAATACCTTGTAACATCCTATCTTTAGCTTCTTTCTTTCTTTCTCTTTCTTTCTTTCTCTCATTCTAGCTTTAATGTCTTCTAACATCCTATCTTTAGCTTCTTTCATTCTTTCTCTCATTCCATCTTTAATACCTTCTAACATTCTATCTTTAGCTTCTTTCTTTCTTTCCTTCTCTCATTCTAGCTTTAATACCTTCAAACATCCTATCTTTGGCTTCTTTCTTTCTTTCTTTCTTTCTCTCGTTCTAGCATTAATTCCTTCTAACAACCTATCTTTAGCTTCTTTCTTTCTTTCTCTCATTCTAGCTTCAATACCTTCTAACATCCTATCTTTAGCTTCTTCCTTTCTTTCTCTCATTCTAGCTTTAATACCTTCTAACATCGTATCTTTAGCTTCTCTCTTTCTTTCTTTCTTTATATCATTCTAGCTTTAATACCTTCAACCATCCTATCTTTGGTTTCTTTCTTTCTTTCTTTCTCTCATTCTAGCTTTAATTCCGTCTAACAACCTATCTTTAGCTTCTCTCTTTCTTTCTCTCATTCTTGCATTAATAACTTCTAACATCCTATCTTTAGGTTCTTTCTTTCTGTCTTTGTCTCATTCTAGCTGTAATACCTTCAAATATACCATCCTTGGCTTCTTTCTTTATTTCTTTCCCTCATTCTACCTTTAATACATTCTAACAACCTACCTTTAGCTTCTTTCTTTCTTTCTCTCATTCTACCTTATATATCTTCTAACATCCTATCTTTAGCTTCTTTCTTTCTTTCTTTCTCTCATTCCCTTTTCTATTTTATCTTCCTTTCCTTCCTTCGTACTCTTTCATTCAGTCGTTCTATCTTCCTTCCTTCCTTCCTTTCTTCCGTTCTTTCTTTCTTTCTTTCTTTCTTTCTTTCTTTCTTTCTTTCTTTCTTTCTATCTTTCTTTCTTTCTCTCATTCTAGCTTTAATACCTTCTAACATCCTATCTTTAACTTCTTGCTTTCTTTTTCTTTCTTTCTTTCTCTCATTCTAGCTTTAATACCTTCTAACATCGTAAATTTAGGTTCCTTTTTTCTTTCTCTCATTCCAGCTTTAATACCTTCTAACATTCTATCTTTAGCTTCTTTCTTTCTTTCTTTCTCTCATTCTTGCTTTAATACCTTCTAACATCATATTTTTAACTTCATTCTTTCTTTCTCTTTCTTTCTTTCTCTCATTCTAACTTTAATACCTTTAAACATTCTATCTTTGGCTTCTTTCTTTCTTTCTTTCTCTCATTATAGCTTTAATTCCTTCTAATAACCCATCTTTAGCTTCTTTCTTTTTTTCTCTCATTCTAGCTTTAATAACTTCTAACATCCTATCTTTAGCTCCTTTCTTTCTTGCTTGCTTTCTTTCTCTCATTCTAGCTTCAATGCCTTCTAACATCCTATCTTTAGCTTCATTCTTTCTTTCACCCATTCTAGCTTTAATACCTTCTAACATCCTATATTTAGCTTCTTTCTTTCTGTCTTTGTCTCATTCTAGGTTTAATACCTTCAAATAATTATCCTCGGCTTCTTTCTTTATTTCTTTCTCGCATTCTGCCTTTAATACCTTCTAACAACCTACCTTTAGCTTCTTTCTTTCTTTTTCTCTTTCTAGCTTTAATACCTTCTAACATCCTATCTTTAGCTTCTTTCTTTCTTTCTTTCTCTCATACGCTTTTCTATTTTTTCTTCCTTTTGTAATTTTGTACTCTTTCGTTCAGTATTTCTATCTTCCTTCCTTCCTTCCTTTCTTCCGTTGTTTCTTTCTTTCTCTCTTTCTTTCTTTCTTTCTTTCTCTCATTCTAACTTTAATACCTTCTAACATCCTATCTTTAGCTTCTTTCTTTCTTTCTCTTTCTTTCTTACTCTCATTCTAGCTTTAATACCTTTTAACATCCTATCTTTGTCTTCCTTCTTTCTCTCTTTCTCTCATTCTACCTTTAATATCTTCAACCATCCTATCTTTGGTTTCTTTCTTTCTTTCTTTCTCTCATTCTAGCTTTGATTCCGTCTAACAACCTATCTTTAGCTTCATTCTTTCTTTCACCCATTCTAGCTTTAATACCTTCTAACATCCTATATTTAGCTTCTTTCTTTCTGTCTTTGTCTCATTCTAGGTTTAATACCTTCAAGTAACCTATCCTTGGCTTCTTTCTTTATTTCTTTCTCGCATTCTGCCTTTAATACCTTCTAACAACCTACCTTTAGCTTCTTTCTTTCTTTCTCTCATTCTAGCTTTAATACCTTCTAACATCCTATCTTTAGCTTCTTTCTTTCTTTCTTTCTCTCATTCGCTTTTCTATTTTTTCTTCCTTTTGTAATTTTGTACTCTTTCGTTCAGTCTTTCTATCTTCCTTCCTTCCTTCCTTTCTTCCATTGTTTCTTTCTTTCTCTCTTTCTTTCTTTCTTTCTTTCTCTCATTCTAGCTTTAATACCTTCTAACATCCTATCTTTAGCTTCTTTGTTTCTTTCTCTTTCTTTCTTTCTCTCATTCTAGCTTTAATACCTTTTAAAATCCTATCTTTGGCTTCCTTCTTTCTCTCTTTCTCTCATTCTAGCTTTAATACCTTCTAACATCCTATCTTTAGCTTCTTTCTTTCTCTCATTCTAGCTTTAATACCTTCTAACTTCCTATCTTTAGCTTCTTACTTTCTTTCTCGCATTCTAGCTTTAATACCTTCTAACATCGTATCTTTAGCTTCTCTCTTTCTTTCTTTCTTTCACCCATTCTAGATTTAATACCTTCTAACATTCTATCTTTAGCTTCTTTCTCTCATTCTAGCTTTAATACATTCTAACATCCTATCTTTAGCTTCTTTCTTTCTTTCTTTCTCTCATTCTAGCTTTAATACCTTCTAACATCCTATCTTTAGCTTCTTTCTTTCTTTCTTTCTTTCTTTCTTTAATTCTAGCTTTACCTTCTAACATCCTATCTTTAGCTTCTTTCTTTCTTTCTTTCTTTCTTTCATTCTAGATTTAATACCTTATAACATCGTATCTTTAGCTTCTTTCTTTCTTTCTTTCTTTCTTTCTTTCTTTCATTCTAGCTTTAATACATTCTAACATCCTATCTTTAGCTTCTTTCTTTCAATCTTTGTCTCATTCTAGCTGGAATACCTTCAAACATCCTGTCTTTGGCTTCTTTCTTTCTCTCTTTCTCTCATTCTAGCTACAATATCTTCTATCAACCTATCTTTAGCTTCTTCCTTTCTTTCTCTCATTCTAGCTTTAATACCTTCTAACAGCGTATCTTTAGCTTCTCTCTTTCTTTCTTTCACCCATTCTAGCTTTCATACCTTCTAACATCCTATCTTTAGAATCTTTCTTTCTGTCCTTGTCTCATTCTAGCTTTAATACCTTCAAATATCCTATCCTTTTCTTCTTTATTTCCTTCTTTCTCTCATTCTACCTTTAATAATTTCTAACAACCTATCTTTAGCTTCTTTCATTCTTTCTCTCATTCTTGCTTTAATACCTTATAACATTCTATCTTTAGCAACTTTCCTCCTTTCTTTCTTTCTCTCATTCTAGCTTTCATATCTAACATTCTATCTTAAGCTTCTTTCTTTCTTTCTTTCTCTCATTCTAGCTTTAATACATTCTAACATCCTATCTTTAGCTTCTTTCTGTGTTTCTGTCTCTCATTCTACCTTTAATACATTCTAACATCCTATCTTTAGCTTCTTTCTTTCTTTCTTTCTCTCATTCTAGCTTTAATACCTTCTAACATCCTATCTTTAGCTTCTTTCTTTCTTTCTTTCTTTCTTTCTTTAATTCTAGCTTTACCTTCTAACATCCTATCTTTAGCTTCTTTCTTTCTTTCTTTCTTTCATTCTAGATTTAATACCTTATAACATCGTATCTTTAGCTTCTTTCTTTCTTTCTTTCTTTCTTTCTTCAATTCTAGCTTTAATAACCTTTAAAATTCTACCTTTAGCTTTTTTTTCTTTCTTTCTTTCTTTCTCTCTTTCTTTCTTTCTTTCTCTCATTCTGGCTTCATTACCTTCTCACACAGTATCTTTATCTGCTTTCTTTCTTTCCATCTTTATATATTTCTCTTCTCATTCTTTCTTTCTTTGTTTCTTTCTGTCTATCTTTCTTCCTTCCATCCTTCCTTCCTTGTTTCCTTTCTTTCTTTCTTTATATCCTTGCTTCCTTCCTTTCTTCTTTCCTTCCTTACTTCCTTTCTCTCTCTCTCTCCTTCTTTCTTCATGAGGTCCTTCCTTCCATACTTCCATTCTTTTCTTTCTTTCTTTCTTTCCTTCACTTTTCTATTTTTTCTTCCTTTCGTTCATTCGTACTCTCTCGTTCAGTCGTTCTATCTTCCTTCCTTCCTTCCGTTATTTCTTTCTGTCTTTCTTTCATTCTCTCATTCTAGCTTTAATACTTTCTAACTTCCTATCTTTAGCTTCTTTGTTTCTTTCTTTCTCTCATTCTAGCTTTAATATCTTCCAACATTCTATCTCTAGCTTCTTTCTTTCTTTCTTTCTTTCTTTCTTTCTTTCTCTCATTCCAGCTTTAGTACCTTCTAACATTCTATCTTTAGCTTCTTTCTTTCTTTCTCTAATTCTAGTTTTAATACATTCTAATATCCTATGTAGCTTCTTTCTTTCCTTCTTGCTTGCTTTCTCTCATTCTTGCTTTAATACCTTCTTACATCCTATATATAGCTTCTTTCTATCTTTCTTTCTTTCTTTCTCTCATTCTAGCTTTAATACCTTCTAACTTCCTATCTTTAGCTTCTTTCTTTCTTTCGCTAATTCCAGCTTAAATACATTCTAACATTCTATCTTTAGCTTCTTTCTTTCTTTCTTTCTCCAATTGTACCTTTAATAACTTCTAACATCCTATCTTTAGCTCCTTTCTTTCTTGCTTTCTTTCTTTCTCTCATTCAAGCTTCAATGCCTTCTAATATCCTATCTTTAGCTTCTTTCTTTCTTTCTCTCATTTTAACTTTAATACCTTCTAACATCCTATATTTAGCTTCTTTCTTTATTTCTTTCTCTCATTCTAGCTTTAATACCTTATAACATCCTACCTTTAGCATCTTTCTTTCTTTCATTCTTTCTTTCTTTCTCTCATTCTATCTTTAATAATTTGTAACATCGTATCTTTAAGTTTTTTCTTTCTTCCTTTCTTTCTCTCCTTTTTTTCATTAATAACTTCTAACATCCTATCTTTGGCTTCTTTCTTTTTCTCTTTCTCCAATTCTAACTTTAATACCTTCTAATATCCTATCTTTAGCTTCTTTGTTTCTTTCTCTTTCTTTCTTTCTCTCATTCCATCTTTAATACCTTCTAACATCCTTTCTTTAGCTTCTTCCTTTCTTTCTCTCATTCTGACTTTAATACCTTCTAACATCGTATCTTTAGCTTCTCTCTTTCTTTCTTTCTTTCACCCATTCTAGCTTTAATACCTTCTAACATCCTATCTTTAGCTTCTTTCTTTCTTTCTCTTTCTTTCTTTCTTTCATTCTAGCTTTAATACCTTCTAACATCCTATCTTTAGCTTCTTCCTTTCTTTCTCTCATTATAGCTTTAATACCTTATAACATCGTATCTTTAGCTTCTCTCTTTCTTTCTTTCTTTCACCCATTCTAGCTTTAATACCTTCTAACATCATATCTTTAGCTTCTTTCTTTCTGTCTTTGTCTCATTCTAGCTTTAATACCTTCAAATATAATATCCTTGGCTTCTTTCTTTCTTTCTTTCTCTCAATCTACCTTTAATACCTTCTAACAACCTATCTTTAGCTTCTTTCATTATTTCTATCATTCTTGCTTTAATACCTTTTAACATCCTATCTTTAGCATCTTTCCTTCTTTCTTTCTTTCTCTCATTCTATCTTTTATATCTAACATTCTATCTTAAGCTTCTTTCTTTCTTTCTCTAATTCTAGCTTTAATACCTTTTAACATCCTATCTTTAACTTCTTTCTCTCATTCTAGCTTTAATACATTCTAACATACTTTCTTTAGCTTCTTTCTGTCTTTCTTTCTCTCATTCTAGCTTTAATACATTCTAACATTCTATCTTGAGCTTCTTTCTTTCTTTCTTTCATTCTAGATTTAATACCTTATAACATCGTATCTTTAGCTTCTTTCTTTCTTCAATTCTAGATTTAATACCTTTTAAAATTCTACCTTTAGCTTTTCTTTCTTTCTTTCTTTCTTTCTTTCTTTCTTTCTTTCTTTCTCTCCTTTTATCTTTAATACCTTCTACAATTCCATATTTAGCTTCTTTCTTTCTTTCTCTCATTCTAGCTTTAATACCTTCTAACATCCTATCTTTGGCTTCTTTCTTTCTCTCTTTCTCCAATTCTAACTTTAATACCTTGTAACATCCTATCTTTAGCATCTTTCTTTCTTTCTCTTTCTTTCTTTCTCATTCTAGCTTTAATGTCTTCTAACATCCTATCTTTAGCTTCTTTCATTCTTTCTCTCATTCCATCTTTAATACCTTCTAACATTCTATCTTTAGCTTCTTTCTTTCTTTCTTTCTCTCATTCTAGCTTTAATACCTTCAAACATCCTATCTTTGGCTTCTTTCTTTATTTCTTTCTTTCTCTCTTTCTAGCATTAATTCCTTCTAACAACCTATATTTAGCTTCTTTCTTTCTTTCTCTCATTCTAGCTTTAATAACTTCTAACATCCTATCATTAGCTCCTTTCTTTCTTGCTCGCTTTCTTTCTCTCATTCTAGCTTTAATGCCTTCTAACATCGCATCTTTAGCTTCTTTCTTTCTTACTTACTCTCATTTTAGCTTTAATACCTTCTAAAATTCTATCTTTAGCTTCTTTCTTTCTTTCTCTCAATCTAGCTTTAATATATTGTAACATCGTATCTTTAGCTTCTTTCTCTCTTTCTTCTCATTTTAGCTTTAATACCTTTTAAAATTCTATCTTTAGCTTCTTTCTCTCTTTTCTCATTCTAGCTTTAATACATTCTAACATCCTATCTTTAGATTCTTTCTTTCTTTCTTTCTTTCTAGCTTTAATGCCTTATAACATCCTACCTTTAGCTACTTTCTTTCTTTCTCTCATTCTAGCTTTAATACCTTCTAATATCCTATCTTTAGCATCTTGCTTTCTTTCTCTATCTTTCTTTCTCTCATTTATGCTATAATACCTTCTAACATCCTATCTTTAGCTTTCTTTCTTTCTCTCATTCTGGCTTTAATACCTTCTAACATCGTATCTTTAGATTCTTTCTTTCTTTCTTTCTTTATATCATTCTAGCTTTAATACCTTCAACCATCCTATCTTTGGTTTCTTTCTTTCTTTCTTTCTCTCATTCTAGCTTTAATTCCGTCTAACAACCTACCTTTAGCTTCTGTCTTTCTTTCTCTCATTCTAGCATTAATAACTTCTAACATCCAATCTTTAGCTCCATTCTTTCTTTCTTTCTTTCTTTCTCTCATTCTAGCTTTAATACCTTCTATCATACTATCTTTAGCTTCTTTCTTTCTTTCTTTCTCTCATTCTAGCTTCAATACCTTCTAACATCCTATCTTTAGCTTCTTCCTTTCTTTCTCTCATTCTAGCTTTAATACCTTCTAACATCCTATCTTTAGCTTCTCTCTTTCTTTCTTTCTTTCTTTCACCCATTCTAGCTTTAATACCTTCTAACATCCTATCTTTAGCTTCTTTCTTTCTGTCTTTGTCTCATTCTAGCTTTAATACCTTCAAATATACCATCCTTGGTTCTTTCTTTATTTCTTTCTCTCATTCTACCTTTAATACATTCTAACAACCTTCCTTTAGCTTTTTTCTTTCTTTCTCTCATTCTAGCTTGAATACCTTCTAACATCCTATCCTTAGCTTCTTTCTTTCTTTCTTTCTTTCTTTCTCTCATTCCCTTTTCTATTTTATGTTCCTTTCCTTCCTTCGTACTCTTTCATTCAGTCATTCTATCTTCCTTCCTTCCTTCCTTTCTTCCCTGGTTTCTTTCTTTCTTTCTTTCTTTCTTTCTTTCTTTCTTTCTTTCTTTCTTTCTTTCTTTCTTTCTTTCTTTCTCTCATTTTAGCTTTAATACCTTCTAACATCCTATCTTTAACTTCTTGCTTTCTTTTTCTTTCTTTCTTTCTCTCATTCTAGCTTTAATACATTCTAACATCCTATCTTTAGAATCTTTCTTTCTTTCTCTCATTCTAGCTTTAATACCTTCTAACATCGTAACTTTAGCTTCCTTTTTTCTTTCTCTCATTCCAGCTTTAATACCTTCTAACATTCTATCTTTAGCTTCTTTCTTTCTTTCTTTCTCTCATTCTAGCTTTAATACCTTCTAACATCCTATTTTTAACTTCTTTCTTTCTTTCTCTTTCTTTCTTTCTCTCATTCTAATTTTAATACCTTTAATCATTCTATCTTTGGCTTCTTTCTTTCTTTCTTTCTCTCATTCTAGCTTTCATTCCTTCTAATAACCCATCTTTAGCTTCTTTCTTTCTTTCTCTCATTCTAGCATTAATAACTTCTAACATCCTATCTTTAGCTCCTTTCTTTCTTTCTTTCTTTCTTTCTCTCATTCTAGATTTAATACCTTCTAACATACTATCTTTAGCTTCTTTCTTTCTTTCTTTCTCTCATTCTAGCTTTAATACCTTCTAACATTGTATCTTTAGCGTCTTTCTTTCTTTCTTTCTTTCTTTCTTTCTTTCTCTCATTCTAGCTTCAATACCTTCTAACATTCTATCTTTAGCTTCTTCCTTTCTTTCTCTCATTCTTGCTTTAATACCTTCTAACATCGTATCTTTAGCTTCTCTCTTTCTTTCTTTCTTTCACCCATTCTAGCTTTAATACCTTCTAACATCCTATCTTTAGCTTCTTTCTTTCTGTCCTTGTCTCATTCTATCTTTAATACCATCAAATATCCTATCCTTGGCTGCTTTCTTTCTTTCTTTCTCTCATTCTACCTTTAATACATTCTAACAACCTACCTTTAGCTTCTTTCTTTCTTTCTCTCATTCTAGCTAGAATACCTTCTAACATCCTATCTTTAGCTTCTTTCTTTCTTTCTTTCTCTCATTCCCTTTTCTATTTTATCTTCCTTTCCTTCCTTCGTACTCTTTCATTCAGTCGTTCTATCTTCCTTCCTTCCTTCCTTTCTTCCGTTGTTTGTTTGTTTGTTTGTTTGTTTGTTTGTTTGTTTCTTTCTTTCTTTCTTTCTTTCTTTCTTTCTCTCATTCTGGCTTCATTACCTTCTCACACCCTATCTTTATCTTCTTTCTTTCTTTCCATCTTTATATATTTCTCTTCTCATTCTTTCTTTCTTTGTTTCTTTCTTTCTATCTTTCTTCCTTCCATCCTTCCTTCCTTGTTTCCTTTCTTTCTTTCTTTATATCCTTGCTTCCTTCCTTTCTTCTTTTCTTCCTTACTAAATTTCTATCTCACTCTCCTTCTTTCTTCATGAGGTCCTTCCTTCCATACTTCCATTCTTTTCTTTCTTTCTTTCTATCCTTCACTTTTCTATTTTTTCTTCCTTTCGTTCATTCGTACTCTCTCGTTCAGTCGTTCTATCTTCCTTCCTTCCTTCCGTTCTTTCTTTCTGTCTTTCTTTCATTCTCTCATTCTAGCTTTAATACTTTCGAACTTCCTATCTTTAGCTTCTTTGTTTCCTTCTTTCTCTCATTCTAGCTTTAATATCTTCTAACATTCTATCTCTAGTTTCTTTCTTTCTTTCTTTCTTTCTTTCTTTCTTTCTAGCTTTAATACCTTCTAACATTCTCTCTATAGCTTCTTTATTTCTTTCTTTCTTTCTTTCTCTCATTCTAGCTTTAGTACCTTCTAACATTCTATATTTAGCTTCTTTCTTTCTTTCTCTAATTCTAGTTTTAATACATTCTAATATCCTATGTAGCTTCTTTCTTTCCTTCTTGCTTGCTTTCTCTCCTTCTTGCTTTAATACCTTCTAACTTCCTATCTTTAGCTTCTTTCTTTCTTTCGCTCATTCCAGCTTAAATACATTCTAACATTCTATCTTTAGCTTCTTTCTTTCTTTCTCCAATTGTACCTGTAATAACTTCTAACATCCTATCTTTAGCTCCTTTCTTTCTTGCTTGCTTTCTTTCTCTCATTCAAGCTTCAATGCCTTCTAACATCCAATCTTTAGCTTCTTTCTTTCTTTCTATCATATTAGCTTTAATAACTTCTAACATCCTATATTTAGCTTCTTTCTTTATTTCTTTCTATCATTCTAGCTTTAATACCTTATAACATCCTACCTTTAGCATCTTTCTTTCTTTCATTCTTTCTTTCTTTCTCTCATTCTAGCTTTAATACCTTGTAACATCGTATCTTTAAGTTTTTTCTTTCTTTCTTTCTTTCTCTTTTTTTTTCTTTAAAACCTTCTAACATCCTATCGTTGGCTTTTTTCTTTCTTTCTCTATCTTTCTTTCTCTCATTCTAGCTTTAATACCTTCTAACATCCTATCTTTAGCTTCTTCCTTTCTTTCTCTCATTCTTGCTTTAATACCTTCTAACATCGTATCTTTAGCTTCTCTCTTTCTTTCTTTCTTTCACCCATTCTAGCTTTAATACCTTCTAACATCCTATCTTTAGCTTCTTTCTTTCTGTCCTTGTCTCATTCTATCTTTAATACCTTCAAATATCCTATCCTTGGCTGCTTTCTTTCTTTCTTTCTCTCATTCTACCTTTAATACCTTCTAACAACCTTTTTTTTTTGCTTCTTTCATTTTTTCTATCATTCTTGCTTTAATACCTTTTTACATCCTATCTTTAGCATCTTTCCTTCTTTCTTTCTTTCTCTCATTCTATCTTTTATATCTAACATTCTATCTTAAGCTTCTTTCTTTCTTTCTCTCATTCTAGCTTTAATACCTTTTAACATCCTATCTTTAGCTTCTTTCTCTCATTCTAGCTTTAATACATTCTAACATCCTATCTTTAGCTTCTTTCTATCTTTCTTTCTCTCATTCTAGCTTTAATACATTCTAACATCCTATCTTTAGCTTCTTTCTTTCTTTCTTTCTCTCATTCTAGCTTTAATACCTTCTAACATCCTATCTTTAGCTTCTTTCTTTATTTCTTTCTTTCTTTAATTCTAGCTTTACCTTCTAACTTCCTATCTTCAGCTTCTTTCTTTCTTTCTTTCTTTCATTCTAGATTGAATACCTTATAACATCGTATCTTTAGCTTCTTTCTTTCTTTCTTTAATTCTAGCTTTAATACCTTCTAACATCCTATCTTTAGTTCTTTCTTTCTTTCATTCATTCTAGATTTAATACCTTATAACATCGTATCTTTAGCTTCTTTCTTTCTTTCTTTCTTCAATTCTAGATTTAATACCTTTTAAAATTCTACCTTTAGCTTTCTTTCTTTCTTTCTTTCTTTCTTTCTTTCTTTCTTTCTTTCTTTCTCTCATTCTAGCTTTAATACCTTCTAACATCCTACCTTTAGCATCTTTCTTTCTTTCTTTCTTTCTCTCCTTTTATCCTTAATACCTTCTACAATTCCATATTTAGCTTCTTTCTTTCTTTCTCTCATTCTAGCTTTAATACCTTCTAACATCCTATCTTTGGCTTCTTTCTTTCTCTCTTTCTCCATTTCTAACTTTAATACCTTGTAACATCCTATCTTTAGCTTCTTTCTTTCTTTCTCTTTCTTTCTTTCTCTCATTCTAGCTTTAATGTCTTCTAACATCCTATCTTTAGCTTCTTTCATTCTTTCTCTCATTCCATCTTTAATACCTTCTAACATTCTATCTTTAGCTTCTTTCTTTCTTTCCTTCTCTCATTCTAGCTTTAATACCTTCAAACATCCTATCTTTGGCTTCTTTCTTTCTTTCTTTCTTTCTCTCGTTCTAGCATTAATTCCTTCTAACAACCTATCTTTAGCTTCTTTCTTTCTTTCTCTCATTCTAGCTTTAATACCTTCTAAAATTCTATCTTTAGCTTCATTCTTTCTTTCTCTCAATCTAGCTTTAATATCTTGTAACATCGTATCTTTAGCTTCTTTCTTTCTTTCTTCTCTTTTTAGCTTTAATACCTTTTAAAATTCTATCTTTAGCTTCTTTCTCTCTTTCTCTCATTCTAGCTTTAATACATTCTAACATCCTATCTTTAGCTTCTTTCTTTCTTTCTTTCTCTCATTCCCTTTTCTATTTTATCTTCCTTTCCTTCCTTCGTACTCTTTCATTCAGTCGTTCTATCTTCCTTCCTTCCTTTCTTCCGTTGTTTGTTTGTTTGTTTGTTTGTTTGTTTCTTTCTTTCTTTCTTTCTTTCTTTCTTTCTTTCTCTCATTCTGGCTTCATTACCTTCTCACACCCTATCTTTATCTTCTTTCTTTCTTTCCATCTTTATATATTTCTCTTCTCATTCTTTCTTTCTTTGTTTCTTTCTTTCTATCTTTCTTCCTTCCATCCTTCCTTCCTTGTTTCCTTTCTTTCTTTCTTTATATCCTTGCTTCCTTCCTTTCTTCTTTCCTTCCTTACTAAATTTCTATCTCACTCTCCTTCTTTCTTCATGAGGTCCTTCCTTCCTTACTTCCATTCTTTTCTTTCTTTCTTTCTATCCTTCACTTTTCTATTTTTTCTTCCTTTCGTTCATTCGTACTCTCTCGTTCAGTCGTTCTATCTTCCTTCCTTCCTTCCGTTCTTTCTTTCTGTCTTTCTTTCATTCTCTCATTCTAGCTTTAATACTTTCGAACTTCCTATCTTTAGCTTCTTTGTTTCCTTCTTTCTCTCATTCTAGCTTTAATATCTTCTAACATTCTATCTCTAGTTTCTTTCTTTCTTTCTTTCTTTCTTTCTTTCTAGCTTTAATACCTTCTAACATTCTCTCTATAGCTTCTTTATTTCTTTCTTTCTTTCTCTCATTCTAGCTTTAGTACCTTCTAACATTCTATCTCTAGTTTCTTTCTTTCTTTCTTTCTTTCTTTCTTTCTAGCTTTAATACCTTCTAACATTCTCTCTATAGCTTCTTTATTTCTTTCTTTCTTTCTTTCTCTCATTCTAGCTTTAATACCTTCAAACATCCTATCTTTGGCTTCTTTCTTTCTTTCTTTCTTTCTCTCGTTCTAGCATTAATTCCTTCTAACAACCTATCTCTAGCTTCTTTCTTTCTTTCTTTCTTTCTTTCTAGCTTTAATACCTTCTAACATTCTCTCTATAGCTTCTTTATTTCTTTCTTTCTTTCTTTCTCTCATTCTAGCTTTAGTACCTTCTAACATTCTATCTTTAGCTTCTTTCTTTCTTTCTCTAATTCTAGTTTTAATACATTCTAATATCCTATGTAGCTTCTTTCTTTCCTTCTTGCTTGCTTTCTCTCCTTCTTGCTTTAATACCTTCTAACTTCCTATCTTTAGCTTCTTTCTTTCTTTCGCTCATTCCAGCTTAAATACATTCTAACATTCTATCTTTAGCTTCTTTCTTTCTTTCTTTCTCCAATTGTACCTGTAATAACTTCTAACATCCTATCTTTAGCTCCTTTCTTTCTTGCTTGCTTTCTTTCTCTCATTCAAGCTTCAATGCCTTCTAACATCCAATCTTTAGCTTCTTTCTTTCTTTCTATCATTTTAGCTTTAATAACTTCTAACAGCCTATATTTAGCTTCTTTCTTTATTTCTTTCTATCATTCTAGCTTTAATACCTTATAACATCCTACCTTTAGCATCTTTCTTTCTTTCATTCTTTCTTTCTTTCTCTCATTCTAGCTTTAATACCTTGTAACATCGTATCTTTAAGTTTTTTCTTTCTTTCTTTCTTTCTCTTTTTTTTCCCTTTAAAACCTTCTAACATCCTATCGTTGGCTTTTTTTCTTTCTTTCTCTATCTTTCTTTCTCTCATTCTAGCTTTAATACCTTCTAACATCCTATCTTTAGCTTCTTCCTTTCTTTCTCTCATTCTTGCTTTAATACCTTCTAACATCGTATCTTTAGCTTCTCTCTTTCTTTCTTTCTTTCACCCATTCTAGCTTTAATACCTTCTAACATCCTATCTTTAGCTTCTTTCTTTCTTTCTTTCTTTCTCTCATTCTATCTTTTATATCTAACATTCTATCTTAAGCTTCTTTCTTTCTTTCTTTCTCTCATTCTAGCTTTAATACCTTTTACCATCCTATCTTTAGCTTCTTTCTCTCATTCTAGCTTTAATACATTCTAACATCCTATCTTTAGCTTCTTTCTGTCTTTCTTTCTCTCATTCTAGCTTTAATACATTCTAACATCCTATCTTTAGCTTCTTTCTTTCTTTCTTTCTCTCATTCTAGCTTTAATACCTTCTAACATCCTATCTTTAGCTTCTTTCTTTCTTTCTTTCTTTCATTCTAGATTGAATACCTTATAACATCGTATCTTTAGCTTCTTTCTTTCTCTCTTTAATTCTAGCTTTAATACCTTCTAACATCCTATCTTTAGTTCTTTCTTTCTTTCTTTCATTCTAGATTTAATACCTTATAACATCGTATCTTTAGCTTCTTTCTTTCTTTCTTTCTCTCATTCTAGCTTTAATACCTTCTAACATTCTACCTTTAGCATCTTTCTTTCTTTCTTTCTTTCTCTCCTTTTATCCTTAATACCTTCTACAATTCCATATTTAGCTTCTTTCTTTCTTTCTCTCATTCTAGCTTTAATACCTTCTAACATCCTATCTTTGGCTTCTTTCTTTCTCTCTTTCTCCATTTCTAACTTTAATACCTTGTAACATCCTATCTTTAGCTTCTTTCTTTCTTTCTCTTTCTTTCTTTCTCTCATTCTAGCTTTAATGTCTTCTAACATCCTATCTTTAGCTTCTTTCATTCTTTCTCTCATTCCATCTTTAATACCTTCTAACATTCTATCTTTAGCTTCTTTCTTTCTTTCCTTCTCTCATTCTAGCTTTAATACCTTCAAACATCCTATCTTTGGCTTCTTTCTTTCTTTCTTTCTTTCTTTCGATCTAGCATTAATTCCTTCTAACAACCTATCTTTAGCTTCTTTCTTTCTTTCTCTCATTCTAGCTTTAATACCTTCTAAAATTCTATCTTTAGCTTCATTCTTTCTTTCTCTCAATCTAGCTTTAATATCTTGTAACATCGTATCTTTAGCTTCTTTCTTTCTTTCTTCTCTTTTTAGCTTTAATACCTTTTAAAATTCTATCTTTAGCTTCTTTCTCTCTTTCTCTCATTCTAGCTTTAATACATTCTAACATCCTATCTTTAGCTTCTTTCTTTCTTTCTTTCTCTCATTCCCTTTTCTATTTTATCTTCCTTTCCTTCCTTCGTACTCTTTCATTCAGTCGTTCTATCTTCCTTCCTTCCTTCCTTTCTTCCGTTGTTTGTTTGTTTGTTTGTTTGTTTGTTTCTTTCTTTCTTTCTTTCTTTCTTTCTTTCTTTCTTTCTTTCTTTCTTTCTCTCATTCTGGCTTCATTACCTTCTCACACCCTATCTTTATCTTCTTTCTTTCTTTCCATCTTTATATATTTCTCTTCTCATTCTTTCTTTCTTTGTTTCTTTCTTTCTATCTTTCTTCCTTCCATCCTTCCTTCCTTGTTTCCTTTCTTTCTTTCTTTATATCCTTGCTTCCTTCCTTTCTTCTTTCCTTCCTTACTAAATTTCTATCTCACTCTCCTTCTTTCTTCATGAGGTCCTTCCTTCTATACTTCCATTCTTTTCTTTCTTTCTTTCTATCCTTCACTTTTCTATTTTTTCTTCCTTTCGTTCGTTCGTACTCTCTCGTTCAGTCGTTCTATCTTCCTTCCTTCCTTCCGTTCCTTCTTTCTGTCTTTCTTTCATTCTCTCCTTCTAGCTTTAATACTTTCGAACTTCCTATCTTTAGCTTCTTTGTTTCCTTCTTTCTCTCATTCTAGCTTTAATATCTTCTAACATTCTATCTCTAGCTTCTTTCTTTCTTTCTTTCTTTCTTTCTAGCTTTAATACCTTCTAACATTCTCTCTATAGCTTCTTTATTTCTTTCTTTCTTTCTTTCTCTCATTCTAGCTTTAGTACCTTCTAACATTCTATCTTTAGCTTCTTTCTTTCTTTCTCTAATTCTAGTTTTAAAACATTCTAATATCCTATGTAGCTTCTTTCTTTCCTTCTTGCTTGCTTTCTCTCCTTCTTGCTTTAATACCTTCTAACTTCCTATCTTTAGCTTCTTTCTTTCTTTCGCTCATTCCAGCTTAAATACATTCTAACATTCTATCTTTAGCTTCTTTCTTTCTTTCTTTCTCCAATTGTACCTGTAATAACTTCTAACATCCTATCTTTAGCTCCTTTCTTTCTTGCTTGCTTTCTTTCTCTCTTTCAAGCTTCAATGCCTTCTAACATCCAATCTTTAGCTTCTTTCTTTCTTTCTATCATTTTAGCTTTAATAACTTCTAACATCCTATATTTAGCTTCTTTCTTTATTTCTTTCTATCATTCTAGCTTTAATACCTTATAACATCCTACCTTTAGCATCTTTCTTTCTTTCATTCTTTCTTTCTTTCTCTCATTCTAGCTTTAATATCTTGTAACATCGTATCTTTAAGTTTTTTCTTTCTTTCTTTCTTTCTCTTTTTTTTTCTTTAATACCTTCTAACATCCTATCGTTGGCTTTTTTCTTTCTTTCTCTATCTTTCTTTCTCTCATTCTAGCTTTAATACCTTCTAACATCCTATCTTTAGCTTCTTCCTTTCTTACTCTCATTCTGGCTTTAATACCTTCTAACATCGTATCTTTAGCTTCTCTCTTTCTTTCTTTCTTTCACCCATTCTAGCTTTAATACCTTCTAACATCCTATCTTTAGCTTCTTTCTTTCTGTCCTTGTCTCATTCTAGCTTTAATACCTTCAAATATCCTATCCTTGGCTGCTTTCTTTCTTTCTTTCTCTCATTCTACCTTTAATACCTTCTAACAACCTATCTTTAGCTTCTTTCATTTTTTCTATCATTCTTGCTTTAATACCTTTTTACATCCTATCTTTAGCATCTTTCCTTCTTTCTTTCTTTCTCTCATTCTATCTTTTATATCTAACATTCTATCTTAAGCTTCTTTCTTTCTTTCTTTCTCTCATTCTAGCTTTAATACCTTTTAACATCCTATCTTTAGCTTCTTTCTCTCATTCTAGCTTTAATACATTCTAACATCCTATCTTTAGCTTCTTTCTGTCTTTCTTTCTCTCATTCTAGCTTTAATACATTCTAACATCCTATCTTTAGCTTCTTTCTTTCTTTCTTTCTCTCATTCTAGATTTAATACCTTCTAACATCCTATCTTTAGCTTCTTTCTTTATTTCTTTCTTTCTTTAATTCTAGCTTTACCTTCTAACATCCTATCTTCAGCTTCTTTCTTTCTTTCTTTCTTTCATTCTAGATTGAATACCTTATAACATCGTATCTTTAGCTTCTTTCTTTCTTTCTTTAATTCTAGCTTTAATACCTTCTAACATCCTATCTTTAGTTCTTTCTTTCATTCATTCTAGATTTAATACCTTATAACATCGTATTTTTTAGCTTCTTTCTTTCTTTCTTTCTTCAATTCTAGATTTAATACCTTTTAAAATTCTACCTTTAGCTTTCTTTCTTTCTTTCTTTCTTTCTTTCGTTCTTTCTTTCTTTCTTTCTTTCTCTCATTCTAGCTTTAATACCTTCTAACATCCTACCTTTAGCATCTTTCTTTCTTTCTTTCTTTCTCTCCTTTTATCCTTAATACCTTCTACAATTCCATATTTAGCTTCTTTCATTTTTCTCTCATTCTAGCTTTAATACCTTCTAACATCCTATCTTTGGCTTCTTTCTTTCTCTCTTTCTCCATTTCTAACTTTAATACCTTGTAACATCCTATCTTTAGCTTCTTTCTTTCTTTCTCTTTCTTTCTTTCTCTCATTCTAGCTTTAATGTCTTCTAACATCCTATCTTTAGCTTCTTTCATTCTTTCTCTCATTCCATCTTTAATACCTTCTAACATTCTATCTTTAACTTCTTTCTTTCTTTCTTTCTCTCATTCTAGCTTTAATACCTTCAAACATCCTATCTTTGGCTTCTTTCTTTCTTTCTTTCTTTCTCTCATTCTAGCATTAATTCCTTCTAACAACCTATCTTCAGCTTCTTTCTTTCTTTCTCTCATTCTGGCTTCATTACCTTCTCACACCCTATCTTTATCTTCTTTCTTTCTTTCCATCTTTATATATTTCTCTTCTCATTCTTTCTATCTTTGTTTCTTTCTATCTTTCTTCCTTCCATCCTTCCTTCCTTATTTCCTTTCTTTCTTTCTTTATATCCTTGCTTCCTTCCTTTCTTCTTTCCTTCCTTACTAAATTTCTATCTCACTCTCCTTCTTTCTTCATGAGGTCCTTCCTTCCATACTTCCATTCTTTTCTTTCTTTCTTTCCATCCTTCACTTTTCTATTTTTTCTTCCTTTCGTTCATTCGTACTCTCTCGTTCAGTCGTTCTATCTTCCTTCCTTCCTTCCATTCTTTCTTTCTGTCTTTCTTTCATTCTCTCATTCTAGTTTTAATACTTTCGAACTTCCTATCTTTAGCTTCTTTGTTTCCTTCTTTCTCTCATTCTAGCTTTAATATCTTCTAACATTCTATCTCTAGCTTCTTTCTTTCTTTCTTTCTTTCTTTCTTTCTTTCTTTCTAGCTTTAATACCTTCTAACATTCTCTCTATAGCTTCTTTATTTCTTTCTTTCTTTCTTTCTCTCATTCTAGCTTTAGTACCTTCTAACATTCTATCTTTAGCTTCTTTCTTTCTTTCTCTAATTCTAGTTTTAATACATTCTAATATCCTATGTAGCTTCTTTCTTTCCTTCTTGCTTGCTTTCTCTCCTTCTTGCTTTAATACCTTCTAACTTCCTATCTTTAGCTTCTTTCTTTCTTTCGCTCATTCCAGCTTAAATACATTCTAACATTCTATCTTTAGCTTCTTTCTTTCTTTCTTTCTCCAATTGTACCTGTAATAACTTCTAACATCCTATCTTTAGCTCCTTTCTTTCTTGCTTGCTTTCTTTCTCTCATTCAAGCTTCAATGCCTTCTAACATCCAATCTTTAGCTTCTTTCTTTCTTTCTATCATTTTACCTCTAATAACTTCTAACATCCTATATTTAGCTTCTTTCTTTATTTCTTTCTATCATTCTAGCTTTAATACCTTATAACATCCTACCTTTAGCATCTTTCTTTCTTTCATTCTTTCTTTCTTTCTCTCATTCTAGCTTTAATATCTTGTAACATCGTATCTTTAAGTTTTTTCTTTCTTTCTTTCTTTCTCTTTTTTTTTTCTTTAATACCTTCTAACATCCTATCGTTGGCTTTTTTCTTTCTTTCTCTATCTTTCTTTCTCTCATTCTAGCTTTAATACCTTCTAACATCCTATCTTTAGCTTCTTCCTTTCTTTCTCTCATTCTGGCTTTAATACCATCTAAAATCGTATCTTTAGCTTCTCTCTTTCTTTCTTTCTTTCACCCATTCTAGCTTTAATACCTTCTAACATCCTATCTTTAGCTTCTTTCTTTCTGTCCTTGTCTCATTCTAGCTTTAATACCTTCAAATATCCTATCCTTGGCTGCTTTCTTTCTTTCTTTCTCTCATTCTACCTTTAATACCTTCTAACAACCTATCTTTAGCTTCTTTCATTTTTTCTATCATTCTTGCTTTAATACCTTTTTACATCCTATCTTTAGCATCTTTCCTTATTTCTTTCTTTCTCTCATTCTATCTTTTATATCTAACATTCTATCTTAAGCTTCTTTCTTTCTTTCTTTCTCTCATTCTAGCTTTAATACCTTTTAACATCCTATCTTTAGCTTCTTTCTCTCATTCTAGCTTTAATACATTCTAACATCCTATCTTTAGCTTCTTTCTGTCTTTCTTTCTCTCATTCTAGGTTTAATACATTCTAACATCCTATCTTTAGCTTCTTTCTTTCTTTCTTTCTCTCATTCTAGCTTTAATACCTTCTAACATCCTATCTTTAGCTTCTTTCTTTATTTCTTTATTTCTTTAATTCTAGCTTTACCTTCTAACATCCTATCTTCAGCTTCTTTCTTTCTTTCTTTCTTTCATTCTAGATTGAATACCTTATAACATCGTTTCTTTAGCTTCTTTCTTTCATTCTTTAATTCTAGCTTTAATACCTTCTAACATCCTATCTTTAGTTCTTTCTTTCATTCATTCTAGATTTAATACCTTATAACATCGTATTTTTAGCTTCTTTCTTTCTTTCTTAATTCAATTCTAGATTTAATACCTTTTAAAATTCTACCTTTAGCTTTCTTTCTTTCTTTCTTTCTTTCTTTCTTTCTTTCTTTCTTTCTTTCTTTCTCTCATTCTAGCTTTAATACCTTCTAACATCCTACCTTTAGCATCTTTGTTTCTTTCTTTCTTTCTCTCCTTTTATCCTTAATACCTTCTACAATTCCATATTTAGCTTCTTTCTTTCTTTCTCTCATTCTAGCTTTAATACCTTCTAACATCCTATCTTTGGCTTCTTTCTTTCTCTCTTTCTCCATTTCTAACTTTAATACCTTGTAACATCCTATCTTTAGCTTCTTTCTTTCATTCTCTTTCTTTCTTTCTCTCATTCTAGCTTTAATGTCTTCTAACATCCTATCTTTAGCTTCTTTCATTCTTTCTCTTATTCCATCTTTAATACCTTCTAACATTCTATCTTTAACTTCTTTCTTTCTTTCTTTCTCTCATTCTAGCTTTAATACCTTCAAACATCCTATCTTTGGCTTCTTTCTTTCTTTCTTTCTTTCTCTCATTCTAGCATTAATTCCTTCTAACAGCCTATCTTCACCTTCTTTCTTTCTTTCTCTCATTCTAGCTTTAATACCTTCTAAATTTCTATCTTTAGCTTCATTCTTTCTCTCAATCTATCTTTAATACATTGTAACATCCTATCTTTAGCTTCTTTCTTTCTTTCTTTCTCTCATTCCCTTTTCTATTTTATCTTCCTTTCCTTCCTTCGTACTCTTTCATTCAGTCGTTCTATCTTCCTTCCTTCCTTCCTTTCTTCCGTTGTTTGTTTGTTTGTTTGTTTGTTTCTTTCTTTCTTTCTTTCTTTCTTTCTTCCTTTCTTTCTTTCTTTCTCTCATTCTGGCTTCATTACCTTCTCACACCCTATCTTTATCTTCGTTCTTTCTTTCCATCTTTATATATTTCTCTTCTCATTCTTTCTATCTTTGTTTCTTTTTTTTTCTATCTTTCTTCCTTCCATCCTTCCTTCCTTATTTCCTCTCTTTCTTTCTTTATATCCTTGCTTCCTTCCTTTCTTCTTTTCTTCCTTACTAAATTTCTATCTCACTCTCCTTCTTTCTTCATGAGGTCCTTCCTTCCATACTTCCATTCTTTTCTTTCTTTCTTTCTATCCTTCACTTTTCTATTTTTTCTTCCTTTCGTTCATTCGTACTCTCTCGTTCAGTCGTTCTATCTTCCTTCCTTCCTTCCGTTCTTTCTTTCTGTCTTTCTTTCAATTCTCTCATTCTAGCTTTAATACTTTCGAACTTCCTATCTTTAGCTTCTTTGTTTCCTTCTTTCTCTCATTCTAGCTTTAATATCTTCTAACATTCTATCTCTAGCTTCTTTCTTTCATTCTTTCTTTCTTTCTTTCTAGCTTTAATACCTTCTAACATTCTCTCTATAGCTTCTTTATTTCTTTCTTTCTTTCTTTCTCTCATTCTAGCTTTAGTACCTTCTAACATTCTATCTTTAGCTTCTTTCTTTCTTTCTCTAATTCTAGTTTTTAATACATTCTAATATCCTATGTAGCTTCTTTCTTTCCTTCTTGCTTGCTTTCTCTCCTTCTTGCTTTAATACCTTCTAACTTCCTATCTTTAGCTTCTTTCTTTCTTTCGCTCATTCCAGCTTAAATACATTCTAACATCCTACCTTTAGCATCTTTCTTTCTTTCATTCTTTCTTTCTTTCTCTCATTCTAGCTTTAATACCTTGTAACATCGTATCTTTAAGTTTTTTCTTTCTTTCTTTCTTTCTCTTTTTTTTTTCTTTAATACCTTCTAACATCCTCTCGTTGGCTTTTTTCTTTCTTTCTCTATCTTTCTTTCTCTCATTCTAGCTTTAATACCTTCTAACATCCTATCTTTAGCTTCTTCCTTTCTTTCTCTCATTCTGGCTTTAATACCTTCTAACATCGTATCTTTAGCTTCTCTCTTTCTTTCTTTCTTTCACCCCATTCTAGCTTTAATACCTTCTAACATCCTATCTTTAGCTTCTTTCTTTCTGTCCTTGTCTTATTCTAGCTTTAATACCTTCAAATATCCTATCCTTGGCTGCCTTTCTTTCTTTCTTTCTCTCATTCTACCTTTAATACATTCTAACAACCTATCTTTAGCTTCTTTCATTTTTTCTATCATTCTTGCTTTAATACCTTTTTACATCCTATCTTTAGCAATTTTCCTTCTTTCTTTCTTTCTCTCATTCTATCTTTTATATCTAACATTCTATCTTAAGCTTCTTTCTTTCTTTCTTTCTCTCATTCTAGCTTTAATACCTTTTAACATCCTATCTTTAGCTTCTTTCTCTCATTCTAGCTTTAATACATTCTAACATCCTATCTTTAGCTTCTTTCTGTCTTTCTTTCTCTCATTCTAGATTTAATACATTCTAACATCCTATCTTTAGCTTCTTTCTTTTTTTCTCTCATTCTAGCTTTAATACCTTCTAACATCCTATCTTTAGCTTCTTTCTTTCTTTCTTTCTTTCTTTAATTCTAGCTTTACCTTCTAACATCCTATCTTCAGCTTCTTTCTTTCTTTCTTTCTTTCATTCTAGATTGAATACCTTATAACATCGTATCTTTAGCTTCTTTCTTTCTTTCTTTAATTCTAGCTTTAATACCTTCTAACATCCTATCTTTAGTTCTTTCTTTCTTTCTTTCATTCTAGATTTAATACCTTATAACATCGTATCTTTAGCTTCTTTCTTTCTTTCTTTCTTCAATTCTAGATTTAATACCTTTTAAAATTCTACCTTTAGCTTTCTTTCTTTCTTTCTTTCTTTCTTTCTTTCTTTCTTTCTCTCATTCTAGCTTTAATACCTTCTAACATCCTACCTTTAGCATCTTTCTTTCTTTCTTTCTTTCTTTCTCTCCTTTTATCCTTAATACCTTCTACAATTCCATATTTAGCTTCTTTCTCTCTTTCTCTCATTCTAGCTTTAATACCTTCTAACATCCTATCTTTGGCTTCTTTCTTTCTCTCTTTCTCCATTTCTAACTTTAATACCTTCTAACATGCTATCTTTAGCTTCTTTCTTTCTTTCTCTTTCTTTCTTTCTCTCATTCTAGCTTTAATGTCTTCTAACATCCTATCTTTAGCTTCTTTCATTCTTTCTCTCATTCCATCTTTAATACCTTCTAACATTCTATCTTTAGCTTCTTTCTTTCTTTCTTTCTCTCATTCTAGCTTTAATACCTTCAAACATCCTATCTTTGGCTTCTTTCTTTCTTTCTTTCTTTCTCTCATTCTAGCATTAATTCCTTCTAACAACCCTATCTTTAGCTTCTTTCTTTCTTTCTCTCCTTCTAGCTTTAATACCTTCTAAAATTCTATCTTTAGCTTCATTCTTTCTTTCTCTCAATCTAGCTTTAATATCTTCTAACATCGTATCTTTAGCTTCTTTCTTTCTTTCTCTTTTTAGCTTTAATACCTTTTAAAATTCTATCTTTAGCTTCTTTCTCTCTTTCTCTCATTCTAGCTTTAATACATTCTAACATCCTAACTTTAGATTCTTTCTTTCTTTCTTTCTTTCTAGCTTTAATACCTTATAACATCCTACCTTTAGCTACTTTCTTTCTTTCTCTCATTCTAGCTTTAATACCTTCTAACATCCTATCTTTAGCTTCTTCCTTTCTTTCTCTATCTTTCTTTCTCTCATTTAAGCTATAATACCTTCTAACATCCTATCTTTAGCTTTCTTTCTTTCTCTCATTCTGGCTTTAATACCTTCTAACATCGTATCTTTAGATTCTCTCTTTATTTATTTCTTTTTCTCATTCTAGATTTATACCTTCAACCATCCTATCTTTGGTTTCTTTCTTTCTTTCTCTCATGCTAGCTTTACTTCCGTCTAACAACCTATCTTTAGCTTCTGTCTTTCTTTCTCTCATTCTAGCATTAATAACTTTTAACATCCGATCTTTAGCTCCTTTCTTTCTTTCTTTCTTTCTTTCGCTCATTCTAGCTTTAATACCTTCTAATATCCTATCTTTAGCTTCTTCCTTCCTTTCTCTCATTATACCTTTAATAACTTCTAACATCGTATCTTTCACTTCCCTCTTTCTTTCTTTCTTTCACTCATTCTAGCTTTAATACCTTCTAACATCCTATCTTTAGCTTCTTTCTTTCTCACTTTGTCTCATTCTTGCTTTAATTCCTTCAAATATAATATCCTTGGCTTTTTCTTTCTTTCTTTCTCTCATTCTAGCTTGAATAAATTCTAACATCCTATCTTTAGCTTCTTTCTTTCTTTCTTTCTCTCATTCCCTTTTCTATTTTATCTTCCTTTC
>JBAJHW010000061.1:0-185554 GCA_037013535.1 Intellagama lesueurii | reverse complement strand
AAAACAGGTTGTGCGAAAGGCCACTTGGAGTGTTTTTTCAGGCTTCAAGGCATGCAGAGTTCCCATTTCAGAAAGGCCTTGGTGATGGACAGTCATAAAAGTGTCCCAGCAAGTCTGTGCTAAGGGGTATCTCCTTTGGGGCCCCTCACACGTAATGGTCCAGCTGCTGATGCTCCCCCGCCCAACCAGAGGCTGATTCTTAGAGGGGCTTTTTCCATCTTTTCGGCTCTCCCTCCGCCCCGTACAAAAAGGCCCGGCCCTGTTGGACTGAGTAGCTAGCTACTTTCATTTCCAATTTATGTAATTATAGCATTCCTAATTCTTGTGATTCTTATCACCTTTATTAGGTCTTTTTCTTTTTTCTTTTTTTTATTTTATTAATACAACATAAACCCACTACCACACACAAAAAAAACTATAAAAACAATACATAAACAATAATAAACAATAAAATACAATTTCACAAGTGCCCCCATCACCTTCAGGACTAGGATTAAACTTCGTTCAATCCATTTTCTCTCCAAAATTTCATTGTTTCTTCCCTCGGTGTATACCCCTTCCCTCTCCGAAATACATATTCCAAAAATACATTTCATGTTTTCTTAAAATCATTATTTTTCATTTGGCCTCTTCTTATTTTCATATCACATGTCAGTTTATCATTAATTGCCATGTCCCATAATTCTCTATACCATTCCTCTATACTCAATTTGTTATCATTTCTCCAATTTCTTGCAATAATTAATCTTGCAGCCGTAACCATTATTACTATTAAATCCTTATTTTCTCTCAACAATTGATCCTTCTTAATCCCATTCAGTAAAGCAATTAACGGAGACATTTGAATATTCAAACCAGTTATTTCAGATATTTCTTTAAAAATTAAATTCCACTCTTTCTTTCTTGTTTCACATAGCCACCACATATGTATATACGTCCCCTTCTCTTTTTTACACCTCCAACATAATGTTGACACACTTTTGTCTATTATATTCATTTTAACCGGCGTTAAATACCACCTCCATATTACTTTATAACAATTTTCTTTTATCCTTACTGACATGTTTTTCATAATTCTTTGATCCCATATTTTATCCCATTCTTCACCTATTACTTCTTTATCCAAATCATATTGCCATTGCATTTTTAATCCTTGTATTCCCTGTTCATCTTGCACTAATAATTTATATATTTGGCTTACAGTTCCTTTTCTATCTATCTTTTCCTCTTTTTTCCATCTTTTTTCTATAATCTCTTCTAATTTTGTCATTTTTCTACCTTTCCCCCCTTTAGTACAGTGGTGCCTCGCTAGACGATTGCCTCGCAGGACGAGGAAATCGCTAGACGATGCCTTTTTGCGAGCGCTACTGCGCTTCGCAAAACGATGTTTCCCTATGGGGAATTTCGCTAGACGATGAGGTTTCCCCATAGGAGTGCGCCGACTAGTGGTCAAAAGCTGTCAGTGCAGCTGTCAGTGCATTCCTATGGGGACCCTCACTCGCTAGACGAGGTTTCCCTATGGGAAATTTCGCAAGACGACTGCGTTTTCCCTTGGAACGCATTGAAGCGATTTCAATGCATTCCAATGGGAAAACGTGCTTCGCTAGACGATGTTTTCGCTAGACAGCGATCCTCGTGGAACGGATTAACATCGTCTAGCGAGGCACCACTGTATTCCATTCTCTTGTCCACCTTTCTAATTGAATTATATTTAACCATGAAATCCCCTCTCCTCCTAACACCCTTTTTATATCTTCTTTATCTCTTATCTTCTCTCTCCAATCTTTTAATCTATTTATCCCTTTACTTTTTAATATATTTTTAAGATTTTTTAAATTTTCCGGAAAATTCCTTAACTCCACCACCTGGGATAAAGGGGAAATCGGTGGACTCAATACACCTCTAACGTTTTTCCAATTTTCTAACATATTTTTAAGGAAAGGATTATTAATCTTTTTAATCTCTTCTCCAATTTTTTCTTTAAACAATATATCCTGCACTTTTTCTTCTTCACTCTCCATTTCTATTTCCGTCCAAATTAAGTTTTTATTATTTATGTCAGGGATATGCCTAAGCTGATTTGCTATATAATATACGTTTATATTTGGTAATCCAAGACCCCCCTTTTTTTGTGAAACATACCATAATTTTTTATTAATCCTCATTCGTTTATTTCCATTACAATAACTATTTATCATTGTCTGCCACTCTTTCAATTGTTTTTCTGTCATCTTTATAGGTAGCATCCAAAATATAAAATTCATTTTAGGAATTATTTTCATTTTACATAATGCCACTCTACCAAACCATGAAAGCTTTAGTTTCTGATATTCTTTTAACGTTCCATTTATTTCTGCTTTTAATCTATCCAAATTTATTTTGATTATTTCTTGTAAATTCCAAGTAATATTTATTCCTAAATATTTCATGACATTACCAATTTTACCTTCAAATATTCTTTTCATTTTTCTTTTCTCTTTATCTGCATGATTTAACAATAAACATTCCGACTTTGCCCAATTTACCCTTAACCCCGTTACACTCTCAAATTCATTCAAATGTAATTTAAGCCTTTCTATTGTTTCAACTGGATTTTTAACTAATAATAATGTATCATCAGCAAACAAATTTATTTTACCGTTTTCTTTATTATCTATCCCTCTAATCTGTTTATCCTCTCTAATTATCTGTGCCAATAATTCAATTATCATTGTAAATAGTACCGGAGATAAGGGGCAACCTTGTCTTGTACCTCGGCCTAGGTATATTGTCTCAGTTATACCATCATTAACTATAACTCTGGCTACATTCTGTGAGTAAAGTTGGTGGATTATCTGCCTAAAAATAGGTCCAAACCCTAAATAATTAATTAATATCTTCAACGCATCCCATTCCACTGAATCAAATGCTTTAAATATATCTAACGATATTACTCCAGCTTTAATATTTGTTTCTTTAGCTAAATGCATTGAGTTAAGTACTCTTCTCATTAAATCAGACATTTGCCTACCTGGTATAAATCCATTTTGATCCTTTTCAATATATTTCCCCATAAAGCTATTCATTCTCTTTGCCATTATTGCCGTGAATATCTTAGCATCTTGATTTATCAGTGATATGGGTCTATATGCTTCCATATTTGTAGGATTTTTATCTGGTTTCAATATTAATACAATAAGTGATTCTCTCCAGGATTGTGGAATTTCTTCTCCCATTAATATCTTGTTAAAGAACTCTTTTAATTTTGGCGTAAGAATCTTTTTAAACACCTTATAATACTCTGGACCTAATCCATCTGTTCCAGGGGTCTTTCCTACCTTTAAATTATTTATAATATCTTCTATTTCTTTTTCCGTAATCAACTGTTCCATTTTATTTTTATCGTTATCTGACACTTTCTTGTTAAAATTATTTTTAATATACTCTTCAATTTTTACTATGGAAGGATCTTTACTAGTATATAAAGTTTTATAAAATGTTTGAAATGCTTCCAATTTCTCCTTCATTTTATTACATCTTTTTCCATTCCTATCTTGTATTACACCTATATTGCTTTTATTCTTTTTTATAGAAGACGCTTTAGCTAATAACTTTGAATTCTTATTACTATATTCAAAGAAATTTCTTTTTAAATAAATTAAATTCCTTTGTACCTTTTCCAAATGAATTCCTTCCAATTCCTTCCTCTTTGCTTGTAATTCTATCATTGCTTTTTTATCCCTAGTATATATTACTATTTTTTCTAATTCCTTTATATTATCTTCCAAATCCCGTATTCTTTCCCCCTGGCTTTTCTTAAGCATATATGACATTTTTACATGCATACCCTCTTGCCACAGATTTCATTGCATCCCAAATTACTTTAGGTTGACCTCCTCCCTTCTCATTTATTTCCCACGTCTCTTCTAAATCTTTGTTAAATTTCTCAACCAGGTTTGGATACCTAAATATATTCGTATCAATTCTCCACCTATTTACCTCCTTATAATCACATTTAAGCGTCAACTCCATATTCACTCTGGCATGATCCGAAATTTGTATGACTTCAATAACTGTATCATTTACCCTAGGCAGCAAATCTTTAGATACAAAAATATAATCTATTCTCGAATATGTATTATGCACCTGTGAGTGAAAAGAAAATCTTCTTTCTTCCCCTTTTAACTCTCTCCATACATCTTGCAGATCTGTTTTATTTATTAATTTATTTAATATTGTAATTTTCATTTTCCCTTCTCCATCTCGCAAATTTGATTTATCTTTCTTCAAATCCATTACCATATTGAAATCCCCTGCTAATATTACTGAACCTTTCCTTAATTTATCCAGTCTTCTCAATATATTTTCCAAAAATTCTTCTTGTCTCTCATTAGTTGCATACACATTTACAAGCGTAATCTCTTCACCTCTCATTTTACCTTGCATTATCAAATATCTGCCTTGAATGTCTTTATCTATTTTCTCTATTTGAAACTCACATTTTTTTGATATTAATATTGCTACGCCTCGAGATTTTGAAGTCCCAAATGATTTTTCATAAATTTGGATCCATTTGCCCTTCAATTCATTAAAACCCTCCTTTTTTTGATGAGTTTCTTGCAAGAAAACTATATCCACATTACTTTTGTTCAGTACATTCTGTATCCTAGCCCTTTTCATGTTAGCTCCCAGGCCCTTAACGTTCCATGTTAGAAACCTTAAATGTTTAACCATTTTCCAATTTATTCGTTTTTTTAAAAATTAATGCTAGTCCTGCTTGGTGTGTTGCTGTGCTCCCCCAAGTAAAAAAACTTAAAAAAACCCCTTGAATTCCTAATGAATTCCTCTACCACCCATTTCCCCACTATTATTTTATTCTCCCCCATCCTCTAAAAGATTCCTCCGGTATCTATATACCCTGGGGGGGGGGGGGGAACGTGTCAGTCCCGATCCTCCGCGGCTCTCTCCCTATCTCACTCTGTTACATAATATTATTTGAATCCAATTTTATCCTATCATATCCATATATATCTATTAACAAACAAAAAAACAAAGAAAAACACACATATAAGAAACAAGTAAAGTACATTACATATGTTAATATCTATATTTTTTTATAATTAAAAAAAATTTTTTTTCCTTTTTCTTTTTAATAATATCCATTTGTGTGTGTGTGTGTGTGTGTGTGTATATATATATTTCAACTTTATTCTTCCATTCCCGGCCTCCCCCTTTTTATAAACCTTTTTATATCAATTTATTCCTGTTTTCCTCCCTTTTTTTATTTTTCTTCCCCCAAATAACTACCATCACTGGGTAACTCCTTGGAAATATCATTATTATCTTCTTCAATTTATATTACTTAATTCACAACCTTTTTTTTTTTTCTTTCTGGTTTACCCATTGTTATTTTGTCACCTTATATTATACCTTACAAATACCAGACAATCTCCATTTATATCTAATAGGTTTTTACATTTAGTATATTAGCTATTACTCTCTTGATTTTCCACTTCCTCTGGTCTTCCGTGGTTGTTTTGGTATAGCCCCTTGTTCTCCTTTCTCCTGCTTTCCCTGTCCAACTTCTACTTGTTCTTCTCCTTCTTGTCGTTCCTGATCTTCTTCTTCCTTGTCACTCTCTATCGAATCACGCTCCATTGTTTCCTCCTCCTCCGATTCCTGTCTTGGCACTGGTTCGTTCAGCAACTTCATTTGTTCCTCCCATTCTTTTTTTGTTATTATCCCAGAATCCTTTAAAAAGTCCAAAGCCATTTGAACTGATGTAACTTTATGAAATTTTCCATCATGATGCACCTTTAAAAACACTGGGTAACCCCAGCTATACTTCACACTTTTTTCTTTTAAGATAGATGTAATAACCCTCATTTTTCTTCTATATTGCATCGTTTGGTGGCAATAATCATTAAAGACCTGCATCGAATGACGTTGAAATACCAAACTCCCCGGGTTCTCACGTAAAACTTTCATCAGTTCCTCTTTTTTTCTTAAGCTTGAGAATCTGATCAAAATATGTTGAGGTTGACCTTTACGTCTTGAGCCAACTCTATGTACTTTATCCACATCATAAACAGTCCAATCAATTGTTGGTACCGTCTTTTTCAGCCAATCCTGTACTAATTCCATTAAGTCCTTCTCTTTAGTGCCCAAGTCTGGAATTCCCTTTAGCCTAATGTTATTGCACCGATTATAATCCTGTGTTAAAATCATCTGCTGCTGTAGATCAGTTGTAACCATTTCGTTTTCCATTATTCTAGTAGAGTTTCGATTTGCTTGAATTTGCACTTGCTGAATCTGATCATCAGTTTGCTTAAGATGAGAGTCAAATTTCTTGCTCAGTTCTTTATATTGCTTTTGATTAGACTTAATATCCTCTCCCATGACATCAATTTTTTTTGTCAGTTTCTCAATATTTTCATTCATCTTGACCATCGTTTCCATCAATACCTTTATCTCTGACTTTTCAATTTTTTGAGCCATTCCTGTTCCCTCTATTTCTGGTACCTCTTTAGACAATCTCTCCAAATGTGAATCTGATGGTTTGCCTCTTGATTGTGCTGAATAATCCCTTTTCCTTAACGCTTTACTCTGTTGCTGATCAGGTCTTGCTTTCCTCATATAATTAATTAAAAATTCAATAGTTTCCTGGACTTTAAACTGCTATTTTAACTATTACCAGCAGATGGAGCCTACTAGCTATAATCAAAAGTTAAGAGCTTAAGTTTCGTTTCTTCTCTTCTGGATATGAACCGAAAGTGAAACTTAATAAAACATGTTTATTTTCAGTCCTTCAGTGTTTTTCAAAATACCAAATACTTAATTTATTTCACTGACTGTTAACTTCTTTCTTACTTTCTCATTTCACTTGATTTCTTCTTATCTACTAGATTCCCTTTTTTTTTCCTTACTCCGGCAGCTCTCTAAAATCAACTCTCAGCTTTAGCTCAAAGAAAAATTCCCTCAGCAACTCGATAAAGATCTTCAGCTGTTAAAAACACAGCCTATTCCTTTAAACAGTTTAAAAAGCTTTTCTTGCTCGCCGTGGTGGGAAATCTCGTCCGCAGGCTTCCCCGCTGAGATAACAATTTTCTCCTCCCCTTCAACTCCTTCCACAGCTGCTGCTTTCTTAATTTTAAAGGAAACAAACTGCTTAAATTCCTCTCCGTTGCTTCAGGGATATCACAAAGTTTTTTAAAAGTCACTTACATATCAATGAGCTTTATTTTTTTGCTGCCTCTTGTTGATTCAGAGTGAGAGCCTCGGGATTCTCAAGCCGCGGCCATACCGGTCAGGACACGCCCCCAGGTCTTTTTCTTTTAACAAAAAAGTCAGTCTGCATGCAAATAGCTGTTTGTTTATTTTATTTATCCAGAGACTTTAAGAAGCAGGTTGTAATCTCAATATGCTGGCTGGGGATTCTGGAAGTTCTAAACGAAGGAGGCTCTGTTTCATAGGACAGATCACAGATTTCAAGTTGTTGCACATGCTGCGTTATGATTGTCCTGTGTTATGACTATCTAATATTGGGAAGAACATTTAATGGTTTAGAATTTGATTCATCAGGTCAATGAAAGGTTATTGTAATATGCAGAATATATAGAGTCATGTTTATCTATTTTAAAATAAAATGAGAGGAATGTTGTGCCAATGATGCATGGTATCAGAATGATAATACTATAAATTAGAAGGATTAAAAAAACCATTCAGAAAATAGTATTGAATGACTAATTTACAGACATTGTCTACATTAGTGAACCATATCACGAAAATAAAGCATGGCAGTTCCTGACATAGTTTTAGACATGTAATAAATAATTTCTTCATTTAAAATATTTTTTCTCCACTCTGTTCCTAAAAAAAGAACCCAAGACAGCTTCCTTCGTTTAACACCTAATGTTACAAGCTGAGAACGTTAATTATTGAAATATTAAAGAAGTATGAGTATCAATATCTGAAAAAAATGTTAGTGAAAACTGTTACAAAAACAGATTTAGAAGCTACAAAATTCAAACCAACCTGTTTCTTGTCTTCCAGACTGTCATTCGCTGAGGAAAAGCCTGCCTGAAGAGACAGGTCTCCACCTGCTTGGACAAGGACAGCAAGGAGAACACGTCTCTTTTCAGGGAAGAGATGCAGTGTACCAGGAGCGAGGTGCTCGCAAAACATCGTGTCAGGTTACCGGGTTTGTTTTTTCATGGCCGAAACCAAAGATTTTGTGTCCTTGTAAAGGCTAGTTAGTTCTTGTGGACTGCGGGCCATTTCAGGAGTCAAGAACCTGTGCTGCTTTTAAGATCTTGAGTTCCCCCTTTAGGCATTTGACGGGGGACTCCTGGATTACTTCCAAGGAGAGGGAGCCATATTCTTCAGGCTTTCCCCACTGAAATTCCCATGGCTGGAGCTGAGGCGGGGAGGACTGGTTTTCCATAAGGGGATCAAGAGTACCAAGCTAAGTTAAAGAAGAGCCAGGCACAGTAAGCCAAAAATAGGAGGACGGAGGTTCAATATGGAGCTGCAGTTTTCTCCATTTTCCTTCAACCGAAGTTAGAAAAAAAATAATATTTGAATGACTGTCACAAACCAGCACTAATTGGGCAGCAATGGGTTGTGGTGCAGGGCAACGCCAACAGAGTACGGTCACCCTCATTTACTGAGAGGATGTTGCACAAAGTTGACAGCCAGCAGCAGAGGTGGGGAAAAATATCCTGAAACTCAGGTTTCCAAGACACTATTATTTATTGATTGATTTTATCTAAAATACTTTTAGCCCGCCTTTCTCCTTAAAAAGGCCACTTCCATTGTTGAAAGACAATAGTTAAAGCAGAAACAATGACTATCCAACAGTGGTTTACATCATTAAAAGCCCATATTTAAAGCAAAGACCAATGAATATAGAGAGGAACCTTACATCAACAAAATATTATATTAAAGGTAAAAACAATATATGAATATTAAAAATAAACAAACTAAAAGCACTCTGAATAAAGGAAAACACAAGTAGTACTAAACATCCAGTCAGAGGTATAATGCATAAAAATCCATCTAAAAACCACACTTAGGTAGCGAGACACTCCGGGAAGGCTTGCCTGAAGAGAAAGGGCTTTATAGGTCAAAACCAGCTGTTTCAATTGTGCCCAGAAACCGATCGGCAGCCTGTGGAGCTGCTGTAACACAGGGGTGATGTGACCCCTGTCACGGCCCACAGTCCGCAATCTGGCTGCCGGGTTTTAGTCCTGCGGAAGTATCCTGACACTTTCCATCGACGGCACCACATGGAGCCTGTAAACCAATCTGGATTGATTATTAAGCTACAATACAGGGTACTTCTTGAGCCTACAGTGGCTCCTTATGATAAACTGCCCCATAGGATTAAATCCCACCCCCACTCCACCTCCATGGAAGGCCAGACTCCTGGGCTCCTTCAGAAGCAACGCTGATCCAAGGCCAGAGGCAGGGGATGTATGATGAGCAATTGTCTCCAAGTGAAGATCCCCGAGTGCTTGCAGAGTGGGATCGTCTCTGTTGTGGATTTGACCAAAGCCGCCCTGAAGGAAAGCCCATGAAGGGATTTCCCTCTCCCTGTCATCCTACAAAGAAAAATACAGAATCAAATCTCCTGCACCTACTCCCCTGCCTAAAAGACAGCTATAGAATGCCTTCCCCTTCCTCTCTATAGGAAGAGAGGCCAAAGAATCCCTGAAGGAAAGCCTATGAAGGGATTTCCTTCTCCCTGTCATCCTACAAAGAAAAATACAGAATCAAATCTCCTGCACCTACTCCCCTGCCTAAAAGACAGCTATAGAATGCCTTCCCCTTCCTCTCTATAGGAAGAGAGGCCAAAGAATCCCTGAAGGAAAGCCTATGAAGGGATTTCCTTCTCCCTGTCATCCTACAAAGAAAAATACAGAATCAAAACACCTGCACCTACTCCCCTGTCTAAAAGACAGCTATAGAATGCCTACACCTTCCTTTCTATAGGAAGAGAGGCCAAAGAATCCCTGAAGGAAAGCCTATGAAGGGATTTCCTTCTCCCTGTCATCCTACAAAGAAAAATACAGAATAAAATCTCCTGCACCTACTCCCCTGTCTAAAAGACAGCTATAGAATGCCTCCACCTTCCTTTCTATAGGAAGAGAGGCCAAAGAATCCCTGAAGGAAAGCCCATGAAGGGATTTCCTTCACCCTGTCATCCTAGAAAGAAAAATACAGAATCAAATCTCCCGCACCGACTCCCCTGCCTAAAAGACAGCACTAGAATGCCTACACCTTCCTCTCTATAGGAAGAGAGCCCAAATAACCCCTGAAGGAAAGCCCATGAAGGGATTTCCTTCACCCTGTCATCCTAGAAAGAAAAATACAGAATCAAAACACCTGCACCTACTCCCCTGCCTAAAAGACAGCTATAGAATGCCTTCCCCTTCCTCTCTATAGGAAGAGAGGCCAAAGAATCCCTGAAGGAAAGCCCATGAAGGGATTTCCTTCTCCCTGTCATCCTATAAAGAAAAATACAGAATCAAAACACCTGCACCTACTCCCCTGCCTAAAAGACAGCTATAGAATGCCTTCCCCTTCCTCTCTATAGGAAGAGAGGCCAAAGAATCCCTGAAGGAAAGCCCATGAAGGGATTTCCTTCTCCCTGTCATCCTATAAAGAAAAATACAGAATCAAATCTCCTGCACCTACTCCCCTGCCTAAAAGACAGCTACAGAATGCCTACACCTTCCTCTCTATAGGAAGAGCCCAAAGCATCCCTGAAAGAAAGCCCATGAAGGGATTTCCTTCTCCCTGTCATCCTACAAAGAAAAATACAGAATCAAATCTCCTGCACTTACTCCCCTGCCTAAAAGACAGCTATAGAATGCCTACACCTTCCTCTCTATAGGAAGAGAGGCCAAAGAATCCCTGAAGGAAAGCCCATGAAGGGATTTCCTTCTCCCTGTCATCCTACAAAGAAAAATACAGAATCAAAACTCCTGCACCGACTCCCCTGGCTAAAAGACAGCTATAGAATGCCTACACCTTCCTCTCTATAGGAAGAGCCGAAGCATCCCTGAAGGAAAGCCCATGAAGGGATTTCCTTCTCCCTGTCATCCTATAAAGAAAAATACAGAATCAAAACTCCTGCACCTACTCCCCTGGCTAAAAGACAGCTATAGAATGCCTACACCTTCCTCTCTATAGGAAGAGCCGAAGCATCCCTGAAGGAAAGCCCATGAAGGGATTTCCTTCTCCCTGTCATCCTACAAAGAAAAATACAGAATCAAATCTCCTGCACCTACTCCCCTGCCTAAAAGACAGCTATAGAATGCCTTCACCTTCCTCTCTATAGGAAGAGCCGAAGCATCCCTGAAGGAAAGCCCATGAAGGGATTTCCCTCTCCCTGTCATCCTACAAAGAAAAATACAGAATCAAATCTCCTGCACTTACTCCCCTGGCTAAAAGACAGCTATAGAATGCCTACACCTTCCTCTCTATAGGAAGAGAGGCCAAAGAATCCCTGAAGGAAAGCCCATGAAGGGATTTCCTTCTCCCTGTCATCCTACAAAGAAAAATACAGAATCAAAACTCCTGCACCGACTCCCCTGGCTAAAAGACAGCTATAGAATGCCTACACCTTCCTCTCTATAGGAAGAGCCGAAGCATCCCTGAAGGAAAGCCCATGAAGGGATTTCCTTCTCCCTGTCATCCTATAAAGAAAAATACAGAATCAAAACTCCTGCACCTACTCCCCTGGCTAAAAGACAGCTATAGAATGCCTACACCTTCCTCTCTATAGGAAGAGCCGAAGCATCCCTGAAGGAAAGCCCATGAAGGGATTTCCTTCTCCCTGTCATCCTACAAAGAAAAATACAGAATCAAATCTCCTGCACCTACTCCCCTGCCTAAAAGACAGCTATAGAATGCCTTCACCTTCCTCTCTATAGGAAGAGAGGCCAAAGAATCCCTGAAGGAAAGCCTATGAAGGGATTTCCTTCTCCCTGTCATCCTACAAAGAAAAATACAGAATCAAATCTCCTGCACCTACTCCCCTGCCTAAAAGACAGCTATAGAATGCCTTCACCTTCCTCTCTATAGGAAGAGAGGCCAAAGAATCCCTGAAGGAAAGCCTATGAAGGGATTTCCTTCGCCCTGTCATCCTACAAAGAAAAATACAGAATCAAATCTCCTGCACCGACTCCCCTGCCTAAAAGACACCTATAGAATGCCTTCACCTTCCTCTCTATAGGAAGAGAGGCCAAAGAATCCCTGAAGGAAAGCCTATGAAGGGATTTCCTTCTCCCTGTCATCCTACAAAGAAAAATACAGAATCAAATCTCCTGCACCTACTCCCCTGCCTAAAAGACAGCTATAGAATGCCTACACCTTCCTCTCTATAGGAAGAACCCAAAGTATCCCTGAAGGAAAGCCCATGAAGGGATTTCCTTCTCCCTGTCATCCTATAAAGAAAAATACAGAATCAAAACTCCTGCACTTACTCCCCTGCCTAAAAGACAGCTATAGAATGCCTACACCTTCCTCTCTATAGGAAGAGCCGAAGCATCCCTGAAGGAAAGCCCATGAAGGGATTTCCTTCTCCATGTCATCCTATAAAGAAAAATACAGAATCAAAACTCCTGCACCGACTCCCCTGGCTAAAAGACAGCTATAGAATGCCTACACCTTCCTCTCTATAGGAAGAGCCCAAAGCATCCCTGAAGGAAAGCCCATGAAGGGATTTCCTTCTCCCTGTCATCCTACAAAGAAAAATACAGAATCAAATCTCCTGCACCTACTCCCCTGCCTAAAAGACAGCTATAGAATGCCTTCACCTTCCTCTTTATAGGCAGAGAGGCCAAAGAATCCCTGAAGGAAAGCCTATGAAGGGATTTCCTTCTCCCGGTCATCCTACAAAGAAAAATACAGAATCAAATCTCCTGCACCTACTCCCCTGCCTAAAAGACAGCTACAGAATGCCTACACCTTCCTCTCTATAGGAAGAACCCAAAGAATCCCTGAAGGAAAGCCCATGAAGGGATTTCCTTCTCCCTGTCATCCTATAAAGAAAAATACAGAATCAAAACACCTGCACTTACTCCCCTGCCTAAAAGACAGCTATAGAATGCCTACACCTTCCTCTCTATAGGAAGAGCCCAAAGCATCCCTGAAGGAAAGCCCATGAAGGGATTTCCTTCTCCCTGTCATCCTATAAAGAAAAATACAGAATCAAAACTCCTGCACCGACTCCCCTGGCTAAAAGACAGCTATAGAATGCCTACACCTTCCTCTCTATAGGAAGAGCCCAAAGCATCCCTGAAGGAAAGCCCATGAAGGGATTTCCTTCTCCCTGTCATCCTATAAAGAAAAATACAGAATCAAATCTCCTGCACCTACTCCCCTGCCTAAAAGACAGCTACAGAATGCCTACACCTTCCTCTCTATAGGAAGAACCCAAAGCATCCCTGAAGGAAAGCCCATGAAGGGATTTCCTTCTCCCTGTCATCCTATAAAGAAAAATACAGAATCAAATCTCCTGCACTTACTCCCCTGCCTAAAAGACAGCTATCGAATGCCTACACCTTCCTCTCTATAGGAAGAGCCCAAAGCATCCCTGAAGGAAAGCCCATGAACGGATTTCCTTCTCCCTGTCATCCTATAAAGAAAAATACAGAATCAAATCTCCTGCACCTACTCCCCTGCCTAAAAGACAGCTATCGAATGCCTACACCTTCCTCTCTATAGGAAGAACCCAAAGCATCCCTGAAGGAAAGCCCATGAAGGGATTTCCTTCTCCCTGTCATCCTATAAAGAAAAATACAGAATCAAAACTCCTCCACCGACTCCCCTGGCTAAAAGACAGCTATAGAATGCCTACACCTTCCTCTCTATAGGAAGAACCCAAAGCATCCCTGAAGGAAAGCCCATGAAGGGATTTCCTTCTCCCTGTCATCCTACAAAGAAAAATACAGAATCAAATCTCCTGCACCTACTCCCCTGCCTAAAAGACAGCTATAGAATGCCTACACCTTCCTCTCTATAGGAAGAGCTGAAGCATCCCTGAAGGAAAGCCCATGAAGGGATTTCCTTCTCCCGGTCATCCTCCAAAGAAAAATACAGAATCAAATCTCCCGCACCGACGCCCCTGCCTAAAAGACAGCTACAGAATGCCTACACCTTCCTCTCTATAGGAAGAGAGCCCAAATAACTCCTGAAGGAAAGCCCATGAAGGGATTTCCTTCTCCCTGTCATCCTACAAAGAAAAATACAGAATCAAATCTCCTGCACCGACTCCCCTGCCTAAAAGACAGCTATAGAATGCCTACACCTTCCTCTCTATAGGAAGAGCTGAAGCATCCCTGAAGGAAAGCCCATGAAGGGATTTCCTTCTCCCGGTCATCCTACAAAGAAAAATACAGAATCAAATCTCCCGCACCGACGCCCCTGCCTAAAAGACAGCTACAGAATGCCTACACCTTCCTCTCTATAGGAAGAGAGCCCAAATAACTCCTGAAGGAAAGCCCATGAAGGGATTTCCTTCTCCCTGTCATCCTACAAAGAAAAATACAGAATCAAATCTCCTGCACCTACTCCCCTGCCTAAAAGACAGCTATAGAATGCCTACACCTTCCTCTGTATAGGAAGAGCCCAAAGCATCCCTGAAGGAAAGCCCATGAAGGGATATCCTTCTCCCTGTCATCCTATAAAGAAAAATACAGAATCAAATCTCCTGCACCTACTCCCCTGCCTAAAAGACAGCTATAGAATGCCTTCCCCTTCCTCTCTATAGGAAGAGAGGCCAAAGAATCCCTGAAGGAAAGCCTATGAAGGGATTTCCTTCTCCCGGTCATCCTACAAAGAAAAATACAGAATCAAATCTCCTGCACCTACTCCCCTACCTAAAAGACAGCTACAGAATGCCTACACCTTCCTCTCTATAGGAAGAACCCAAAGCATCCCTGAAGGAAAGCCCATGAAGGGATTTCCTTCTCCCTGTCATCCTATAAAGAAAAATACAGAATCAAAACACCTGCACCTACTCCCCTGCCTAAAAGACAGCTATAGAATGCCTTCCCCTTCCTCTCTATAGGAAGAGAGGCCAAAGAATCCCTGAAGGAAAGCCTATGAAGGGATTTCCTTCTCCCGGTCATCCTACAAAGAAAAATACAGAATCAAATCTCCTGCACTTACTCCCCTGCCTAAAAGACAGCTATAGAATGCCTACACCTTCCTCTCTATAGGAAGAGCCCAAAGCATCCCTGAAGGAAAGCCCATGAAGGGATTTCCTTCTCCCTGTCATCCTATAAAGAAAAATACAGAATCAAATCTCCTGCACCTACTCCCCTGCCTAAAAGACAGCTATAGAATGCCTACACCTTCCTCTCTGTAGGAGGAGCTGAAAGCATCCCTGAAGGAAAGCCCATGAAGGGATTTCCTTCTCCCTGTCATCCTACAAAGAAAAATACAGAATCAAATCTCCTGCACCTACTCCCCTGCCTAAAAGACAGCTATCGAATGCCTACACCTTCCTCTCTATAGGAAGAGCCCAAAGCATCCCTGAAGGAAAGCCCATGAAGGAATTTCCTTCTCCCTGTCATCCTATAAAGAAAAATACAGAATCAAAACTCCTGCACCGACTCCCCTGGCTGAAAGACAGCTATAGAATGCCTACATCTTCCTCTCTATAGGAAGACAGCCCAAATAACCCCTGAAGGAAAGCCCATGAAGGGATTTCCTTCTCCCGGTCATCCTACAAAGAAAAATACAGAATCAAATCTCCTGCACCTACTCCCCTGCCTAAAAGACAGCTATAGAATGCCTACACCTTCCTCTCTGTAGGAAGAGCTGAAAGCATCCCTGAAGGAAAGCCCATGAAGGGATTTCCTTCTCCCTGTCATCCTACAAAGAAAAATACAGAATCAAATCTCCTGCACCTACTCCCCTGCCTAAAAGACAGCTATAGAATGCCTTCACCTTCCTCTCTATAGGAAGACAGCCCAAATAACCCCTGAAGAAAAGCCCATGAAGGGATTTCCTTCTCCCTGTCATCCTATAAAGAAAAATACAGAATCAAATCTCCCGCACCGACTCCCCTGCCTAAAAGACAGCTATAGAATGCCTTCACCTCCCTCTCTATAGGAAGAGAGGCCAAAGAATCCCTGAAGGAAAGCATATGAAGGGATTTCCTTCTCCCGGTCATCCTACAAAGAAAAATACAGAATCAAATCTCCTGCACCTACTCCCCTGCCTAAAAGACAGCTATAGAATGCCTACACCTTCCTCTCTATAGGAAGAGCCCAAAGCATCCCTGAAGGAAAGCCCATGAAGGGATTTCCTTCTCCCTGTCATCCTATAAAGAAAAATACAGAATCAAATCTCCTGCACTTACTCCCCTGCCTAAAAGACAGCTATAGAATGCCTACACCTTCCTCTCTATAGGAAGAGCCGAAAGCATCCCTGAAGGAAAGCCCATGAAGGGATTTCCTTCTCCCTGTCATCCTATAAAGAAAAATACAGAATCAAATCTCCTGCACCTACTCCCCTGGCTGAAAGACAGCTATGGAATGCCTACACCTTCCTCTCTGTAGGAAGAGCTGAAAGCATCCCTGAAGGAAAGCCCATGAAGGGATTTCCTTCTCCCTGTCATCCTACAAAGAAAAATACAGAATCAAATCTCCTGCACCTACTCCCCTGCCTAAAAGACAGCTATAGAATGCCTACACCTTCCTCTCTATAGGAAGAGCCCAAAGCATCCCTGAAGGAAAGCCCATGAAGGAATTTCCTTCTCCCTGTCATCCTATAAAGAAAAATACAGAATCAAAACTTCTGCACTTACTCCCCTGCCTAAAAGACAGCTATAGAATGCCTACACCTTCCTCTCTATAGGAAGAGCCGAAGCATCCCTGAAGGAAAGCCCATGAAGGGATTTCCTTCTCCATGTCATCCTATAAAGAAAAATACAGAATCAAAACTCCTGCACCGACTCCCCTGGCTAAAAGACAGCTATAGAATGCCTACACCTTCCTCTCTATAGGAAGAGCCCAAAGCATCCCTGAAGGAAAGCCCATGAAGGGATTTCCTTCTCCCTGTCATCCTACAAAGAAAAATACAGAATCAAATCTCCTGCACCTACTCCCCTGCCTAAAAGACAGCTATAGAATGCCTTCACCTTCCTCTTTATAGGCAGAGAGGCCAAAGAATCCCTGAAGGAAAGCCTATGAAGGGATTTCCTTCTCCCGGTCATCCTACAAAGAAAAATACAGAATCAAATCTCCTGCACCTACTCCCCTGCCTAAAAGACAGCTACAGAATGCCTACACCTTCCTCTCTGTAGGAAGAACCCAAAGCATCCCTGAAGGAAAGCCCATGAAGGGATTTCCTTCTCCCTGTCATCCTATAAAGAAAAATACAGAATCAAATCTCCTGCACCTACTCCCCTGCCTAAAAGACAGCTATAGAATGCCTTCCCCTTCCTCTCTATAGGAAGAGAGGCCAAAGAATCCCTGAAGGAAAGCCTATGAAGGGATTTCCTTCTCCCGGTCATCCTACAAAGAAAAATACAGAATCAAATCTCCTGCACCTACTCCCCTACCTAAAAGACAGCTACAGAATGCCTACACCTTCCTCTCTATAGGAAGAACCCAAAGCATCCCTGAAGGAAAGCCCATGAAGGGATTTCCTTCTCCCTGTCATCCTATAAAGAAAAATACAGAATCAAAACACCTGCACCTACTCCCCTGCCTAAAAGACAGCTATAGAATGCCTTCCCCTTCCTCTCTATAGGAAGAGAGGCCAAAGAATCCCTGAAGGAAAGCCTATGAAGGGATTTCCTTCTCCCGGTCATCCTACAAAGAAAAATACAGAATCAAATCTCCTGCACTTACTCCCCTGCCTAAAAGACAGCTATAGAATGCCTACACCTTCCTCTCTATAGGAAGAGCCCAAAGCATCCCTGAAGGAAAGCCCATGAAGGGATTTCCTTCTCCCTGTCATCCTATAAAGAAAAATACAGAATCAAATCTCCTGCACCTACTCCCCTGCCTAAAAGACAGCTATAGAATGCCTACACCTTCCTCTCTGTAGGAGGAGCTGAAAGCATCCCTGAAGGAAAGCCCATGAAGGGATTTCCTTCTCCCTGTCATCCTACAAAGAAAAATACAGAATCAAATCTCCTGCACCTACTCCCCTGCCTAAAAGACAGCTATCGAATGCCTACACCTTCCTCTCTATAGGAAGAGCCCAAAGCATCCCTGAAGGAAAGCCCATGAAGGAATTTCCTTCTCCCTGTCATCCTATAAAGAAAAATACAGAATCAAAACTCCTGCACCGACTCCCCTGGCTGAAAGACAGCTATAGAATGCCTACATCTTCCTCTCTATAGGAAGACAGCCCAAATAACCCCTGAAGGAAAGCCCATGAAGGGATTTCCTTCTCCCGGTCATCCTACAAAGAAAAATACAGAATCAAATCTCCTGCACCTACTCCCCTGCCTAAAAGACAGCTATAGAATGCCTACACCTTCCTCTCTGTAGGAAGAGCTGAAAGCATCCCTGAAGGAAAGCCCATGAAGGGATTTCCTTCTCCCTGTCATCCTACAAAGAAAAATACAGAATCAAATCTCCTGCACCTACTCCCCTGCCTAAAAGACAGCTATAGAATGCCTACACCTTCCTCTCTATAGGAAGACAGCCCAAATAACCCCTGAAGAAAAGCCCATGAAGGGATTTCCTTCTCCCTGTCATCCTATAAAGAAAAATACAGAATCAAATCTCCCGCATCGACTCCCCTGCCTAAAAGACAGCTATAGAATGCCTTCACCTCCCTCTCTATAGGAAGAGAGGCCAAAGAATCCCTGAAGGAAAGCATATGAAGGGATTTCCTTCTCCCGGTCATCCTACAAAGAAAAATACAGAATCAAATCTCCTGCACCTACTCCCCTGCCTAAAAGACAGCTATAGAATGCCTACACCTTCCTCTCTATAGGAAGAGCCCAAAGCATCCCTGAAGGAAAGCCCATGAAGGGATTTCCTTCTCCCTGTCATCCTATAAAGAAAAATACAGAATCAAATCTCCTGCACTTACTCCCCTGCCTAAAAGACAGCTATAGAATGCCTACACCTTCCTCTCTATAGGAAGAGCCGAAAGCATCCCTGAAGGAAAGCCCATGAAGGGATTTCCTTCTCCCTGTCATCCTATAAAGAAAAATACAGAATCAAATCTCCTGCACCTACTCCCCTGGCTGAAAGACAGCTATGGAATGCCTACACCTTCCTCTCTGTAGGAAGAGCTGAAAGCATCCCTGAAGGAAAGCCCATGAAGGGATTTCCTTCTCCCTGTCATCCTACAAAGAAAAATACAGAATCAAATCTCCTGCACCTACTCCCCTGCCTAAAAGACAGCTATAGAATGCCTACACCTTCCTCTCTATAGGAAGAGCCCAAAGCATCCCTGAAGGAAAGCCCATGAAGGAATTTCCTTCTCCCTGTCATCCTATAAAGAAAAATACAGAATCAAAACTCCTGCACCGACTCCCCTGGCTGAAAGACAGCTATAGAATGCCTACATCTTCCTCTCTATAGGAAGACAGCCCAAATAACCCCTGAAGGAAAGCCCATGAAGGGATTTCCTTCTCCCGGTCATCCTACAAAGAAAAATACAGAATCAAATCTCCTGCACCTACTCCCCTGCCTAAAAGACAGCTATAGAATGCCTACACCTTCCTCTCTGTAGGAAGAGCTGAAAGCATCCCTGAAGGAAAGCCCATGAAGGGATTTCCTTCTCCCTGTCATCCTACAAAGAAAAATACAGAATCAAATCTCCTGCACCTACTCCCCTGCCTAAAAGACAGCTATAGAATGCCTACACCTTCCTCTCTATAGGAAGACAGCCCAAATAACCCCTGAAGAAAAGCCCATGAAGGGATTTCCTTCTCCCTGTCATCCTATAAAGAAAAATACAGAATCAAATCTCCCGCACCGACTCCCCTGCCTAAAAGACAGCTATAGAATGCCTTCACCTCCCTCTCTATAGGAAGAGAGGCCAAAGAATCCCTGAAGGAAAGCATATGAAGGGATTTCCTTCTCCCGGTCATCCTACAAAGAAAAATACAGAATCAAATCTCCTGCACCTACTCCCCTGCCTAAAAGACAGCTATAGAATGCCTACACCTTCCTCTCTATAGGAAGAGCCCAAAGCATCCCTGAAGGAAAGCCCATGAAGGGATTTCCTTCTCCCTGTCATCCTATAAAGAAAAATACAGAATCAAATCTCCTGCACTTACTCCCCTGCCTAAAAGACAGCTATAGAATGCCTACACCTTCCTCTCTATAGGAAGAGCCGAAAGCATCCCTGAAGGAAAGCCCATGAAGGGATTTCCTTCTCCCTGTCATCCTATAAAGAAAAATACAGAATCAAATCTCCTGCACCTACTCCCCTGGCTGAAAGACAGCTATGGAATGCCTACACCTTCCTCTCTGTAGGAAGAGCTGAAAGCATCCCTGAAGGAAAGCCCATGAAGGGATTTCCTTCTCCCTGTCATCCTACAAAGAAAAATACAGAATCAAATCTCCTGCACCTACTCCCCTGCCTAAAAGACAGCTATAGAATGCCTACACCTTCCTCTCTATAGGAAGAGCCCAAAGCATCCCTGAAGGAAAGCCCATGAAGGAATTTCCTTCTCCCTGTCATCCTATAAAGAAAAATACAGAATCAAATCTCCTGCACCTACTCCCCTGCTAAAAGACAGCTATAGAATGCCTACACCTTCCTCTCTATAGGAAGAGCCCAAAGCATCCCTAAAGGAAAGCCCATGAAGGGATATCCTTCTCCCTGTCATCCTATAAAGAAAAATACAGAATCAAATCTCCTGCACCTACTCCCCTGCCTAAAAGACAGCTATAGAATGCCTACACCTTCCTCTCTATAGGAAGAGCCCAAAGCATCCCTGAAGGAAAGCCCATGAAGGGATTTCCTTCTCCCTGTCATCCTATAAAGAAAAATACAGAATCAAATCTCCCGCACCGACTCCACTGCCTAAAAGACAGCTATAGAATGCCTTCCCCTTCCTCTCTATAGGAAGAGCCCAAAGCATCCCTGAAGGAAAGCCCATGAAGGGATATCCTTCTCCCTGTCATCCTATAAAGAAAAATACAGAATCAAATCTCCTGCACCTACTCCCCTGCCTAAAAGACAGCTATAGAATGCCTACACCTTCCTCTCTATAGGAAGAGCCCAAAGCATCCCTGAAGGAAAGCCCATGAAGGGATATCCTTCTCCCTGTCATCCTATAAAGAAAAAAAAAGAATCAAAACTCCTGCACCTACTCCCCTGCCTAAAAGACAGCTATAGAATGCCTTCCCCTTCCTCTCTATAGGATGAGAGGCCAAAGAATCCCTGAAGGAAAGCCTATGAAGGGATTTCCTTCTCCCGGTCATCCTACAAAGAAAAATACAGAATCAAATCTCCTGCACCTACTCCCCTACCTAAAAGACAGCTACAGAATGCCTACACCTTCCTCTCTATAGGAAGAACCCAAAGCATCCCTGAAGGAAAGCCCATGAAGGGATTTCCTTCTCCCTGTCATCCTATAAAGAAAAATACAGAATCAAAACACCTGCACCTACTCCCCTGCCTAAAAGACAGCTATAGAATGCCTTCCCCTTCCTCTCTATAGGAAGAGAGGCCAAAGAATCCCTGAAGGAAAGCCTATGAAGGGATTTCCTTCTCCCGGTCATCCTACAAAGAAAAATACAGAATCAAATCTCCTGCACTTACTCCCCTGCCTAAAAGACAGCTATAGAATGCCTACACCTTCCTCTCTATAGGAAGAGCCCAAAGCATCCCTGAAGGAAAGCCCATGAAGGGATTTCCTTCTCCCTGTCATCCTATAAAGAAAAATACAGAATCAAATCTCCTGCACCTACTCCCCTGCCTAAAAGACAGCTATAGAATGCCTACACCTTCCTCTCTGTAGGAAGAGCTGAAAGCATCCCTGAAGGAAAGCCCATGAAGGGATTTCCTTCTCCCTGTCATCCTACAAAGAAAAATACAGAATCAAATCTCCTGCACCTACTCCCCTGCCTAAAAGACAGCTATAGAATGCCTACACCTTCCTCTCTATAGGAAGAGCCCAATGCATCCCTGAAGGAAAGCCCATGAAGGAATTTCCTTCTCCCTGTCATCCTATAAAGAAAAATACAGAATCAAAACTCCTGCACCGACTCCCCTGGCTGAAAGACAGCTATAGAATGCCTACACCTTCCTCTCTATAGGAAGACAGCCCAAATAACCCCTGAAGGAAAGCCCATGAAGGGATTTCCTTCTCCCGGTCATCCTACAAAGAAAAATACAGAATCAAATCTCCTGCACCTACTCCCCTGCCTAAAAGACAGCTATAGAATGCCTACACCTTCCTCTCTGTAGGAAGAGCTGAAAGCATCCCTGAAGGAAAGCCCATGAAGGGATTTCCTTCTCCCGGTCATCCTACAAAGAAAAATACAGAATCAAATCTCCTGCACCTACTCCCCTGCCTAAAAGACAGCTATCGAATGCCTACACCTTCCTCTCTATAGGAAGACAGCCCAAATAACCCCTGAAGAAAAGCCCATGAAGGGATTTCCTTCTCCCTGTCATCCTATAAAGAAAAATATAGAATCAAATCTCCCGCACCGACTCCCCTGCCTAAAAGACAGCTATAGAATGCCTTCACCTCCCTCTCTATAGGAAGAGAGGCCAAAGAATCCCTGAAGGAAAGCATATGAAGGGATTTCCTTCTCCCGGTCATCCTACAAAGAAAAATACAGAATCAAATCTCCTGCACCTACTCCCCTGCCTAAAAGACAGCTATAGAATGCCTACACCTTCCTCTCTATAGGAAGAGCCCAAAGCATCCCTGAAGGAAAGCCCATGAAGGGATTTCCTTCTCCCTGTCATCCTATAAAGAAAAATACAGAATCAAATCTCCTGCACTTACTCCCCTGCCTAAAAGACAGCTATAGAATGCCTACACCTTCCTCTCTATAGGAAGAGCCCAAAGCATCCCTGAAGGAAAGCCCATGAAGGGATTTCCTTCTCCCTGTCATCCTATAAAGAAAAATACAGAATCAAATCTCCTGCACCTACTCCCCTGGCTGAAAGACAGCTATGGAATGCCTACACCTTCCTCTCTGTAGGAAGAGCTGAAAGCATCCCTGAAGGAAAGCCCATGAAGGGATTTCCTTCTCCCTGTCATCCTACAAAGAAAAATACAGAATCAAATCTCGTGCACCTACTCCCCTGCCTAAAAGACAGCTATAGAATGCCTACACCTTCCTCTCTATAGGAAGAGCCCAAAGCATCCCTGAAGGAAAGCCCATGAAGGAATTTCCTTCTCCCTGTCATCCTATAAAGAAAAATACAGAATCAAAACTCCTGCACCGACTCCCCTGGCTGAAAGACAGCTATAGAATGCCTACACCTTCCTCTCTATAGGAAGACAGCCCAAATAACCCCTGAAGGAAAGCCCATGAAGGGATTTCCTTCTCCCGGTCATCCTACAAAGAAAAATACAGAATCAAATCTCCTGCACCGACTCCCCTGGCTAAAAGACAGCTATAGAATGCCTACACCTTCCTCTCTATAGGAAGACAGCCCAAATAACCCCTGAAGGAAAGCCCATGAAGGGATTTCCTTCTCCCGGTCATCCTACAAAGAAAAATACAGAATCAAATCTCCTGCACCGACTCCCCTGGCTAAAAGACAGCTATAGAATGCCTACACCTTCCTCTCTATAGGAAGACAGCCCAAATAACCCCTGAAGAAAAGCCCATGAAGGGATTTCCTTCTCCCTGTCATCCTATAAAGAAAAATACAGAATCAAATCTCCCGCACCGACTCCCCTGCCTAAAAGACAGCTATAGAATGCCTTCACCTTCCTCTCTATAGGAAGAGAGGCCAAAGAATCCCTGAAGGAAAGCCTATGAAGGGATTTCCTTCTCCCGGTCATCCTACAAAGAAAAATACAGAATCAAATCTCCTGCACCGACTCCCCTGCCTAAAAGACAGCTACAGAATGCCTACACCTTCCTCTCTATAGGAAGAACCCAAAGCATCCCTGAAGGAAAGCCCATGAAGGGATTTCCTTCTCCCTGTCATCCTATAAAGAAAAATACAGAATCAAAACTCCTGCACCGACTCCCCTGGCTGAAAGACAGCTATAGAATGCCTACACCTTCCTCTCTATAGGAAGACAGCCCAAATAACCCCTGAAGGAAAGCCCATGAAGGGATTTCCTTCTCCCGGTCATCCTACAAAGAAAAATACAGAATCAAATCTCCTGCACCGACTCCCCTGGCTAAAAGATAGCTATTGAAAGCCTACACCTTCCTCCCTATAGGAAGAGCCGAAGCATCCCTGAAGAAAAGCCCATGAAGGGATTTCCTTCTCCCGGTCATCCTACAAAGAAAAATACAGAATCAAATCTCCTGCACCAACTCTCCTGGCTAAAAGATAGCTATTGAATGCCTACACCTTCCTCTCTATAGGAAGAGAGGCCAAAGAATCCCTGAAGGAAAGCCCTTGAAGGGATTTCCTTCTCCCGGTCATCCTACAAAGAAAAATACAGAATCAAATCTCCTGCACCGACTCCCCTGCCTAAAAGACAGCTACAGAATGCGTACACCTTCCTCTCTATAGGAAGAGCCGAAGCATCCCTGAAGGAAAGCCCATGAAGGGATTTCCTTCTCCATGTCATCCTATAAAGAAAAACAAAGAATCAAAACTCCTGCACCGACTCCCCTGGCTAAAAGACAGCTTCAGAATGCCTACACCTTCCTCTCTATAGGAAGAACCCAAAGCATCCCTGAAGGAAAGCCCATGAAGGGATTTCCTTCTCCCTGTCATCCTATAAAGAAAAATACAGAATCAAATCTCCTGCACCGACTCCCCTGCCTAAAAGACAGCTATAGAATGCCTACACCTTCCTCTCTATAGGAAGAGCCGAAGCATCCCTGAAGGAAAGCCCATGAAGGGATTTCCTTCTCCCTGTCATCCTATAAAGAAAAAAAAAGAATCAAAACTCCTGCACCGACTCCCCTGGCTAAAAGACAGCTATAGAATGCCTACACCTTCCTCTCTATAGGAAGAGCCCAAAGCATCCCTGAAGGAAAGCCCATGAAGGGATTTCCTTCTCCCTGTCATCCTATAAAGAAAAATACAGAATCAAAACTCCTGCACCGACTCCCCTGGCTAAAAGACAGCTATAGAATGCCTACACCTTCCTCTCTATAGGAAGAGCCCAAAGCATCCCTGAAGGAAAGCCCATGAAGGGATTTCCTTCTCCCTGTCATCCTATAAAGAAAAATACAGAATCAAATCTCCTGCACCTACTCCCCTGCCTAAAAGACAGCTATAGAATGCCTACACCTTCCTCTCTATAGGAAGAGCCCAAAGCATCCCTAAAGGAAAGCCCATGAAGGGATTTCCTTCTCCCTGTCATCCTACAAAGAAAAATACAGAATCAAATCTCCTGCACCTACTCCCCTGCCTAAAAGACAGCTATAGAATGCCTACACCTTCCTCTCTATCGGAAGATCCCAAAGCATCCCTGAAGGAAAGCCCATGAAGAGATTTCCTTCTCCCTGTCATCCTACAAAGAAAAATACAGAATCAAATCTCCCGCACTGACTCCCCTGCCTAAAAGACAGCTATAGAATGCCTACACCTTCCTCTCTATAGGAAGAGAGCCCAAAGCATCCCTGAAGGAAAGCCCATGAAGGGATTTCCTTCTCCCTGTCATCCTATAAAGAAAAATACAGAATCAAAACTCCTGCACAGACTCCCCTGGCTAAAAGACAGCTATAGAATGCCTACACCTTCCTCTCTATAGGAAGAGCCGAAGCATCCCTGAAGGAAAGCCCATGAAGGGATTTCCTTCTCCTTGTCATCCTATAAAGAAAAATACAGAATCAAAACTCCTGCACCTACTCCCCTGCCTAAAAGAAAGCTACAGAATGCCTACACCTTCCTCTCTATAGGAAGAGAGCCCAAATAACACCTGAAGGAAAGCCCATGAAGGGATTTCCTTCTCCCTGTCATCCTACAAAGAAAAATACAGAATCAAAACTCCTGCACCTACTCCCCTGGCTAAAAGACAGCTACAGAATGCCTACACCTTCCTCTCTATAGGAAGAGAGCCCAAATAACTCCTGAAGGAAAGCCCATGAAGGGATTTCCTTCTCCCTGTCATCCTACAAAGAAAAATGCAGAATCAAATCTCCTGCACCTACTCCCCTGCCTAAAAGACAGCTATAGAATGCCTACACCTTCCTCTCTGTAGGAAGAGCCGAAGCATCCCTGAAGGAAAGCCCATGAAGGGATTTCCTTCTCCTTGTCATCCTATAAAGAAAAATACAGAATCAAAACTCCTGCACCGACTCCCCTGGCTAAAAGACAGCTATATAATGCCTACACCTTCCTCTCTATAGGAAGAGCCCAAAGCATCCCTGAAGGAAAGCCCATGAAGGGATTTCCTTCACCCTGGCATCCTACAAAGAAAAATACAGAATCAAATCTCCCGCACCGACTCCCCTGCCTAAAAGACAGCACTAGAATGCCTACACCTTCCTCTCTGTAGGAAGAGAGCCCAAATAACTCCTGAAGGAAAGCCCATGAAGGGATTTTCTTCTCCCTGTCATCCTACAAAGAAAAATACAGAATCAAATCTCCTGCACCTACTCCCCTGCCTAAAAGACAGCAATAGAAAACCTACACCTTCCTCTCTATAGGAAGACAGCCCAAATAACTCCTGAAGGAAAGCCCATGAAGGGATTTCTTTCTCCCGGTCATCCTCTAAAGAAAAATACAGAATCAAATCTCCTGCACCTACTCCCCTGCCTAAAAGACAGCGATAGAATGCCTACACCTTCCTCTCTATAGGAAGAGCCCAAAGCATCCCTGAAGGAAAGCCCATGAAAGGATATCCTTCTCCCTGTCATCCTATAAAGAAAAATACAGAATCAAAACTCTTGCACCGACTCCCCTGCATAAAAGACAGCTATAGAATGCCTATACCTTCCTCTCTATAGGAAGAGAGCCCAAATAACTCCTGAAGGAAAGCCCATGAAGGGATTTCCTTCTCCCTGTCATCCTCTAAAGCAAAATACAGAATCACATCTCCTGCACTTACTCCCCTGGCTAAAAGACAGCTATAGAATGCCTGCACCTTCCTCTCTATAGGAAGATCCCAAAGCATCCCTGAAGGAAAGCCCATGAAGGGATTTCCTTCTCCCTGTCATCCTACAAAGAAAAATACAGAATCAAATCTCCCGCTCCGACTCCCCTGCCTAAAAGACAGCACTAGAATGCCTACACCTTCCTCTCTATAGGAAGAGCCCATATAACTCCTGAAGGAAAGCCCATAAAGGGATTTCATTGTTATGCTATGCTGGCCCTGAATAAGGATTCTCACAAAGCTGTGTCAGTTTAACCCTGTGAGCGCCTGGTGTTCTTCATACGGAGAAAGTTATACAGAACAAGGGCTTGCTAAGCTGAAATGCAATATAATATCCATAATGTATACAGACAGCATACAGAGAATGCAAACAATTTCACAGTAATACTTGTTATGGCGGCTAATAATCATTTTATAATCATTTTACATTCAAGCGATGTTAAAACTTAGTATTAGAACGTCCTGGCAACAGTACAGCCTCTCCGGAGTTTGGCATAGAACAGCCCTCTTGTTTCAAGGGGCTCGTTCTTACAGCTGTTTCGCAGTGAGCTGGGCTTCTGCACAGCCTAGGATTGCCCTTGGAAGAAGAAAGGGCCTCCATAGCTCCTCCTCCCCGCTCGTCAGTGGGGTACTACCTCTTTGGAGGTTGGCGCAGGAACAGCCCTCTTGTTTCAAGGGTCTCATTCATACAGCTGTTGACCCCGCAGCGAGTTAGGGCTCTGTCGCCCTGTCCCTTGGAGAAGAAAGGGCCTCCTGCAGCGCCAGTCACCTTCCCTGCATGTCAGTGATTCTCCTGACAGGGGAAGAGCCTCTCTGGAGTTTGGCATGGAACAGCCCTCTTGTTTCAAGTGGCTCGTTCTTACAGCTGTTAACCTGCAGTGAGTTGGGCATCTGGAGCCCTGCCCTTGAAGAGGAAAGGGCCTCCTGCAGCGCCGGTCGCCTCCCCCACCTGTCAGTGATTCTCCTGACATGGGGCAAAGCCTCTGCGTGTGATTGGCGCACGACAGCCCTCCTTCGTGGGCGTCTTTATGCCACTGCCGATTACGGATAGAGCTCCACGAGGAGGCTGTAAATGTTCCGGCGACATGCGGTAAGCCTTGGGGGATGGTATGGGCCCCTTCAGCTCCCGCAGCTAGCCCTACGTGTCAGTGATATGCCTGACTGGGTTAACACCCTTGGGTGGTTTGGCATGAAACAGCCCTCATTTATCAAGGGGCTTGTTCACGCAGCTACTATTTCCAAAATCAGTTAGGTGCCAAGGCAAGAGCTTTCTGGCAACATTAACAGCCCTAGCTTTGCCTCTGAAAAGGGGGGGGGCTGCAACCTCCACCGCTAGTCGGTGATATTCCTGGCTGGGGTAGCACCTGTTTGGTGGCTGATAATTTGGCACAAAACAGCCCTTTTCATCAATGGGCTGGTTTACGTAGTAGCCGGTGGCCCTGCCTCAGCTGCCGCTGCCAGTATAGGCTCATAGGTAAAGGACTCACAGGAGTCCACCCTAGAACCCTGCCGCTGGTGGGTAATTTTCCTCAGGTAGGTCCTCTCACGCTGACAAGTTGTGTAGGACCAGTCCCTTTATCCAGTATAGGAGCTATGAGCTCTCTGCCACCGCCACCATCCCGCTCCGCCTGGCATCGTTCTGAGACACGGGCTATGGAGTGCTGTACGCCTCCACATACGCTTCACAGGTGTAGTGCTCCCTCGAACTCGGCTCCGGCAGCACAGTGTTCTCAGGTTCAACCGAACCTGCTGTTAACCCTTTCGGCTTCTCCGTTCTGGGAACTGTGTTGAGCCTGAGCTTGGTCGGGCTCGTGCTAGGGAAGTCTTCTCCCTTGTTCGTCAGAAGGGCTTACCTTATTCAGGATTGGGAGTCACAGGGGGAGGAAGATTTCCCAACCAATCTTCCTACACCCCTCTCAGTTGTCACAGAGGGTCACCCTCCTTTCCTATTAACAGATGAGGAGTTCTTTGGCCGCCATGTAGCCACTTACTCCTCTGCCATGGGGGCTTATCTTCACCACTTATGGAGTTTGGTGCTGCCCATTCTGCAGGTAGCTCCTGTGCACCTTTACAGTTCACGCCTCCCACGTCACTAGGAGGCAGTGTTGCTGGTGCCTCACGAGCGCACTGCTGCTCGTTACGCCTTTAAGCCAGCATCTAAACAACTGACGGGTCGGGACCTGCCGTTTGTTATTCTTGATAACCTGCTCAAGCTTTAGCCGGCAGCACAGTTATTTGCGGCGTAACAACCGCAAGAGCCTGACGATGGTCCTATCAACCTAGGGCATCACGGGAACGTCTATGGCCTCAACCCCAAAGTTACCAGCTGCCGCCCCTAGACATGTGGGCAGGCAGTGCCCTGACCGGCAGGATTGCAGGCAGGACCGCAAGACTGAGCGGTCTCTTTACTTCTCTGTCGTTGACCAGTTAGTCCGTTTGACTCCTTGTCTTCCCAGCTATGCCACTGAATTCGATGTGCCCCTGTCACAGGCCGTGTTATGGCCGCCTCTACCCCTAAGCCCACCCAAAAAAATAAACAAAAAAAAACAAGGATGGAGGCCTCTGGCCCGTCCTTGGGGTTGGAAGCCTGAATTCTTTTATTACTCTGCATAGTTTCCATATGGCTTCCTTGGACCCTGTTATTCACTGGTTACGTCCAGGGGGTTGGTTTTTCGTAAGGTGCTCCCTTTCATGCGGGCATCTGGTTAGACCATCATCGCTTTCTCAGGGTTTCACTTGAGGGAATCACTGTTTACCCATGGTTGGATACCTGGCTCCCGGTCGCGGGGTCCAATTCACAGGCTGGTAAGCATACGTCCTTGGCACTGTCCCTTTCGTCAGCGTTAAGACTATAGGTCAACATAGCGAAGTTGACGTTACCACCTACACACTGTGTAAACTGTGTTAATGTGACTTTGGATGCTCTCTTGAAGCAGGCTTTTTCCTCTGCCATCAAGTCTGTAACAATGCATAATTTGTTATGCTCCCTTTTTATTCAGGCGCTTGGTTCCCTACCCTACAGGTCCAGCAACTCCTGGAGCTGATGACATCTACTGCAGATGTGGGACAGCTTGCTCGAAAGCCAGAATGCAATTCATATAAATCTTTGTGACCTGTAAGAATTCAGCTTTGAGTGCTTTAAATACTGTTTGAGCCCAACCCAAGAGGGTTAGGTTTTAGGTTCTCCTTCGTGTCCTCTGTGAATACACACTAATGGGTTAATCTGCACCTGAGCAGAGCAGCCTCCGGAAACTTCCACAGCTTTAAGCACTTAGTGCTGGGACCTCCCCTACACCTGGCTATATAACTCCGCCCCCGGCCCAGTGCTTCAGTTCTTTTTTGGACCGCCGCTGTAGCAGCAGCTTCGTTTGGAACTTCGCATTGGAACTTCGCAAGTAGAAATGATTCTGTTCCTTTCTTTGACCTCCCTTTGTTCTTTCTTCTGTAACAAGTTGATTCTTTTGCCTGGTTATAAGGTATTAGCCGGCATTAGCTGTTCCTTGTAAAACTTTACAAAGCCTTTACAAAGCCGGCTTTGCAGGCCTCAGGGCTTTTCTCTTAAAGACATAAGGTCTCTTTGACCTTCTTTATAAAATTACCCCCAGGCTTAAGAGCAACAGTTTTCTGTCTGTTTGCAATTTCCTCTTCCTAGCAGGTTTGAAGAGGACGGCTTCTGAGCTTTGCCCCGCCTGTCAATGATTCTCCTGGCTGAGGTACAGCCTCTCCGGAGTTTGGCATAGAACAGCCCCCTTGTTTCAAGGGGCTCGTTCTTACAGCTGTTTCGCAGTGAGCTGGGCTTCTGCACAGCCTAGGATTGCCCTTGGAAGAAGAAAGGGCCTCCATAGCTCCTGCTCCCCGCTCGTCAGTGGGGTACTACCTCTTTGCAGGTTGGCGCAGGTACAGCCCTCTTGTTTCAAGGGGCTCGTTCATACAGCTCTTGACCCCACAGCGAGTTAGGGCTCTGTCGCCCTGTCCCTTGGAGAAGAAAGGGCCTCCTGCAGCGCCGGTCACCTCCCCCAAATGTCAGTGATTCTCCTGACATGGGGCAAAGCCTCTGCGTGTGATTGGCGCACGACAGCCCTCCTTCGTGGGTGCGTTCATGCCGCTGCCGATTCCGGATAGAGCTGCACGCCGAGGCTGTAGATGTTCCGGCGACATGCGGTAAGCCTTGGGAGATGGTATGGGCCCCTTCAGCTCCCGCAGCTAGCCCTACGTGTCAGTGATATGCCTGACTGGGTTAACACCCTTGGGTGGTTTGGCATGAAACAGCCCTCATTTATCAAGGGGCTTGTTCACGCAGCTGCTATTTCCAAAATCAGTTAGGTGCCAAGGCAAGAGCTTTCTGGCAACATTAACAGCCCTAGCTTTGCCTCTGAAAAGGGGGGGGGGGGCTGCAACCTCCACCGCTAGCCCTGCTAGTCGGTGATATTCCTGGCTGGGGTAGCACTTGTTTGGTGGCTGATAATTTGGCACAAAACAGCCCTTTTTATCAATGGGCTGGTTTACGCAGTAGCCGGCGGCCCTGCCTCAGCTGCCGCTGCCAGTATAGGCTCATAGGTAAAGGACTCACAGGAGTCCACCCTAGAACCCTGCCGCTGGTGGGTAATTTTCCTCAGGTAGGTCCTCTCACGCTGACAAGTTGTGTAGGACCAGTCCCTTTATCCAGTATAGGAGCTATGAGCTCTCTGCCACCGCCACCATGCCGCTCCGCCTGGCATCGTTCTGAGCCACGGGCTATGGAGTGCTGTACGCCTCCACATACGCTTGTCAGCTCACAGGTCTCCTAAGAGATTCCTGCGGCTTGAACAGAGAGGTTCCAGGGGCAAGTGTACTCCTTAATCAGCTGAGCTGAGTCCGGTACCCAGCCAGGCAGCACCACTTACTCCTTTTCCCAAGTCCGTTCGTATTAGCAATTACCAGAGAGAAGAACAAATGGACTCAAGTAGCACATCTGTGGCCAAAAAATAATTTTGCAGGTTTGCTGTTCAAGAGACCAAACATCAGCTTTTAAGAATTATTGTTTTTTTAGAAAAATAGAGTATTTAGAGATATTCAGTTTGTTGCAAAGCAAAGCATTCAAGTACATTTCCATAAATCAAAGCAGTTAGAACTTTAGCAAATTCCAGCTACAAAATAAAATAAAAAACTCTAAAAATAGCTTGAAAGGCAGGCAAGGCATAGCCCCCCTTTCTCTATCCTTACTCTGAACTACATTCTAGCATAATACTAACAAAATAGCAATTGGAACTCAAAAGTCCATCTTAAAATCCAAATCAAGAATCAAAAGGTTAAAAAAGTTTTCTCTCTATCTCAGTCTTCCATTTTTCTTCCATGCTGGGACCACCCTTCTTCTTCACTCTCCTCTGACGTAAACCAATCAGGATGAAAGGCTGTCCCTTCACACTCCACCTCCGTTTCCCATGAGATGTGCAGGTGTTGTTGACCATCTTCCTGATGTTGTGTCTTGACCCTTATCGTCTCTGGCCAAGCTTGCTTCATGGAAAATTACAGCTAGCTCTAAGAGAAAAAAGATTCTCGAAGCATCTAGTTATGCTAACACAGACCAATATGGATTCCTTCTACACAGTTCCATGACTACAAATCCCATTCAGAAATTACATTTTAGCCTTAATAACCTAAACCATGACAACGCTTCACAGGTGTAGTGCTCCCTCGAACTCGGCTCCGGCAGCACAGTGTTCGCAGGTTCAACCGAACCTGCTGTTAACCCTTTCGGCTTCTCCGTTCTGGCAACTGTGTTGAGCCTGAGCTTGGTCGGGCTCGTGCTAGGGAAGTCTTCTTCCTTGTTCGTCAGAAGGGCTTACCTTATTCAGGATTGGGAGTCACAGGGGGAGGAAGATTTCCCAACCAATCTTCCTACACCCCTCTCAGTTGTCACAGAGGGTCACCCTCCTTTCCTATTAACAGATGAGGAGTTCTTTGGCCGCCATGTAGCCACTTACTCCTCTGCCATGGGGGCTTATCTTCACCACTTATGGAGATTGGTGCTGCCCATTCTGCAGGTAGCTCCTGTGCACCTTTACAGTTCACGCCTGCCACGTCACTAGGAGGCACTGTTGCTGGTGCCTCACGAGCGCACTGCTGCTCGTTACGCCTTTAAGCCAGCATCTAAACAACTGACGGGTCGGGACCTGCCGTTTGTTATTCTTGATAACCTGCTCAAGCTTTAGCTGGCAGCACAGTTATTTGCGGCGTAACAACCGCAAGAGCCTGACGATGCTCCTATCAACCTAGGGCATCACGGGAACGTCTATGGCCTCAACCCCAAAGTTACCAGCCGCCGCCCCTAGACATGTGGGCAGGCAGTGCCCTGACCGGCAGGATTGCAGGCAGGACCGCAAGACTGAGCGGTCTCTTTACTTCTCTGTCGTTGACCAGTTAGTCCGTTTGACTCCTTGTCTTCCCAGCTGTCATGAGTGCAGCTGAAGACCTGGAACCGGAAGGGTTAACTGTGGCTGAGGAGAATGCTGAGCAATTAGAAACACAAACACCTGAATCACCCCCAGATTCTCCTCCCCCAGTAGACAGGCTGAGGGCCAGGCTTCGGGGATGACTTATGACAAAAAGGTCAGAAGATCGCTCGAAGGCTGCCCACAGAAACATCCGATCAACTAGCCCTGAGTACTGACAGGATGGAAAAGCTTCCAGCAGCTCAAGGGGCTGTTTTACTATATAAACAGCTCTTAGTCGGCTAGAAATCCGTGGAAGCAACAAGTCAAATCTCTGGCTTGCATCCACGCTCCTGACTACCTTGAACCTTGTTCCTTGGACCTTTGGCTTTGGACTCTGACCCTGGACTGTGTGATTTGGCTTTGGACCCTGACCTTGGATTACGGTTTGTGATTTGGCTTTGGTATTTTGGTATCGGCTCTGAACTTGGACTGGCTTATCGGACTCTGCTGTTGAAACCCCCGGGAACGTGACAGATTGCTTCCACCCCCACACTTCCCCCACAAAATGGAGAAAGAAGCAAGTGAAGGCTCAGGTACGCTGAATGCTGTGCTGGCTCAAATGCAATTTCTCACCCAAACAGTGGTACAGCTTCAGCAGCAACAGCTGCAATCCCAAGCCAACGCTGCTTCTCAGGTCAAGTGTCTGTGCTTCCTCCCGAAAAGTTTGAAGGAAAAGTGGAGGAGTTTCCAGCATTCCTGGCACAGTGTAAGCTGTATATTGAGCTGCGTGCCAGAGACTTTCCCACAGACAAAACCAAGGTATGCTTTATAATCAGTCTACTCAAGGGACAGGCAGCTAAATGGGCTACTGCTCTACTCCTTGCTTCTTCACCCCTGTTAACCAATTACCAGGGTTTTCTGGAACATATCTCAGCCGCTTTTGCTAACCCCTTGCAAGCTGCTACTGCAAATAGAAAGATTTGGGCCCTGAAACAGGGTAAGGCTTCAGTCTCCCAGTATTCCACTGAGTTCAGACTCTTGGCTCAAGATTTGCTCTGGAATGAAGCAGCTCTTATGGACCAATATATGGAAGGGTTGGCTGATGGGATCCTGGATGAGCTGGCACGTGTAGATCAACCCAATACGCTGCAAGAACTAATCACTCTATGCTTACGCATTGATGGCCGCCTGGAGAGCCGACGCCTAGCACAGGGCGGTTCCCGTCTCTTACAGCCACCCCTGACAACCCCCAATACTAGACCAGAGGATTCTGAACCTATGCAGTTGGGAGCGGCTCGGCCACGCCTCAGTCCTGAGGAAAAAACACGACGACGCTCCCAGAATCTCTGCCTGTACTGTGGGGGAGCAGGACACTTCGCTTCTGGCTGTTTGGTTAAGCAGCGTAACCTCGGCTCCACCTTCAGTAAAAGATTTGCCCCATGTCTGAATGGACCCTCAAACGTGGGGCACTTAGCTGGGTCTCCTGAACCATACCTTAACATCCCGGGTCCATTCCTTGTACCAGTAAAACTCTGCCTGCCGGATGGACGTTGCTTGTTTGTTCATGCCATGGTCGACTCTGGAGCTGATCGCTGTTTCATCGACACGGCTTTCGTGAAACAGCACCAGATCCCTGTACAGGATAAAGAGACCCCGACCCTAGTTGAATCCATAGACGGGCGTCTCCTCCGCTCCGGTCCTGTGACCCAGGAAACCCAACCGGTCATTCTCCAGGTTCAACGCCATCAGGAGCAACTACAGTTCAACGTTGCACGCATGCCCCGTTTCCCACTTATTCTGGGACTTTCCTGGCTCCGAACACACAACCCCCTAATGGACTGGACACAAGGAGAGTTACGTTTCAGGGACCCGTGTCCGCATCTGGGTCCACCGGCTACCTTGGCTGCAGCAGGGTCAACAGACAGCTCCGTGATACCCTTGGATTATGAGGACTTTGCTGATGTCTTCGAGGAGAAGGGGGCTGACCAACTACCTCCGCACCGACCCTTTGATTGTGCTATCAATTTGGTGCCTGGGGCACCCCTTCCTGTGGCGCGGATTTACCCCATGTCGGAACCCGAACTCGCGGCCTTGAGGGCCTTTCTTGATAAAAATCTGAAACGGGGATTCATCCGGCCATCCACGTCGCCCCTGTCTGCACCTGTCATCTTTGTTAAAAAGAAGGGTGGGGAGCTCCGCCCTTGCAATGATTACAGAGCCTTGAATAAGATAACCATTAGAGACCGCTACCCTCTACCATTGATCGGCGAACTTTTGGATCGCCTTAAGGGGGCACGAATGTACACCAAGTTGGATCTCCGTGGCGCCTATAATTTGGTGTGAATTCGTGCTGGCGACGAGTGGAAGACGGCCTTCGGGACTCGTTATGGCCAGCATGAATACCTGGTCATGCCTTTCGGGTTAACTAACGCTCCAGCGGTGTTCCAGCGGTTCATGAATGTCATCTTTCGGGACTTGCTTGATCACTTTGGAATCATCTACCTGGATGACATTCTGATTTATTCCCGAGACCCCGTTCGGCACACGGAACATGTTCGCCAGGTTTTACAACGGTTACGAGAACACCGACTTTACGCCAAGCTGGAGAAATGTGAATTGAACCTGCGAGAAGTCGAGTTCTTGGGTCACATTGTATCTCCCCAAGGGATCCAGATGGACCCAAAGAAGATAGAGTCGGTTCTGACCTAGCAGAAACCCCGGAACCGTAAGGACGTACAACGGTTTCTCGGCTTTGCGAATTATTACCGTCAGTTCATACCATCTTACGCGGACGTAACCACTCCACTGACCCGCCTCCTCCGGCCCAAAGAGCCATTTCTTTGGACTCCGGAGGCAGACCATGCCTTCATAACCCTAAAAACCCGCTTTACCACTAAGCCCATTCTACGCTATCCGGATCCCCGACTACCGTTTGCCGTAGAAACAGATGCCTCCAGTGTCGCCCTGGGTGCAATACTGTCCCAGCGGGAGGACCCCTCACAGCCACTGCAGCCCTGCGCGTTCTACTCCCGGCAGTTCACACCCTCAGAACGCAATTACACCATCTGGGAGCGGGAACTTTTGGCCATCAAAACTGCTTTCGAGGTTTGGAGGCATTACCTCGAAGGGGCCCGTCACCCAGTCCAAGTCTTGACGGACCATCGAAACCTGGAACACTTACAAACGGCCCGACGCCTTAACCAACGCCAAATCCGATGGAGTCTCTTTTTCTCTCGGTTCGACTTCCGTATCACCTATGTCCCGCATACTCAGAATCGGAAAGCTGATGCCTTGTCCCGCAAACCGGAATACGCCGTTCCAACCTCTGAAGAACCGCCGATCACACCTATTCTATCCCCTTCAGTCTTTGCAGCCATAACCACTCGCTCATCCCTGGCTGAAGAGATTCGAGCCAGCCAAGCTCAAGATCCCTGGGCCAAGCAACGTCTACAGGAACTCCAAGAGGGCTCTGCCAGCGACTTTACTAACCACCAGGGTCTCCTATTACACCGGGGACGCTTGTATGTTCCTCCAGGGCCCCTCCGAACCAATGTCCTCTATCTGACCCATGATTCCCCTCCTGCAGGACACTTTGGTCGGTACAAAACTCTGCACTTGCTCACACGGGAGATTTGGTGGCCCCGGGTTCGAGCTGATGTCGCCCGTTATGTTAGTTCCTGTGAGGTTTGTCGTCGAGCCAAGGACGTACCAGCCAAACCTCCAGGTCTGTTGCAACCATTACCTGTACCGGCCGGCCCTTGGGACACAGTATCTTTGGACTTTATCACGGATCTCCCACGATCACAAGGGTATACCTGTGTCTTAGTAATAGTGGACCTATTTACTAAGATGGCTCATTTTGTCCCATGTTCCAAACCTCCCACAGCTCCTGAAACCGCCCAACTCTACCTTCATCATGTTTTCCGTCCACACGGGCTCCCGACACACCTAATTTCCGATCGTGGTTCCCAATTCACTTCCCGGTTCTGGCAAGCCTTACACACCAGTTTGGGTACCCAGGTGCACTTGTCGTCAGCATATCATCCCCAAACAGATGGACAGACCGAGCGTACCAATGCCACCCTGGAGCAATATCTCCGTTGCTACACCTGTTATCAACAAGATAATTGGGCTACCCTGTTACCCCTGGCTGAATTCGCTTACAATAACGCCGTACACACATCTACAGAACAGACCCCATTTGAAGCCAACTATGGGTACCATCCTCGCTTTTTCCCGGCTGCCCTGCCATCAACCGTGGTTCCTGCTGCTGATGCCCATATACGCGAGTTGCAGGCTCTCCAAGACTTACTCCGAGAGCAGCTTCAGCAGGCTAAGGAGGCTTATAAGACAGCGGCCGACAGAAAACGGCAAGAAGGGCCACCTCTGAAACCAGGGGACCAGGTCTGGCTTTCCACCCGTTATCTCCGCCGACCTGGCCGGTCCCGTAAGTTAGACCCTCGGTTTATAGGACCCTATGTAATCCTGGACCAAATCAACCCTGTTGCTTTCCGGCTACAACTTCCAGATACTCTCCGTATCCACCCGGTTTTCCATCGATCTCTCCTTGTTCCTGTTGCAGCGCCGGACCCTGCCCGACCTTCACCCCTGGCTCCACCTCTGCCCATTCCGGTTGATGGCGAGGAAGAACACGAGGTCCGTCAAATCATGGACTCTCGAATTCACCGAGGAGGTCTCCAGTATTTCATAGATTGGGAAGGTTATGGTCCTGAGGATCGATCATAGGAACCCGCCAGCAATCTACACCCCCCCGACTTGGTACGGCAGTTCCATGCTACCTATCCTGATCGACCCGGCCCATCTGACGGGGGGAGCCCTGGGGAGGGGGATAGTGTCATGAGTGCAGCTGAAGACCTGGAACCGGAAGGGTTAACTGTGGCTGAGGAGAATGCTGAGCAATTAGAAACACAAACACCTGAATCACCCCCAGATTCTCCTCCCCCAGTAGACAGGCTGAGGGCCAGGCTTCGGGGAAGACTTATGACAAAAAGGTCAGAAGATCGCTCGAAGGCTGCCCACAGAAACATCCGATCAACTAGCCCTGAGTACTGACAGGATGGAAAAGCTTCCAGCAGCTCAAGGGGCTGTTTTACTATATAAACTGCTCTTAGTCGGCTAGAAATCCGTGGAAGCAACAAGTCAAATCTCTGGCTTGCATCCACGCTCCTGACTACCTTGAACCTTGTTCCTTGGACCTTTGGCTTTGGACTCTGACCCTGGACTGTGTGATTTGGCTTTGGACCCTGACCTTGGATTACGGTTTGTGATTTGGCTTTGGTATTTTGGTATCGGCTCTGAACTTGGACTGGCTTATCGGACTCTGCTGTTGAAACCCCCGGGAACGTGACACCAGCTATGCCACTGAATTTGATGTGCCCCTGTCACAGGCCGTGTTATGGCCGCCTCTACCCCTAACCCCACCCAAAACAAAAAAAAAAAAAAAAACAAGGATGGAGGCCTCTGGCCCGTCCTTGGGGTTGGAAGCCTGAATTCTTTTATTACTCTGCATAGTTTCCATATGACTTCCTTGGACTCTGTTATTCACTGGTTACGTCCAGGGGGTTGGTTTTTCGTAAGATGCTCCCTTTCATGAAGGCATCTGGTTAGACCGTCATCGCTTTCTCAGTTTTTCACTTGAGGGAATCACTGTTTACCCATGGTTGGATACCTGGCTCCCGGTCGCGGGGTCCAATTCACAGGCTGGTAAGCATACGTCCTTGGTACTGTCCCTTTCGTCAGCGTTAAGACTATAGGTCGACATAGCGAAGTTGATGTTACCACCTACACACTGTGTAAACTGTGTTAATGTGACTTTGGATGCTCTCTTGAAGCAGGCTTTTTCCTCTGCCATCAAGTCTGTGACAATGCATAATTTGTTATGCCCCCTTTTTATTCAGGCGCTTGGTTCCCTACCCTACAGGTCCAGCGACTCCTGGAGCTGATGACATCTACTGCAGATATGGGACAGCTTGCTCGAAAGCCAGAATGCAATTCATATAAATCATTGTGACCTGTAAGAATTCAGCTTTGAGTGCTTTAAATACTGTTTGAGCCCAACCAAAGAGGGTTCGGTTTTAGGTTCTCCTTCGTGTCCTCTGTGAATACACACTAATGGGTTAATCTGCGCCTGAGCAGAGCAGCCTCCGGAAACTTCCACAGCTTTAAGCACTTAGTGCTGGGTCCTCCCCTACACCTGGCTATATAACTCCGCCCCCGGCCCAGTGCTTCAGTTCGTTTTTGGACCGCCGCTGTAGCAGCAGCTTCGTTTGGAACTTCGCATTGGAACTTCGCAAGTAGAAATGATTCTGTTCCTTTCTTTGACCTCCCTTTGTTCTTTCTTCTGTAACAAGTTGATTCTTTTGCCTGGGGATAAGGTATTAGCCGGCATTAGCTGTTCCTTGTAAAACTTTACAAAGCCTTTACAAAGCCGGCTTTGCAGCCCTCAGGGCTTTTCTCTTAAAGACATAAGGTCTCTTTTACCTTCTTTATTACATTACCCCCAGGCTTAAGAGCAACAGTTTTCTGTCTGTTTGCAATTTCCTCTTCCTAGCAGGTTTGAAGAGGACGGCTTCTGAGCTTTGCCCCGCCTGTCAATGATTCTCCTGGCTGAGGTACAGCCTCTCCGGAGTTTGGCATAGAACAGCCCTCTTGTTTCAAGGGGCTCGTTCTTACAGCTGTTTCGCAGTGAGCTGGGCTTCTGCACAGCCTAGGATTGCCCTTGGAAGAAGAAAGGGCCTCCATAGCTCCTGCTCCCCGCTCGTCAGTGGGGTACAACCTCTTTGGAGGTTGGCGCAGGAACAGCCCTCTTGTTTCAAGGGGCTCGTTCATACAGCTGTTGACCCCGCAGCGAGTTAGGGCTCTGTCGCCCTGTCCCTTGGAGAAGAAAGGGCCTCCTGCAGTGCCGGTCACCTTCCCCGCATGTCAGTGATTCTCCTGACAGGGGAAGAGCCTCTCTGGAGTTTGGCATGGAACAGCCCTCTTTTTCAAGGGGCTCGTTCTTACAGCGGTTAACCTGCAGTGAGTTGGGCATCTGGAGCCCTGCCCTTGAAGAGGAAAGGGCCTCCTGCAGCGCCAGTTGCCTCCCCCACCTGTCAGTGATTCTCCTGACATGGGGCAAAGCCTCTGCGTGTGATTGGCGCAAGACAGCCCTCCTTTGTGGGCGCGTTCATGCCGCTGCCGATTCCGGATAGAGCTGCACGCCGAGGCTGTAGATGTTCCGGCGACATGCGGTAAGCCTTAGGGGATGCTATGGGCCCCTTCAGCTCCGGCAGCTATCCCTACGTGTCAGTGATATGCCTGACTGGGTTAACACCCTTGGGTAGTTTGGCATGAAACAGCCCTCATTTATCAAGGGGCTTGTTCACGCAGCTGCTATTTCCAAAATCAGTTAGGTGCCAAGGCAAGAGCTTTCTGGCAACATTAACAGCCCTAGCTTTGCCTCTGAAAAGGGGGGGGCTGCAACCTCCACCGCTAGCCCTGCTAGTCGGTGATATTCCTGGCTGGGGTAGCACCTGTTTGGTGGCTGATAATTTGGCACAAAACAGCCCTTTTTATCAATGGGCTGGTTTACGCAGTAGCCGGCGGCCCTGCCTCAGCTGCCGCTGCCAGTATAGGCTCATAGGTAAAGGACTCACAGGAGTCCACCCTAGAACCCTGCCGCTGGTGGGTAATTTTCCTCAGGTAGGTCCTCTCACGCTGACAAGTTGTGTAGGACCAGTCCCTTTATCCAGTATAGGAGCTATGAGCTCTCTGCCACCGCCACCATCCCGCTCCGCTTGGCACCGTTCTGAGCCACGGGCTATGGAGTGCTGTACGCCTCCACATACGCTTCACAGGTGTAGTGCTCCCTCGAACTCGGCTCCGGCAGCACAGTGTTCGCAGGTTCAACGGAACCTGCTGTTAACCCTTTCGGCTTCTCCGTTCTGGCAACTGTGTTGAGCCTGAGCTTGGTCGGGCTCGTGCTAGGGAAGCCTTCTCCCTTGTTCGTCAGAAGGGCTTACCATATTCAGGATTGGGAGTTACAGGGGGAGGAAGATTTCCAAACCAATCTTCCTACACCCCTCTCAGTTGTCCCAGAGGGTCACCCTCCTTTCCTTTTAACAGATGAGGAGTTCTTTGGCCGCCATGTAGCCACTTACTCCTCTGCCATGGGGGCTTATCTTCACCACTTATGGAGTTTGGTGCTGCCCATTCTGCAGGTAGCTCCTGTGCACCTTTACAGTTCACGCCTGCCACGTCACTAGGAGGCACTGTTGCTGGTGCCTCACGAGCGCACTGCTGCTCGTTACGCCTTTAAGCCAGCATCTAAACAACTGACGGGTCGGGACCTGCCGTTTGTTATTCTTGATAACCTGCTCAAGCTTTAGCCGGCAGCACAGTTATTTGTGGCGTAACAACCGCAAGAGCCTGACGATGGTCCTATCAACCTAGGGCATCACGGGGACGTCTATGGCCTCAACCCCAAAGTTACCAGCTGCCGCCCCTAGACATGTGGGCAGGCAGTGCCCTGACCGGCAGGATTGCAGGCAGGACCGCAAGACTGAGCGGTCTCTTTACTTCTCTGTCGTTGACCAGTTAGTCCGTTTGACTCCTTTTCTTCCCAGCTATGCCACTGAATTCGATCTGCCCCTGTCACAGGCCGTGTTATGGCCGCCTCTACCCCTAACCCCACCCAAAAAAACAAACAAAAAAAAGAAGGATGGAGGCCTCTGGCCAATCCTTGGGGTTGGAAGCCTGAATTCTTTTATTACTCTGCATAGTTTCCATATGGCTTCCTTGGACTCTGTTATTCACTGGTTACGTCCAGGGGGTTGGTTTTTCGTAAGATGCTCCCTTTCATGCTGGCATCTGGTTAGACCGTCATCGCTTTCTCAGGGTTTCACTTGAGGGAATCACTGTTTACCCATGGTTGGATACCTGGCTCCTGGTCGCGGGGTCCAATTCACAGGCTGGTAAGCATACGTCCTTGGCACTGTCCCTTTCGTCAGCGTTAAGACTATAGGTCAAGATAGCGAAGTTGACGTTACCACCTACACACTGTGTAAACTGTGTTAATGTGACTTTGGATGCTCTCTTGAAGCAGGCTTTTTCCTCTGCCATCAAGTCTGTGACAATGCATAATTTGTTATGCTCCCTTTTTATTCAGGCGCTTGGTTCCCTACCCTACAGGTCCAGCGACTCCTGGATCTGATGACATCTACTGCAGATGTGGGACAGCTTGCTCGAAAGCCAGAATGCAATTCATATAAATCATTGTGACCTGTAAGAATTCAGCTTTGAGTGCTTTAAATACTGTTTGAGCCCAACCCAAGAGGGTTAGGTTTTAGGTTCTCCTTCGTGTCCTCTGTGAATACACACTAATGGGTTAATCTGCGCCTGAGCAGAGCAGCCTCCGGAAACTTCCACAGCTTTAAGCACTTAGTGCTGGGTCCTCCCCTACACCTGGCTATATAACTCCGCCCCCGGCCCAGTGCTTCAGTTCATTTTTGGACCGCCGCTGTAGCAGCAGCTTCGTTTGGAACTTCGCATTGGAACTTCGCAAGTAGAAATGATTCTGTTCCTTTCTTTGACCTCCCTTTGTTCTTTCTTCTGTAACAAGTTGATTCTTTTGCCTGGGGATAAGGTATTAGCCGGCATTAGCTGTTCCTTGTAAAACTTTACAAAGCCTTTACAAAGCCGGCTTTGCAGCCCTCAGGGCTTTTCTCTTGAAGACATAAGGTCTCTTTGACCTTCTTTATAAAATTACCCCCATGTTTAAGAGCAACAGTTTTCTGTCTGTTTGCAATTTCCTCTTCCTAGCAGGTTTGAAGAGGATGGCTTCTGAGCTTTGCCACGCCTGTCAATGATTCTCCCGGCTGAGGTACAGCCTCTCCGGAGTTTGGCATAGAACAGCCCTCTTGTTTCAAGGGGCTCGTTCTTACAGCTGTTTCGCAGTGAGCTGGGCTTCTGCACAGCCTAGGATTGCCCTTGGAAGAAGAAAGGGCCTCCGTAGCTCCTGCTTCCCGCTCGTCAGTGGGGTACAACCTCTTTGGAGGTTGGCGCAGGAACAGCCCTCTTGTTTCAAGGGGCTCGTTCTTACAGCTGTTAACCTGCAGTGAGTTGGGCATCTGGAGCCCTGCCCTTGAAGAGGAAAGGGCCTCCTGTAGCGCCGGTCGCCTCCCCCACCTGTCAGTGATTCTCCTGACATGGGGCAAAGCCTCTGCGTGTGATTGGCGCACGACAGCCCTCCTTCGTGGGCGCCTTTATGCCGCTGCCGATTCCGGATAGAGCTCCACGCCGAGGCTGTAGATGTTCCGGCGACATTCGGTAAGCCTTGGGGGATGGTATGGGCCCCTTCAGCTCCCGCAGCTAGCCCTACGTGTCAGTGATATGCCTGACTGGGTTAACACCCTTGGGTGGTTTGGCATGAAACAGCCCTCATTTATCAAGGGGCTTGTTCACGCAGCTACTATTTCCAAAATCAGTTAGGTGCCAAGGCAAGAGCTTTCTAGCAACATTAACAGCCCTAGCTTTGCCTCTGAAAAGGGGGGGGGCTGCAACCACCACCGCTAGCCCTGCTAGTTGGTGATATTCCTGGCTGGGGTAGCACTTGTTTGGTGGCTGATAATTTGGCACAAAACAGCCCTTTTTATCAATGGGCTGGTTTACGCAGTAGCCGGCGGCCCTGCCTCAGCTGCCCCTGCCAGTATAGGCTCATAGGTAAAGGACTCACAGGATTCCACCCTAGAACCCTGCCGCTGGTGGGTAATTTTCCTCAGGTAGGTCCTCTCACGCTGACAAGTTGTGTAGGACCAGTCCCTTTATCCAGTATAGGAGCTATAAGCTCTCTGCAAACGCCACCATCCCGCTCCGCCTGGCATCGTTCTGAGCCACGGGCTATGGAGTGCTGTACGCCTCCACATACGCTTGTCAGCTCACAGGTCTCCTAAGAGATTCCTGCGGCTTGAACAGAGAGGTTCCAGGGGCAAGTGTACTCCTTAATCAGCTGAGCTGAGTCCGGTACCCAGCCAGGCAGCACCACTTACTCCTTTTCCCAAGTCCGTTCGAATTAGCAATTACCAGAGAGAAGAACAAATGGACTCAAGTAGCACATCTGTGGCCAAAAAATAATTTTGCAGGTTTGCTGTTCAAGAGACCAAACATCAGCTTTTAAGAATTATTGTTTTATTAGAAAAATAGAGTATTTAGAGATATTCAGTTTGTTGCAAAGCAAAGCATTCAAGTACATTTCCATAAATCAAAGCAGTTAGAACTTTAGCAAATTCCAGCTACAAAAATAAAATAAAAAACTCTAAAAATAGCTTGAAAGGCAGGCAAGGCATAGCCCCCCTTTCTCTATCCTTACTCTGAACTACATTCTAGCATAATACTAACAAAATAGCAATTGGAACTCAAAAGTCCATCTTAAAATCCAAATCAAGAATCAAAAGGTTAAAAAAGTTTTCTCTCTATCTCAGTCTTCCATTTTTCTTCCATGCTGGGACCACCCTTCTTCTTCACTCTCCTCTGACGTAAACCAATCAGGATGAAAGGCTGTCCCTTCACACTCCACCTCCGTTTCCCATGAGATGTGCAGGTGTTGTTGACCATCTTCCTGATGTTGTGTCTTGACCCTTATCGTCTCTGGCCAAGCTTGCTTCATGGAAAATTACAGCTAGCTCTAAGAGAAAAAAGATTCTCGAAGCATCTAGTTATGCTAACACAGACCAATATGGATTCCTTCTACACAGTTCCATGACTACAAATCCCATTCAGAAATTACATTTTAGCCTTAATAACCTAATCCATGACATGCTACCACTGGGAGTTCCAAAAATCCGAAACAGTAATCTTGTTTCCATTTTTGGTTACTAATTACAGTAATAAACAGTAATTAACTGGTTACATAGTGCAAATACTAATGATTAACATTGATACATTCAAAGTTGCCTTTAATCTAGCAAAAGCATTGAGGTAGAAAACATTCTAATAGCAGCATGTAAATATACTCTTTAGGTTAAGCACTTCTACTATCTGAAAAATAGAAAACAGTCATGTTAGTAATAACCAATACAGTATATCCTCTTTCAGTAGAGAAACAGTGAAACATTAACAGTATTTCAACGATCTGTCACATCTTGATCCACACAATACATTCTGGAAAGACCATCTTAATCTGGTTCTAGTTGCATACATGCAGCATGACATTGAAAAACCATAGAAGATCTGTCTCTATACAATTTCAATCTATGGACATGATACATAACAGGTTTTTTACCAGAATCAAGCATTTTGACAAGGTAATTGACATTTCCCAATTTTTGGACGATTGTCCCAGGACCTTCCCAGACAACTTCAAGTTTAGAAGGTCTGAGTGGGTTTAGTACAAGTACCAAATCTCCTACTGCAAATTCTCTGTGTCTGGCTTTTCTGTCATGAAAATATTTTTGCTTAGCTTGAGCTTTCAACAAGTTCTCTTTAGCCAAATTTTTCACAGCTAACAATTTCTCTTGAAGATTTCTAACAAAATCAGCAACAGGTACAGAACTACCCTGTACAACTCCTTCCCAATCTGATTTCAACAAATCCAAGGGTCCTTGAAGATTTCTCCCAAAAACAATCTCGCTTGGAGAAAATCCTCCCAGTGATTCATGTGGAGCACTGCGGTAAGCAAACAAAGCATAAGGCAAAAGTTCATCCCAGCTTTTCCCATAATCTTGAACAAGTGTCTTAATTATCCTTAATAAGGTTTGTTGACCTCTCTCAATTTGGCCGTGGGACTGAGGATGATGGGAGATGCTGTAAGATATTTGAATATTACTTATCTCACAGATCTTCCTCATCAGTTCACTTTTGAAAGCACCAGCTTGATCACAAACTATTTGAGAAGGTATAACAATACGTGAACACAAATCCACCACAACACGTGCTATTGTCTGGGCAGACACATTACTGATAGGGTAGGCCTCGATCCATCTGCTTGCTTGACAGATGAAGGAAAGGATATAACGTTTCTTAGACTTAGTAGGAATAAAAGCTCCTAATACATCCATTTGCAAACATTTAAACACCTGGTCTGTGATGGCTACAGGCTGTACCTCGGCCTTGGTACGATCAGTTTGGTGACCAACTCTTTGGCAATGATCACATGAAGAAACAAAATCTTTAACAGTCTTTGAAATTCCAGGCCAGTAAAAATGCTGAGTGATTCTGCTCAAAGTCTTTTTAAATCCTTGGTGTCCACTACAGGGATTGTTATGAGCGATCTCTAAAATCTTTTCTCTGTATTCTTTAGGCACTATCAACTGCTGAACAGGTTGCGCTTCCAACTTGCCTTTGGGAGAATAAGCTCTATACAAAAGTCCATTCTGTCCCCATAAAAAGCTAACTTGTTGTTGGGTAGGTTGAACAGCATATTTATCTGCCTGAGACCTTAAAGCAGTCAATGTAGGATCAGATTCCTGCTTTGACTTAAATTCAGCTGTTCCTGATGTAATAACAATATTTTCAGGTTTAAGGTTGTTAGCAATATCATCAGTGACCGCATTATCAGTTTTAGTTACAAGAGGCTGCTGTTCCATCAGTTTTCCATCTAAGCTGTCCTCAGAGGAAAAATCAGATTGGTCATCTTGGATTAATTTGCTTTGTGAACGTGTTACAACTTGAATTGACGGAGTTACCAAACTTTTCTGATAAGCTAGGAAGGCAATATCATTACCCAGCAAAAAATCTGGTGTTGACTCATGAACAAGGACATACTTGTACCCAGACCAGTTCTTGTAAGACAAAAGAACATACGCCAAAGGCACAAACTTTTCCTCAGCTCCTTTAGGGTCATAAGTCTTAACAGGACATCTCAAATTAGTCAAAATCAACTCAGGATCAATAAATTTAATTGAAAGAGAACTGATATCGGCTGCACTGTCGCGAAGGGCATTTAAGGTTAGGACTTGATCATTAGTTTTAAGATGAACCGACTCAGTAAACAAATTTTTACTCCAAAGGAGTTGCTCCTCAGTAATTAGAACACTAGGATCCATCACTGTGAATTTATTTGCATTGTCAGTTTGTTTAGCAGCTTCTGCAGTTGTTTCAGAGATTTCCAACCCCAATATCCTAGGAGTATTCTGATTTATGGCCGCCTGCATTCCTCTGCTCTCCGCGGCTGTCGACGGAGAAAACGTGAGGTTAACTCCTTCCTGTCCCGGTGAAGGCGTAAGGCTTGACTGGTTAGAAAAATGAACTGAACTGCCTTCTGTCTGAAATTGCTGGCTCTCCTGTGGGGTAGAGCTAAGATATTTCACTTTAGGAGCGGTTTGTTTAACGCGTTGTGAGGCCGGAGTGGGGTTTTTACTAGCTGTCTTCTGAAATTGACTACTTTGCACAGTCAGTTTGGGACAGTCTCTTTTTAAATGTTCTCCTCCACATTCAAAACACTTCAGAGGCTGCTGCTCCCCAAACGAAGTACGCTTGGTTTCCTGAGATGCAGGCCTTGCAGGCTTCTGATAGTCAGTATACTTTCTGGGGGTTTCTGAACTAGATTTATACCTGGCACCACGTTCATCCTTCTTAAAAGAAAGGATTTCATCTGTTTTCAAAGCCAAAGTTTGTAAATCTGGGTAATCTCTCTCCATCAAAGTACTTCTGATTTCCACTGGCACTAAGTTCATAAAATGTTCAGTAAAAAACACTCTTTTCATATCAGCAACAGTTCTAGCTCCGGTAGACTCTAGCCACTGTTCTCCCAATTGCTCAATTCTGTCTGCAAGGGCAGAAAAACTCTCTTTGTAGCTCTTTTTAATGCCTCTAAACTGCTGTCTGAGTGTCTCAGGTGTATAACCGAATCTCTGATGAACAATGTCTTTGAACTCCTGCCAGGAGATATCCCTATCACCTTGGTGTGCTAATATTTTAGCCAACAGTCCAGTAACTTGTGTGCGAAGAAGCTTAACATAAAGACGAATTGGCACTTGTAAATCTTTACAGGCCATCTCATAGTTCGTAAGGAAGTCCAAAACATCTGAACCCTCTTGATAAAAAGGCAAATTCTTTCTGTCATAGCTGTCTAAAGAATCTCTGACATTTTCTCTCTCTCTGGCCTCCCTCCTAAGCAATTCCAACTTTTTCTGCCTATATTCACTGGTTAATAACTCACCGGCCTGTTGAGCATTAACGTTTTGCCGTTGACAGGCGATGAAATCAGCCATCATGAGCGTAAGCTGATCCATCCGTTGTAACTCAGGACTTCTCTGGTCAGTAAGATTCACGCTGGCTCCTTCTGACTCTGTATCGGCTCTTACAGCAGCTCCTGCTGCTGGAGCCGGGGTTGCAGAAATCCCGGTAGCTGCTGGAACACCCGTCTGTGCTGGAATAGGTTCCCTTTTGCCATCTTCTCCTTCGTCCTCTCTCCCTAGGTCTCGCAACATGGTCCACGTGTGGTCCTGGTCTTCTTCCAGCATACGACGAACAGGTTGCATAGGTAGATTGGACATTAAACTGTCCTTTTGTAATCCATAGGGTGGTTGAAAAGAGATCCCCTTGGCTCTTCTCCTCATTCCCCTGCCTTGTGTCATAAATCTGTCATCCAGGGCTTGCATTATCTCCCTGTCTATCGTTTTCTGAGACATGTTGGGATGATATAATTCAGTAAGGGATGAACTTCTGTAAAGATTCATCCTCTACTCCCCTTACTCTGTCTGTTGCTTTTGCTTAAGCAATTCGCACAGCACAGAAAAGGAAAAATGAAACCGTCTATCTCTTAGCCGAAGCTGACCAGACATAAGCCAGAGCAATATGGCTTATTCACGGGAATCTTGCCACTGTTCTCTGCACATTTATGGAAATGACAAACTGAATCTCTAGTTTGGTCTCTTACCAGCTTCACCTGAGCTAAGGCCTTGTTACAAGACACCTCAGCTACTAGCTAGCTGCTTACAGCTGCACAGTGCGATACAGATCACTCCCAAGAGCCTATTTCTGATCCACACTGCCAGAAAGCAACCTTACCACTCTGCCACACTACCAGTGATCAGAGCTCCAGTTTGTAGGCTATAAACTGATCCGTAACAGTGCTGCCACCATGTCAGCTCACAGGTCTCCTAAGAGATTCCTGCGGCTTGAACAGAGAGGTTCCAGGGGCAAGTGTACTCCTTAATCAGCTGAGCTGAGTCCGGTACCCAGCCAGGCAGCACCACTTACTCCTTTTCCCAAGTCCGTTCGAATTAGCAATTACCAGAGAGAAGAACAAATAGACTCAAGTAGCACATCTGTGGCCAAAAAATAATTTTGCAGGTTTGCTGTTCAAGAGACCAAACATCAGCTTTTAAGAATTATTGTTTTATTAGAAAAATAGAGTATTTAGAGATATTCAGTTTGTTGCAAAGCAAAGCATTCAAGTACATTTCCATAAATCAAAGCAGTTAGAACTTTAGCAAATTCCAGCTACAAAAATAAAATAAAAAACTCTAAAAATAGCTTGAAAGGCAGGCAAGGCATAGCCCCCCTTTCTCTATCCTTTCTCTGAACTACATTCTAGCATAATACTAACAAAATAGCAATTGGAACTCAAAAGTCCATCTTAAAATCCAAATCAAGAATCAAAAGGTTAAAAAAGTTTTCTCTCTATCTCAGTCTTCCATTTTTCTTCCATGCTGGGACCACCCTTCTTCTTCACTCTCCTCTGACGTAAACCAATCAGGATGAAAGGCTGTCCCTTCACACTCCACCTCCGTTTCCCATGAGATGTGCAGGTGTTGTTGACCATCTTCCTGATGTTGTGTCTTGACCCTTATCGTCTCTGGCCAAGCTTGCTTCATGGAAAATTACAGCTAGCTCTAAGAGAAAAAAGATTCTCGAAGCATCTAGTTATGCTAACACAGACCAATATGGATTCCTTCTACACAGTTCCATGACTACAAATCCCATTCAGAAATTACATTTTAGCCTTAATAATTAAACCATGACATGCTACCACTGGGAGTTCCAAAAATCCGAAACAGTAATCTTGTTTCCATTTTTGGTTACTAATTACAGTAATAAACAGTAATTAACTGGTTACATAGTGCAAATACTAATGATTAACATTGATACATTCAAAGTTGCCTTTAATCTAGCAAAAGCATTGAGGTAGAAAACATTCTAATAGCAGCATGTAAATATACTCTTTAGGTTAAGCACTTCTACTATCTGAAAAATAGAAAACAGTCATGTTAGTAATAACCAATACAGTATATACTCTCTCAGTAGAGAAACAGTGAAAGATTAACAGTATTTCAACGATCTGTCACATCTTGATCCACACAATACATTCTGGAAAGACCATCTTAATCTGGTTCTAGTTGCATACATGCAGCATGACATTGAAAAACCATAGAAGATCTGTCTCTATACAATTTCAAACTATGGACATGATACATAACAGGTTTTTTTACCAGAATCAAGCATTTTGACAAGGTAATTGACATTTCCCAATTTTTGGACGATTGTCCCAGGACCTTCCCAGACAACTTCAAGTTTAGAAGGTCTGAGTGGGTTTAGTACAAGTACCAAATCTCCTACTGCAAATTCTCTGTGTCTGGCTTTTCTGTCATGAAAATATTTTTGCTTAGCTTGAGCTTTCAACAAGTTCTCTTTAGCCAAATTTTTCACAGCTAACAATTTCTCTTGAAGATTTCTAACAAAATCAGCAACAGGTACAGAACTACCCTGTACAACTCCTTCCCAATCTGATTTCAACAAATCCAAGGGTCCTTGAAGATTTCTCCCAAAAACAATCTCGCTTGGAGAAAATCCTCCCAGTGATTCATGTGGAGCACTGCGGTAAGCAAACAAAGCATAAGGCAAAAGTTCGTCCCAGCTTTTCCCATAATCTTGAACAAGTGTCTTAATTATCCTTAATAAGGTTTGTTGACCTCTCTCAATTTGGCCGTGGGACTGAGGATGATGGGAGATGCTGTAAGATATTTGAATATTACTTATCTCACAGATCTTCCTCATCAGTTCACTTTTGAAAGCACCAGCTTGATCACAAACTATTTGAGAAGGTATACCAATACGTGAACACAAATCCACCACAACACGTGCTATTGTCTGGGCAGACACATTACTGATAGGGTAGGCCTCGATCCATCTGCTTGCTTGACAGATGAAGGAAAGGATATAACGTTTCTTAGACTTAGTAGGAATAAAAGCTCCTAATACATCCATTTGCAAACATTTAAACACCTGGTCTGTGATGGCTACAGGCTGTACCTCGGCCTTGGTACGATCAGTTTGGTGACCAACTCTTTGGCAATGATCACATGAAGAAACAAAATCTTTAACAGTCTTTGAAATTCCAGGCCAGTAAAAATGCTGAGTGATTCTGCTCAAAGTCTTTTTAAATCCTTGGTGTCCACTACAGGGATTGTTATGAGCGATCTCTAAAATCTTTCCTCTGTATTCTTTAGGCACTATCAACTGCTGAACAGGTTGCGCTTCCAACTTGCCTTTGGGAGAATAAGCTCTATACAAAAGTCCATTCTGTCCCCATAAAAAGCTAACTTGTTGTTGGGTAGGTTGAACAGCATATTTATCTGCCTGAGACCTTAAAGCAGTCAATGTAGGATCAGATTCCTGCTTTGGCTTAAATTCAGCTGTTCCTGATGTAATAACAATATTTTCAGGTTTAAGGTTGTTAGCAATATCATCAGTGACCGCATTATCAGTTTTAGTTACAAGAGGCTGCTGTTCCATCAGTTTTCCATCTAAGCTGTCCTCAGAGGAAAAATCAGATTCGTCATCTTGGATTAATTTGCTTTGTGAACGTGTTACAACTTGAATTGACGGAGTTACCAAACTTTTCTGATAAGCTAGGAAGGCAATATCATTACCCAGCAAAAAATCTGGTGTTGACTCATGAACAAGGACATACTTGTACCCAGACCAGTTCTTGTAAGACAAATGAACATACGCCAAAGGCACAAACTTTTCCTCAGCTCCTTTAGGGTCATAAGTCTTAACAGGACATCTCAAATTAGTCAAAATCAACTCAGGATCAATAAATTTAATTGAAAGAGAACTGATATCGGCTGCACTGTCGCGAAGGGCATTTAAGGTTAGGACTTGATCATTAGTTTTAAGATGAACCGACTCAGTAAACCAATTTTTACTCCAAAGGAGTTGCTCCTCAGTAATTAGAACACTAGGATCCATCACTGTGAATTTATTTGCATTGTCAGTTTGTTTAGCAGGTTCTGCAGTTGTTTCAGAGATTTCCAACCCCAATATCCTAGGAGTATTCTGATTTATGGCCGCCTGCATTCCTCTGCTCTCCGCGGCTGTCGACGGAGAAAACGTGAGGTTAACTCCTTCCTGTCCCGGTGAAGGCGTAAGGCTTGACTGGTTAGAAAAATGAACTGAACTGCCTTCTGTCTGAAATTGCTGGCTCTCCTGTGGGGTAGAGCTAAGATATTTCACTTTAGGAGCGGTTTGTTTAACGCGTTGTGAGGCTGGAGTGGGGTTTTTACTAGCTGTCTTCTGAAATTGACTACTTTGCACAGTCAGTTTGGGACAGTCTCTTTTTAAATGTTCTCCTCCACATTCAAAACACTTCAGAGGCTGCTGCTCCCCAAATGAAGTACGCTTGGTTTCCTGAGATGCAGGCCTTGCAGGCTTCTGATAGTCAGTATACTTTCTGGGGGTTTCTGAACTAGATTTATACCTGGCACCACGTTCATCCTTCTTAAAAGAAAGGATTTCATCTGTTTTCAAAGCCAAAGTTTGTAAATCTGGGTAATCTCTCTCCATCAAAGTACTTCTGATTTCCACTGGCACTAAGTTCATAAAATGTTCAGTAAAAAACACTCTTTTCATATCAGCAACAGTTCTAGCTCCGGTAGACTCTAGCCACTGTTCTCCCAATTGCTCAATTCTGTCTGCAAGGGCAGAAAAACTCTCTTTGTAGCTCTTTTTAATGCCTCTAAACTGCTGTCTGAGTGTCTCAGGTGTATAACCGAATCTCTGATGAACAATGTCTTTGAACTCCTGCCAGGAGATATCCCTATCACCTTGGCGTGCTAATATTTTAGCCAACAGTCCAGTAACTTGTGTGCGAAGAGGCTTAACATAAAGACGAATTGGCACTTGTAAATCTTTACAGGCCATCTCATAGTTCGTAAGGAAGTCCAAAACATCTGAACCCTCTTGATAAAAAGGCAAATTCTTTCTGTCATAGCTGTCTAAAGAATCTCTGACATTTTCTCTCTCTCTGGCCTCCCTCCTAAGCAATTCCAACTTTTTCTGCCTATATTCACTGGTTAATAACTCACCGGCCTGTTGAGCATTAACGTTTTGCCGTTGACAGGCGAAGAAATCAGCCATCATGAGCGTAAGCTGATCCATCCGTTGTAACTCAGGACTTCTCTGGTCAGTAAGATTCACGCTGGCTCCTTCTGACGCTGTATCGGCTCTTACAGCAGCTCCTGCTGCTGGAGCCGGGGTTGCAGAAATCCCGGTAGCTGCTGGAACACCCGTCTGTGCTGGAATAGGTTCCCTTTTGCCATCTTCTCCTTCGTCCTCTCTCCCTAGGTCTCGCAACATGGTCCACGTGTGGTCCTGGTCTTCTTCCAGCATACGACGAACAGGTTGCATAGGTAGATTGGACATTAAACTGTCCTTTTGTAATCCATAGGGTGGTTGAAAAGAGATCCCCTTGGCTCTTCTCCTCATTCCCCTGCCTTGTGTCATAAATCTGTCATCCAGGGCTTGCATTATCTCCCTGTCTATCGTTTTCTGAGACATGTTGGGATGATATAATTCAGTAAGGGATGAACTTCTGTAAAGATTCATCCTCTACTCCCCTTACTCTGTCTGTTGCTTTTGCTTAAGCAATTCGCACAGCACAGAAAAGGAAAAATGAAACCGTCTATCTCTTAGCCGAAGCTGACCAGACATAAGCCAGAGCAATATGGCTTATTCACGGGAATCTTGCCACTATTCTCTGCACATTTATGGAAATGACAAACTGAATCTCTAGTTTGGTCTCTTACCAGCTTCACCTGAGCTAAGGCCTTGTTACAAGACACCTCAGCTACTAGCTAGCTGCTTACAGCTGCACAGTGCGATACAGATCACTCCCAAGAGCCTATTTCTGATCCACACTGCCAGAAAGCAACCTTACCACTCTGCCACACTACCAGTGATCAGAGCTCCAGTTTGTAGGCTATAAACTGATCCGTAACAGTGCTGCCACCATGTCAGCTCACAGGTCTCCTAAGAGATTCCTGCGGCTTGAACAGAGAGGTTCCAGGGGCAAGTGTACTCCTTAATCAGCTGAGCTGAGTCCGGTACCCAGCCAGGCAGCACCACTTACTCCTTTTCCCAAGTCCGTTCGAATTAGCAATTACCAGAGAGAAGAACAAATGGACTCAAGTAGCACATCTGTGGCCAAAAAATAATTTTGCAGGTTTGCTGTTCAAGAGACCAAACATCAGCTTTTAAGAATTATTGTTTTATTAGAAAAATAGAGTATTTAGAGATATTCAGTTTGTTGCAAAGCAAAGCATTCAAGTACATTTCCATAAATCAAAGCAGTTACAACTTTAGCAAATTCCAGCTACAAAAATAAAATAAAAAACTCTAAAAATAGCTTGAAAGGCAGGCAAGGCATAGCCCCCCTTTCTCTATCCTTACTCTGAACTACATCCTAGCATAATACTAACAAAATAGCAATTGGAACTCAAAAGTCCATCTTAAAATCCAAATCAAGAATCAAAAGGTTAAAAAAGTTTTCTCTCTATCTCAGTCTTCCATTTTTCTTCCATGCTGGGACCACCCTTCTTCTTCACTCTCCTCTGACGTAAACCAATCAGGATGAAAGGCTGTCCCTTCACACTCCACCTCCGTTTCCCATGAGATGTGCAGGTGTTGTTGACCATCTTCCTGATGTTGTGTCTTGACCCTTATCGTCTCTGGCCAAGCTTGCTTCATGGAAAATTACAGCTAGCTCTAAGAGAAAAAAGATTCTCGAAGCATCTAGTTATGCTAACACAGACCAATATGGATTCCTTCTACACAGTTCCATGACTACAAATCCCATTCAGAAATTACATTTTAGCCTTAATAACCTAAACCATGACATGCTACCACTGGGAGTTCCAAAAATCCGAAACAGTAATCTTGTTTCCATTTTTGGTTACTAATTACAGTAATAAACAGTAATTAACTGGTTACATAGTGCAAATACTAATGATTAACACTGATACATTCAAAGTTGCCTTTAATCTAGCAAAAGCATTGAGGTAGAAAACATTCTAATAGCAGCATGTAAATATACTCTTTAGGTTAAGCACTTCTACTATCTGAAAAATAGAAAACAGTCATGTTAGTAATAACCAATACAGTATATACTCTCTCAGTAGAGAAACAGTGAAACATTAACAGTATTTCAACGATCTGTCACATCTTGATCCACACAATACATTCTGGAAAGACCATCTTAATCTGGTTCTAGTTGCATACATGCAGCATGACATTGAAAAACCATAGAAGATCTGTCTCTATACAATTTCAAACTATGGACATGATACATAACAGGTTTTTTTACCAGAATCAAGCATTTTGACAAGGTAATTGACATTTCCCAATTTTTGGACGATTGTCCCAGGACCTTCCCAGACAACTTCAAGTTTAGAAGGTCTGAGTGGGTTTAGTACAAGTACCAAATCTCCTACTGCAAATTCTCTGTGTCTGGCTTTTCTGTCATGAAAATATTTTTGCTTAGCTTGAGCTTTCAACAAGTTCTCTTTAGCCAAATTTTTCACAGCTAACAATTTCTCTTGAAGATTTCTAACAAAATCAGCAACAGGTAGAGAACTACCCTGTACAACTCCTTCCCAATCTGATTTCAACAAATCCAAGGGTCCTTGAAGATTTCTCCCAAAAACAATCTCGCTTGGAGAAAATCCTCCCAGTGATTCATGTGGAGCACTGCGGTAAGCAAACAAAGCATAAGGCAAAAGTTCGTCCCAGCTTTTCCCATAATCTTGAACAAGTGTCTTAATTATCCTTAATAAGGTTTGTTGACCTCTCTCAATTTGGCCGTGGGACTGAGGATGATGGGAGATGCTGTAAGATATTTGAATATTACTTATCTCACAGATCTTCCTCATCAGTTCACTTTTGAAAGCACCAGCTTGATCACAAACTATTTGAGAAGGTATACCAATACGTGAACACAAATCCACCACAACACGTGCTATTGTCTGGGCAGACACATTACTGATAGGGTAGGCCTCGATCCATCTGCTTGCTTGACAGATGAAGGAAAGGATATAACGTTTCTTAGACTTAGTAGGAATAAAAGGTCCTAATACATCCATTTGCAAACATTTAAACACCTGGTCTGTGATGACTACAGGCTGTACCTCGGCCTTGGTACGATCAGTTTGGTGACCAACTCTTTGGCAATGATCACATGAAGAAACAAAATCTTTAACAGTCTTTGAAATTCCAGGCCAGTAAAAATGCTGAGTGATTCTGCTCAAAGTCTTTTTAAATCCTTGGTGTCCACTACAGGGATTGTTATGAGCGATCTCTAAAATCTTTTCTCTGTATTCTTTAGGCACCATCAACTGCTGAACAGGTTTCGCTTCCAACTTGCCTTTGGGAGAATAAGCTCTATACAAAAGTCCATTCTGTCCCCATAAAAAGCTAACTTGTTGTTGGGTAGGTTGAACAGCATATTTATCTGCCTGAGACCTTAAAGCAGTCAATGTAGGATCAGATTCCTGCTTTGGCTTAAATTCAGCTGTTCCTGATGTAATAACAATATTTTCAGGTTTAAGGTTGTTAGCAATATCATCAGTGACCGCATTATCAGTTTTAGTTACAAGAGGCTGCTGTTCCATCAGTTTTCCATCTAAGCTGTCCTCAGAGGAAAAATCAGATTCGTCATCTTGGATTAATTTGCTTTGTGAACGTGTTACAACTTGAATTGACGGAGTTACCAAACTTTTCTGATGAGCTAGGAAGGCAATATCATTACCCAGCAAAAAATCTGGTGTTGACTCATGAACAAGGACATACTTGTACCCAGACCAGTTCTTGTAAGACAAATGAACATACGCCAAAGGCACAAACTTTTCCTCAGCTCCTTTAGGGTCATAAGTCTTAACAGGACATCTCAAATTAGTCAAAATCAACTCAGGATCAATAAATTTAATTGAAAGAGAACTGATATCGGCTGCACTGTCGCGAAGGGCATTTAAGGTTAGGACTTGATCATTAGTTTTAAGATGAACCGACTCAGTAAACAAATTTTTACTCCAAAGGAGTTGCTCCTCAGTAATTAGAACACTAGGATCCATCACTGTGAATTTATTTGCATTGTCAGTTTGTTTAGCAGGTTCTGCAGTTGTTTCAGAGATTTCCAACCCCAATATCCTGGGAGTATTCTGATTTATGGCCGCCTGCATTCCTCTGCTCTCCGCGGCTGTCGACGGAGAAAACGTGAGGTTAACTCCTTCCTGTCCCGGTGAAGGCATAAGGCTTGACTGGTTAGAAAAATGAACTGAACTGCCTTCTGTCTGAAATTGCTGGCTCTCCTGTGGGGTAGAGCTAAGATATTTCACTTTAGGAGCGGTTTGTTTAACGCGTTGTGAGGCCGGAGTGGGGTTTTTACTAGCTGTCTTCTGAAATTGACTACTTTGCACAGTCAGTTTGGGACAGTCTCTTTTTAAATGTTCTCCTCCACATTCAAAACACTTCAGAGGCTGCTGCTCCCCAAACGAAGTACGCTTGGTTTCCTGAGATGCAGGCCTTGCAGGCTTCTGATAGTCAGTATACTTTCTGGGGGTTTCTGAACTAGATTTATACCTGGCACCACGTTCATCCTTCTTAAAAGAAAGGATTTCATCTGTTTTCAAAGCCAAAGTTTGTAAATCTGGGTAATCTCTCTCCATCAAAGTACTTCTGATTTCCACTGGCACTAAGTTCATAAAATGTTCAGTAAAAAACACTCTTTTCATATCAGCAACAGTTCTAGCTCCGGTAGACTCTAGCCACTGTTCTCCCAATTACTCAATTCTGTCTGCAAGGGCAGAAAAACTCTCTTTGTAGCTCTTTTTAATGCCTCTAAACTGCTGTCTGAGTGTCTCAGGTGTATAACCAAATCTCTGATGAACAATGTCTTTGAACTCCTGCCAGGAGATATCCCTATCACCTTGGCGTGCTAATATTTTAGCCAACAGTCCAGTAACTTGTGTGCGAAGAGGCTTAACATAAAGACGAATTGGCACTTGTAAATCTTTACAGGCCATCTCATAGTTCGTAAGGAAGTCCAAAACATCTGAACCCTCTTGATAAAAAGGCAAATTCTTTCTGTCATAGCTGTCTAAAGAATCTCTGACATTTTCTCTCTCTCTGGCCTCCCTCCTAAGCAATTCCAACTTTTTCTGCCTATATTCACTGGTTAATAACTCACCGGCCTGTTGAGCATTAACGTTTTGCCGTTGACAGGCGAAGAAATCAGCCATCATGAGCGTAAGCTGATCCATCCGTTGTAACTCAGGACTTCTCTGGTCAGTAAGATTCACGCTGGCTCCTTCTGACGCTGTATCGGCTCTTACAGCAGCTCCTGCTGCTGGAGCCGGGGTTGCAGAAATCCCGGTAGCTGCTGGAACACCCGTCTGTGCTGGAATAGGTTCCCTTTTGCCATCTTCTCCTTCGTCCTCTCTCCCTAGGTCTCGCAACATGGTCCACGTGTGGTCCTGGTCTTCTTCCAGCATACGACGAACAGGTTGCATAGGTAGATTGGACATTAAACTGTCCTTTTGTAATCCATAGGGTGGTTGAAAAGAGATCCCGTTGGCTCTTCTCCTCATTCCCCTGCCTTGTGTCATAAATCTGTCATCCAGGGCTTGCATTATCTCCCTGTCTATCGTTTTCTGAGACATGTTGGGATGATATAATTCAGTAAGGGATGAACTTCTGTAAAGATTCATCCTCTACTCCCCTTACTCTGTCTGTTGCTTTTGCTTAAGCAATTTGCACAGCACAGAAAAGGAAAAATGAAACCGTCTATCTCTTAGCCGAAGCTGACCAGACATAAGCCAGAGCAATATGGCTTATTCACGGGAATCTTGCCACTATTCTCTGCACATTTATGGAAATGACAAACTGAATCTCTAGTTTGGTCTCTTACCAGCTTCACCTGAGCTAAGGCCTTGTTACAAGACACCTCAGCTACTAGCTAGCTGCTTACAGCTGCAGAGTGCGATACAGATCACTCCCAAGAGCCTATTTCTGATCCACACTGCCAGAAAGCAACCTTACCACTCTGCCACACTACCAGTGATCAGAGCTCCAGTTTGTAGGCTATAAACTGATCCGTAACAGTGCTGCCACCATGTCAGCTCACAGGTCTCCGAAGAGATTCCTGCGGCTTGAACAGAGAGGTTCCAGGGGCAAGTGTACTCCTTAATCAGCTGAGCTGAGTCCGGTACCCAGCCAGGCAGCACCACTTACTCCTTTTCCCAAGTCCGTTCGAATTAGCAATGACCAGAGAGAAGAACAAATGGACTCAAGTAGCACATCTGTGGCCAAAAAATAATTTTGCAGGTTTGCTGTTCAAGAGACCAAACATCAGCTTTTAAGAATTATTGTTTTATTAGAAAAATAGAGTATTTAGAGATATTCAGTTTGTTGCAAAGCAAAGCATTCAAGTACATTTCCATAAATCAAAGCAGTTAGAACTTTAGCAAATTCCAGCTACAAAAATAAAATAAAAAACTCTAAAAATAGCTTGAAAGGCAGGCAAGGCATAGCCCCCCTTTCTCTATCCTTACTCTGAACTACATTCTAGCATAATACTAACAAAATAGCAATTGGAACTCAAAAGTCCATCTTAAAATCCAAATCAAGAATCAAAAGGTTAAAAAAGTTTTCTCTCTATCTCAGTCTTCCATTTTTCTTCCATGCTGGGACCACCCTTCTTCTTCACTCTCCTCTGACGTAAACCAATCAGGATGAAAGGCTGTCCCTTCACACTCCACCTCCGTTTCCCATGAGATGTGCAGGTGTTGTTGACCATCTTCCTGATGTTGTGTTTTGACCCTTATCGTCTCTGGCCAAGCTTGCTTCATGGAAAATTACAGCTAGCTCTAAGAGAAAAAAGATTCTCGAAGCATCTAGTTATGCTAACACAGACCAATATGGATTCCTTCTACACAGTTCCATGACTACAAATCCCATTCAGAAATTACATTTTAGCCTTAATAACCTAAACAATGACACCGCTTCACAGGTGTAGTGCTCCCTCGAACTCGGCTCCGGCAGCACAGTGTTCGCAGGTTCAACCGAACCTGCTGTTAACCCTTTCGGCTTCTCCGTTCTGGCAACTGTGTTGAGCCTGAGCTTGGTTGGGCTCGTGCTAGGGAAGTCTTCTCCCTTGTTCGTCAGAAGGGCTTACCTTATTCAGGATTGGGAGTCACAGGGGGAGGAAGATTTCCCAACCAATCTTCCTACACCCCTCTCAGTTGTCACAGAGGGTCACCCTCCTTTCCTATTAACAGATGAGGAGTTCTTTGGCTGCCATGTAGCCACTTACTCCTCTGCCATGGGGGCTTATCTTCACCACTTATGGAGATTGGTGCTGCCCATTCTGCAGGTAGCTCCTGTGCACCTTTACAGTTCACGCCTCCCACGTGACTAGGAGGCACTGTTGCTGGTGCCTCACGAGCGCACTGCTGCTCGTGACGCCTTTAAGCCAGCATCTAAACAACTGACGGGTCGGGACCTGCCGTTTGTTATTCTTGATAACCTGCTCAAGCTTTAGCCGGCAGCACAGTTATTTGCGGCGTAACAACCGCAAGAGCCTGACGATGGTCCGATCAACCTAGGGCATCACGGGAACGTCTATGGCCTCAACCCCCAAGTTACCAGCCGCCGCCCCTAGACATGTGGGCAGGCAGTGCCCTGACCAGCAGGATTGCAGGCAGGACCGCAAGACTGAGCGGTCTCTTTACTTCTCTGTCGTTGACCAGTTAGTCCGTTTGACTCCTTGTCTTCCCAGCTGTCATGAGTGCAGCTGAAGACCTGGAACCGGAAGGGTTAACTGTGGCTGAGGAGAATGCTGAGCAATTAGAAACACAAACACCTGAATCACCCCCAGATTCTCCTCCCCCAGTAGACAGGCTGAGGGCCAGGCTTCGGGGAAGACTTATGACAAAAAGGTCAGAAGATCGCTCGAAGGCTGCCCACAGAAATATCCGATCAACTAGCCCTGAGTACTGACAGGATGGAAAAGCTTCCAGCAGCTCAAGGGGCTGTTTTACTATATAAACAGCTCTTAGTCGGCTAGAAATCCGTGGAAGGAACAAGTCAAATCTCTGGCTTGCATCCACGCTCCTGACTACCTTGAACCTTGTTCCTTGGACCTTTGGCTTTGGACTCTGACCCTGGACTGTGTGATTTGGCTTTGGACCCTGACCTTGGATTACGGTTTGTGATTTGGCTTTGGTATTTTGGTATCGGCTCTGAACTTGGACTGGCTTATCGGACTCTGCTGTTGAAACCCCCGGGAACGTGACACCAGCTATGCCACTGAATTTGATGTGCCCCTGTCACAGGCCGTGTTATGGCCGCCTCTACCCCTAACCCCACCCAAAAAAACACACACACAAAAAAAAAAAACAAGGATGGAGGCCTCTGGCCCGTCCTTGGGGTTGGAAGCCTGAATTCTTTTATTACTCTGCATAGTTTCCATATGGCTTCCTTGGACTCTGTTATTCACTGGTTACGTCCAGGGGGTTGGTTTTTCGTAAGATGCTCCCTTTCATGCGGGCATCTGGTTAGACCGTCATCGCTTTCTCAGGGTTTCACTTGAGGGAATCACTGTTTACCCATGGTTGGATACCTGGCTCCCGGTCGCGGGGTCCAATTCACAGGCTGGTAAGCATACGTCCTTGGCACTGTCCTTTTCGTCAGCGTTAAGACTATAGGTCAACATAGCGAAGTTGACGTTACCACCTACACACTGTGTAAACTGTGTTAATGTGACTTTGGATGCTCTCTTGAAGCAGGCTTTTTCCTCTGCCATCAAGTCTGTGACAATGCATAATTTGTTATGCTCCCTTTTTATTCAGGCGCTTGGTTCCCTACCCTACAGGTCCAGCAACTCCTGGAGCTGATGACATCTACTGCAGATGTGGGACAGCTTGCTCGAACGAGGATTCAGTCCCTTTAAGCCTGGTTTCTCTCACTCTTTCAGATATCTTGCAACCGTCCATCCATGTTGCTCCAGGTGACTCCGGAACACGCTGCTCAACCGGATGGGTGGAAACCCCCTGCCCCCACACCCTACGGACAGGGGGACCCTCTGGTCTCTTGACCCAGTTGGTTCGGTCACTGTTGGATACCAGCCCACCACACTGCGGGGGGCTTGTCCACGCCACCACGTGGCCCTTCGCCGCTGGTTCATGGTAGTAGCCAGCCTGCATATCATTGTGCTGGAGCTCCTGGCACTCACCAATGCCTTTTAGGCCTCTGAGTCCCTGCTCCGGGGTCGGGTGGTCCAGGTCGCATTAGGCAATGCCACTGCAGTTTATTATATAAACAAGCAGGGCGGCACTCTCTCGTTATGCCTTCTTTTTCACACCATCTACCTTTCGAGATGGTGTTATGCTCGCCACATTTATCGAGTGGCTGTACATTTGGCAGGTGAGAACACTTCCATGGCACTCCATCTCGGCAGACCACAGTCCTGCTCTCACGAGCGGGCTCTCGACGATACCATCTTTTGTTGCCTCTGTCGCTGGTGGGGGACTCCAGGCATGGATGCTTTCGCATCTTGAATGGACAAGAAGTGTGCCATGTTCGGCTCCCGAGCCGGTGTCTGCCGCGCCTCCCTAGGGGATGCCTTCCTGACCTATTAGTCATGGGGCCTCCTTTACAGATTCAACCTTTTCCCCTTCTTCAAAGGTCTGTTGTTCAAGTCCACCATGAGTGAGCGACCGTCATGCTTGGTCGCCTCGCTAGCCATGGTTCTCGATCCTGCTCCCGGGACCTGCAGAATACATCACACTGCACCTGGTCCCTCACCTACTGCCTCGGAACAGGGGTCGGAGGTTACATCCGGACCTCGGGTTCCCCTACCTGTCGGCTTGGAGTCTTCCCCGACAGTAATGGACGTGCTCCATCATGCTTGCACACCTTTTACCACCTTGACCTACTCCTTTCATGGGTAGGCGTTCTGTCCCTTTGCATCACAACATTGGCCTACTAGGCCAATGTCTCTGGACGCACTCCTTCGGTTTCTCCTTCACTTGTTTGCCTGGGACTGGCCCGTTCTACCTGCACGCTATTTCTCCGTGGCCCGGAGAATATGCGCCCTGCCTATAGACCACTGACACCTCAGTGGTCTTTCCAGTTAATTCTTTGGCAACCCTCCAGGCTGCCTTGCTCCTGGCACTATCCTTAGCTTGCAGGGCCGGCTACACTAAGAGCCGGTCCTCCTTTTCTGCAAAGCATCCTTACGGCCAGGCCTTACCTTCTTGCCTAAGGTATTTTCTGCCTTCCATTTCCACCAGCCAGCTGTCCTTCCTGGTCTCTTTCCCACACCATCTTCACTGCTTGAAACAGCTCTGCACGCTCTAGACGTGAGGCGTGCTCTGTCTCACAATGTCTGTCACCTTTGCTGGCTCTCCTTCGGAATACCGGCTTCCTCTCAGACCACGTCTAGCTGGATGGTCCAGTCCATCCGCCTTCCTTATGATTTGGCAGAGACTCTTCTTCCAAAATCAGTGAGAGCTCACTCTACTGGAGCTGTGGCATCCTCAATGGCCTTTCTCTATCACGTGGACATTGCAGATGTCTGCCGCGCTGCCACGTGTGCCACTCCGTCTCCCTTCATCTCGCCCTCCCGCCTGGTAGTCCGGCCGAAGGCTCAGGCTGCAGTAGGGCGAGCTGTCCTGGCTCTGCACTTTCGTGACGTCCCTCCTCCTGGTTGGTCAGCTTGCCAGTCACCCATTAGTGTGTATTCACAGAGGACACGAAGGAGAAAAGAGGTTACCTACCTGTAACTCTGGTTCTTCGAGTAGTCCTCTGTGAATTCACACGTCCCGCCCTCCTCCCCGCTGTCCGTCACGAGTGCCATGGCATGTTGGGCAGCGGCGGTCGGTTCTTTAAGAACTGAAGCACTGGGCCGGGGGCGGAGTTATATAGCCAGGTGTAGGGGAGGTCCCAGCACTAAGTGCTTAAAGCTGTGGAAGTTTCCGGAGGCTGCTCTGCTCAGGCGCAGATTAACCCATTAGTGTGAATTCACAGAGGACTACTCGAAGAACCAGAGTTACAGGTAGGTAACCTCTTACCATCTTGTAATAGCCCTTAATCCGCTTTGATCACTCTGCAGAACAAAGGGACATCCTGATACGAAGTTCAACAAAAGCCAGCTTCCCTGACCTGTTCCCTGCATGACCCCAGGCAAGGAAATATGCCAATTTCTTAATTCATGGATACAGCCATTTGATGACCACTTTGACACACAAAAAGAAATAAACAAAGAATAGAGTTTAAGTGTTAAACTTCTGACTTTTGGAAGTTCTCTTGATCTAAGACTCCTCTTTGAAGTGGCCCGTTCCTTGCAGAAATAGGAGATAGACAGGAGGTGTGAATCAAACTGTTTCTAGGACAGTAAAAGTTAATCTTCCCAAGCTCTGGCAGATCTACATAGAAAGTCTAGACAAATTTCAGTATTTAATCTGTCCAAAGTCCTTAATTTCTTCACACCATTGTAGTGTTTGCTCCTTTGTTCTCAGGAGCAGCATTTTGTGTTTCCTTCTGCACCTATTTTGCTTGCCATATGATGGCATTGTGCCCAAATGTCTTCAGAGGTTTTGGCCTTCCCATGGCAGAGTGGAAGGGGGATGTTTGTTATGCAGAACAAGGACTGGTTTGTTTCCCCTGATTCTAGAAAATTGCTGTAACTGCCGGCTGTCCAGCTTCCAATTCATCTGGGATGATCCATTGTCTTAAGGGGAAGACGGAGAATGAAATCTTAGAGGCAACTCTCAAGATGGTAAGTACGCAGAAATCTCATGGGCTGGTAATTATGTGACAATTATGACCCCTGGCTCATTCTCTCCCCTCCCACCACCATCCCCACCCTTTGTGATTACAGGAGTTCACCAGGCTGCAGCTAGATGGAAATGAAAAAGTGAGTAGAGCATCAGCTATGATGAGAAGTTTCTGTGACGGTGTGAATGGCAGAATCCCTCCCATGGGTACTGGGTAATCTCAGATGAGCAGAAAAACAGTTTGGAGAAGGTTGGATACAAGAAAATGTTTTTGTATTTATATAAAGTCTTCCTGAGAGGCTGGCTGGAAGTGGGAAATGCTGAGGATTGCTCTGCCTTGTGGAAAACCTCCTCTGAAGAGACCCAAGGTGCTTGTGATCGGGGCGAAAGGCAAGCATGGGCTAGATCTCATCCTGCCCTCCCTTGTTCTCTCTCCCTCTTTTCACCACCCCTTTATCTCCGTCTCTTAAAGATGAATGAACACCACAAGGGCCCCAAGACTGAATCACAGACAAAGCCTTCTCTGCACACATACCCATCTTTCTGCTCCCAAGTAGGACCCTGTGGGAATGGAGACAGCACCGTTGACACATCACAGTTTTAAAACCTGTAATGCTCCCCTCAGCCATTGGAGCACAGTTTGAGGGGATCCCCAGGAAACAATTAGACAAACTCTGGGCTTATTTACAATGAGAAACATTTATTGAGTAACTTACACAGTCACTCAGTAAGACAGACAGACAGCATGGGTCAAAGGAGTCAGAGCCTCCCCATTGAGTAAAACAAACAATCCTTATACATTTATGATGTTTACACGAGTAGGTTGCTGTTGGGTAATACATTGTTACTACAGCATGCTTTGAAGCGTGAGGCTGCATGTGAATTACTTCCCATCCAGTGTCTTGTGTGATAAGCTCATGTATGCACAGCTGAACTAAATAAGCTTCCTAGGAACCTTTTATGGCCAACATTGGCTTCCAGCATCCTCTGTGTTCCCAAAACATAATCAATGCACCTTCCACATCCTTTGTCCATCTTTGAACTGTGGGGACACTGGAGCAACTTTAACTACACAAACTGAAGAACAGCAAATCAAATTGGAACACAGGCAGCTCCACTAGGTACCAGGCCCAACGAAGCCAAAAGGCAGGTTAGGCAAAGGAAAATGAGGAGCAGCCAGAGAAAGAAAATGACCCTTAGGGATCAGTTCAGGAGGACGACCAAAACATTAACAGCACAGTAGATTGAACTGAAATGAAATGGAAAACGGAGAAGGAGTAAAGTGGAAGGTGGATTTGGGAATCAAGAATGAGGGCGGGAGAAATCAGGAACGAAAGCCACATTCTCCAGAGCTCTTTAGAATGGTGTTGCTGGTGAGATGCACAATTAGGAAGTTTTCCTGGTCTCATTTGCCCTTCCTCAACACTGTGACTGGAGAGCCACAGTATAATGTGCACTCCTAGGGTACTAGGCTGTCACTTAAGTCCTCTTCAGCCTCTCCCTCCAACCCATCCCCAGCATTCCCCCAGTGAGCAAATGCAGGGAGACGCAGCGCCTTCATCCTCTGCAGCGGGACGAGGTTGTTTGGCTGCCTTTTACAAATGAGAAGAGGGAGGGATCCAAAGGAACATGGTACTTAAATTTAAAACAAGCTTCATTTCAGTTAGTGAGAATTAAAGCTGATCTCTCTCTCTCTCTCTTCCTTCCTTCCTTCCTTCCTCCTCCCTCTCCAGCACACTGTGTTTTTCCCTACAGCAATTGATGGTGCATTTTATCCAAAAAGTCCTGAGGCTCTGCTGGCAGAGAAAAGCTTCAACAATGTTCCGTATATCATAGGTTTCAATAACCATGAATTTGGATGGGTCATTCCTACAGTAAGACATTTCTCTTGCTGCTTTAACCATACATGCTTGGCCTGCTGGCTTTTTGGTGCCCCACACTATGCAGAATTTACAGCTGTGCTTAATCTGCAGATGCTGCAGTTTCCGAATTTCACGGAGGGCCTTGACAAGGAGACAGCAAACCAAGTGCTACGTAGCTCAGGCCAATTCACGGTAAGACAATGGCTCTTTTCCTCAATGTGATTTAATTTGTCTACTGCAAGATAGCCATCAGGGATTTTATCATGGACCCAGGCAAATTCAGATTTTGTAGTTCTGAACATTGTTTAGCAGAGGGACAGAGGAAAGTGAGCAAGATCTTTGTCCACAATCAGAAGACGTGCCGATCCTTCCTGCTTCTCTGGAGCGTAAGGGCACTGGGCATTAGTGGAGGCACTTGCATCTCACAATGCAAGCTGGGAGGAAATTATGGGAGTCACGACATCAAGCACTGATCTTGAGGACTGAATCTGCAGGACATACATCCCCTTCCTTGCTTGCTAGAAGCATGCCCCGTTTGTTGACCGGTCTGCATACATTATTTTTTTTTCTGTTTAAAATATACCTATAAAAGGATTTTTAAGCACTACAGCTAAAGCGCTTTGTGTCTTTGCACCTTGCAGGGTGTTGCTCCAGAACACGCACACCTCATTGCCGATGAATATCTGAAAGACATTGAGGACCCTCGACAACTCAGAGACCACCTCCTGGAATTATTGGGGGATGTGACATTTGTGGTTCCAAGCACGGTGACAGCGAGAGCCCACCGAGGTGAGTCGCGGCTGCAGCTGATTGTAGGCCACCCCTCATACGCCCAGGGTGTCCATAGCCCCAGAGGAGCCCAGCTGCTCCCTGGCTCACTCCTTCCTGTCCTTCCTCATCCCTACAGTGGGACACCAGAGCACCAGTGCCTGGCCAATCTAGTTCATCCAGCAGTATGTTTAAAGGGAAAAACTGGTGGTAACATGTTGGGTGGGGGCAGGAGAGAGGTTTCTTGGGTTTCCTACCTTCTCCTGAATCAGACTGTGGGTCTCTCTTGGCTAGGAGTGGCCAACTGCAGCTCTTGGACTTTAAAAAAAGTATTTATTTTAATTTTTGCAAATAAAACCAGCACAAGGAAAAGAAAACTCTTGGGTGATGGCCCAGAGCACTGGTCTGGCCCACAGCTGCAAAGCCTCTGTGTGCAGCACTCTGGAGGCTACAGGGCAACTTCCTCGAATGCTCACAGCGAGGAGGGAGGGAGAGTGGAGAGCTGAGGAGATCTCTTCTGGTTTAAACAACAACAACACCCTTTCATCTGGAAAATGAAATAAATACACTGGTTGGAGGAGCCTCTCCGGGGTTCTCCTCTGCTCCCTGTGTGCCACTCCTCAGATTTGTGGAAATAAAAGACCTTTGGGAGAGGCTTTGCTTTCAAGCAGGGGTCCCCAACCTGCAGCCATTGGGCTGCGTGTGGGCCCCAAGCTCTTTCTCTGCAGCCCTCCAACCTGCTTATTTACTGCTACCATCCACAAGGCATTTTCCCTCAGACATTTTAAAGGTGTCTGTCACAAACCTTGACTTGGACATTAATGCCTTGCCTAACAGAAAACAGCCACAAAAATCACACTCATTAGGTAAGCATGTGTAGCTAGATAAAAGGATTCTGCAGTAAAATATGGTTCCAAAATGGATTGCATTCAAGTTAACATTTCTTCATTGACCTCTGAATGTTTACTTTTGATCTAAATCAGTAGGTTTTTTAATTTAAGACGTAGCCATCTTTAGGCACTGGGTAGTCGGCTGTGGAGACCTTGCCCCAAAAGGGTTGGGGGCTCCTGCTTTCAAGGGTGTCCACCCACTTCTTACTCCCAACACCACGGCCAGGCTCCTTGGCTTGGGAAGCCGTAGAAGCTCTCCACTCCCCCACCCCACCCCCGTTCCTCCAGAGGGGACAAACAGAGTGGGCGCCTGCCCTAGGCGCACAGAGGCCTTGTTACTACTGCCATTGGAAATACTCCTGAAGGCAACCCTTCTCTGTCCTGCCCCTCAGGTGTTCTTGTCACACCTAAGTTCCCCCTCACCTAGGCTCACAAAACACTTTTGCCAAAGCGCCTTGTTCTGGGCTGCCTCCAGAAGGGCTAACGGTGGCCTCACCTGACTGTCTTTTCAGATGCTGGCTACCCAGTCTACTTCTATGAATTCCATCACCGTCCGAGTGCACATGCTGGCCTCAAGCCAGACTTTGTTTCTGCAGATCACGGTGATGAAGTTGGCTTTGTCCTTGGCAGGCCCTTCTTGGCAGGTAAGTTTGTCATGCTTTAAAAAAACATTTTAGGAATTAATAACATTTTGGCTCCAAGGGAAAGATGAAGGCAGCAGGAAAAGAGGGAGAAAGAACATGAGGCAGATTGGTTCAACAAAGGAAGCCACAGTTTCTAGTTTGCAGGACCTGCACAGGGCTGTGACATGACAGGGCCTTCTGGAAGTCATTAATTCATAAGGTGGCTCTACGTTGGGAACTATTTGACACAGTTTAACAACTTCATTTGAAAGCAAAGAGCCTGTTGCACTCCGCAAGGGCTAAATTTCAAAGCCACCCGAGCCTCCTGGAGGGTGCCCGCAGCACACAGACTTTTTAATATGCCAGTGTGAACTAACCCCATGAGTTTTGTAGCAGAGAAGAGATGTCAAGGTGGGTCTCCCCAGCTGGGCTGATAGCCTCACACTCCCATCATGTCGATTTCAGAATCAAGAGAAGGCTGTTGAAAGAAAGCCACTGAGCCCAAGCCACTTAGGGTGGGCAGGCAGGCAGGCTTGCAAGACTTCCAGGGATTTCCAGAGTCCTCTTTGACTCTAAGCCTAAGGACTAACCTCTCCCTTTCCAGGGTAAGGAATTCATGCCTTCAGGACCTTACTTTGCCAATGTCATGATGCTCGATGCCCTTGCTTGCCAACACAACATTCAGACGTTTTTTGCCCTTGTGCTGCCGCCTAGGGAGCACTGGAAGGTGAAAGTCCTGCCACTCCCAAAGTCTCAAGCTCAGTTCCTGGCAGCTTGGTAGACGTGGGATCGGAAAAATGCTCTTTCCCTTCTGCTCCAGGGTTCTCCCTTCTCCTCCCGCAACCCCCAGACTCCAGAGTTGAGTTAGGCAGGGCTCTGGGTATGTCTCTATTAAAAATAGAACATTTATCCGAGTTAGCATACCTTTGCGAGACATTCTATATAGTTTCTTAGTGGAACCTTGTTGTGGTTTTATTATTAAGGGACTGTATCTCATGATTTTGTACATTGGAAACTGTTAGCCTAATAGCTGTAGCTTTTGCTGATGTTGTAATGTTGTATCTTGCTTATAGATGAAGGTACTGAAGAGGAGAAAAAGCTGAGCAAAACAGTTATGAAGTACTGGGCTAATTTTGCTCGTAACGGGTGAGTCAGAAAACATGTTTTTTTATTTATACATAGGAAAAGCTGTCAAAAGCCAACTGTTTCTGTGGCATGGTGGTGTCCCATGGGGTGACTTCATCTACAAGGGATGCATCCCCAGCTCATGCAACCACAGCAACAGAGGGTTAGGGTTAAGGCTGCTACTGGAAGCTTTCTAGCTGAGTTGCGGAAGAAAATTTCCCTCCGTTCTCTCCAAGAAATTTCTGGTGCTCTTTATAGGTCTATAACCTAAAGCTCATGGGCTGGAATGCATGCCACAAACTACTTCGTTTTGCTCCTGGGGTGGACATCAGCAGCAGCGCTGGAGTCTTGCACCAGATGGCTGGCCCAAGGCACATCTCAGGCTCCCAAGTCCTCTTCAGAAGGGGGTGGGGAGGCAGGGGGCTTAGGGCACGAGGACAAGAGGAGCGGCACCTGCTTGAGGCGGGACTCTCCTTTCTTAGACCCATGGCCAGCCACTCCAGACAAAATGGAGCTCCCTTGGCTGACCTTCTTCTGCCTAAGTGCAAAGCAGTGCGCCCGCTTCCCAGGCCATGCCTGCCTTGGGAGGAAGGACACTTTGAGCCTGCCTGGCTTCCCTTCCAGGTCTGGTCAGCAGAGCAGCACCTTCGGCCTGCATCTGTTTGGGGCTTCATGTGCTGCAGATTTGTAAGGCTTTTTTGCCATGGGCCGCCATAGAGGAAAAAGGACGAATGCGGTCTGATAAGAATATCAGTAGAAGCCTCTAAGCACAACAAAATGTTATTATTAATTTACTTATATGCACCAGCAATGTACGTGGCAGCTTTACGTGGTTCCTCTCCCAGCATTGATCTAGACAGGGCCCCTTCGAAATAGGCTTGGCTGAAAGGTCCTGACTGGCCTAAGGAAAACATACAAGGTTGGTGACCAAGCAGATATTTGGACTCCAAATCCAGAATTACAACACTTGCTCTATAGTGCTTTCTCAGATCAAGGCTTACTGCACAAATGCTGCCACGGATGAAACATACTGGTAGATTAAAATAAAATGAAATGCATATATGCTAATCAGAGTACCTGGAACTGCAGCACCAGCATAGGTTCACCACCCTCTCTCTCGTTCATGCCCTGCTCCACCCTGATGAGCAGCCACTTCAGGAAAACTCTCAGCAGACAACTTTGTATGGCCCTCAAGGGAAGAAGTCAGGGGCTGAGCCAGGCTGCCGGATGGAGTTGCAGCCCAGCACAGAGCCAGAAGGGCGGTGAGCCACGGCTCTTTCCGGGCCCATCACAGTGGTTCCTGGTGGAGCCGACTCCCTGCCCATGACGGACTGGGCTTTGGGGAGGCCTCTTTACCAAAACATGAGGAAAGAGGGCATACGGCAAGAGCGAGACCTGCTTGACTGACATGTTTGCCTTGGGAACGGTGAGGCTGGGGACGGAGTGACCCCTATGGCCCTTCGTTACCTCCAAGTATTCCTATTCTATCTTTTCCTTATAGTAGTTTTCCTTGGCACCAGAGATTTAACGGCAGATGGATTAGCCTTTTTTCTATTTCACTCTTTCTAGCAACCCGAATGGCGAGGGGCTAGTGAACTGGCCCCTATACAACGGGGATGAGCGGTATCTGGAAATCGATGTAATGCAAAAGGCTGCAAACAAACTGAAGGAGAACCAAGTTGGCTTCTGGACCAAGATACTGCCTGAAAAAATAGCTGAAAAGGAAGGAGAAAGAACAGAGTTGTGAACTCCCAGTCATACCCAGGTTATATGAATTTTGTTTCCATGGCAGGGACTTAGCAAAGAGTGATGATCCACTTTTGGGGAACTAGCTGCTATAGCTCCTGTTTTGCCATTGTTAATTGATCCTGTATTTGACTGCAGGAAAATACAGCCAAAGTTCCTATGGACATTTCTGGCTTCCTAAACCGTGGCTGCTTCTATTAACCTCTGAGTGTGTGTTGCAATCCTGCTGTTAAAAAAAAAAAAAAAAAAAAGCTAAGGCCACCTGTGCCATTTGCAAGCCAGGCATGAAGGGCTGGAGCCTCTCTGTGCATGCGTGTGCTTCTCCGCTTGTGCACACATGCATGGGAGTTTGGGAGAAGAGGGTTAATGATGCAGCTCTAGAGGGTGCAGTTTTCACAATGCTCTTACAAAGTCACATTTGCCTTGGATACAAACTTCTCAGACACTCCCTAAGTACAGAAAATTGAAACGCCTTTATTCAGAAAAACAAAAGCAAAACTCTGCTACAAACATGAACCACTGACAGCATATTCCATATAAGTGGATCTGGACTTCAGCCCTGCCTGGAGACTTCTTCCGCTCCACTCACGGTCGTCCAGACAAGCACTGATTCACTACTTCCAACAAGTGGGCGTTTTCCAGGGCGGCAGCCACTCTCTCCTTGTCAGCCAGTTGCTTGTTTACTGTGGGAAACAGTCCCATAGAAGATCATCATCAACATCTGCCGGCCTCTCACTTCACAGAACCATAAACGCTTTTACGTGAGAGGGGCACTTTTCCCTTCACAGCTTTAGGATTGCTCCACCTACACCCTTGACAGCTGGGGTAGGGGGGAATTGATTGGCAAATCAAAACAAGCAAACCCCCTCTCCATTTGCCTCTGTGGCACAATCAAAGTTACCACTAACACATCAACAGCTTGAAAGAAAAGTGTCCCAGAAGCAGAAACCTCCTTGCCTGCTTGTCGGGAGGTGCTCTTCCCTTGCCAGGGTGTGTGCCTGTCAACACATCTGCCTTTTGCACAACACAGCCCAGAACTGCTGGTCCCAGCCTCCCTCCCTGGGGTTCCACACTTTCTGAAGCAACCAGCAATCTCTGAACACTTCAGACCAGGAAAAGAATGCGGATCGTGCTTTCTCTGCAAGAGGCATCCTCTGGCAAAGGCTCACAGTTCCAGCACATCAGCACAGTCTAAGCAGGCCTCAGAAGTGTGATTTGTGCTCCTTTCTACTGGACACCAGGGGCAAAGTCACACCATCACACCTGTTTCCTTAGCAAAACCTGTTGTGTGGGTTATTCTTTTGCTGGTTGGATGGAAATTCCCAACTTTCAAACCATGCCTACAAGCTGTCGGTTTCGTAGCTCAATAAGAAACCTTAAGCTTACAGACAAATAAGAGACACTGTCAATCAGAAAAGGGAGGGGACTCCATGCAATCCCAAAGAAGTGACACCGCCCATGCTTCCCCACTGACTCTACACCTGGTCAGCAACTTTGACAGGTTCCATGTACAATTTTCTCTCCACACCAACCTGTGATCCTCCAGGGGCCATAAAAGCCATTAAGAATGTCAAAACTGGAAAGAAAGAAAAAACCTGGAAGGGGATCCAAACAGTTCCCAGTTTTGAAAGAATGAGTACTTTATAGTGGTAAAGCAGGGGTCTTCCAGCTATGGCCCGCGGGCCACATCCAGACCGCCTTACCCTGTTATCCGGCTCGGCGAATGCCGCAGGCTCAGGTCCATTCTCTTCAGCCCGTGCGTGTGTGTGTTCCTTCAGCCCTCGAAAATGTGTAAAATACATGATGTGGCCCTCATGCTGAAAAGTTTGTGGAGACCCCTGCGGTAAAGTGCTGGTGGGGATGCGGGTGGAGCCTGTGATCCCATTTATAAGTGAATTTGGATAACTGAACAGTGCAGTGATCCTGGTCACAAGAAAGCCAAGGAAGACCTTGCAACCTGAATCTGCTTCCTGGACTGCTTCCTCTCTCTATGTCTCGCCCCACTATTGGTGCAGAAGACAATCAACAGTTGGCTGTCCTCTTGCAGTAGTGGAGCTAGAGAACCCCCCTGGTCTGGTTTGCCTGTTCTCCTAAACCTCCCAAAAGACATCCGTGAACTATGATGTGGTTGTTGGTACATCATGGCTCCACTGAGAAGCAGCAGGGTGGGTATGTGTGTGAATCGGGAGTCGTTTCAGGCCTCCTTCTTAAGGGCACAGAGGTCCTGAGCTTCCAGGAGGACAGCCAGGGGCAAAATCTGTAGGGAAAGGTAGCTTTGTTCTGAGGTTCATTTCCTAGAATACGAAGCCTCAACACAGAGTTTCCTAGAGACATCCAAGATCCAAGCATTGGCATCAGCTCGATTTGATCCTCACTAGACGTTCTAGCCTTCCTAGTATTACGATCACACGCAGCTACCAGAGTGCTGATTGCGATACTGATCACTCCCTGGTGTGTAGTAGAGTAAAACTGCGAACAAAGAGATTATATCACACGAAAAAGGAAGGAAGACCACGTATTGACATCAGCAAGACTTGCGATCAAAGAAAAGTGGAGGAATTTGCCCAAGCGCTCGAGGAAACCCTTCCAGCCCCGGCTGATGCAAATGCACCTGAACGATGGGAACATTTCAAGAACGCTGTGTATAACACCGCCTTGTCCACATTTGGCAAGAAGACCAAAAAGACGGCCGACTGGTTCGAAGCCCATTCGGAGGAGTTGATGCCAGCCATCGAGGATAAGAGGAGAGCTCTAGCAGCATACAAAGCCTGTCCTAGCGAGTACAACTTGCAAGCTCTTCGAGCTGCTCGTAGCCAAGTCCAACAGGCTGCCAGGAGATGTTCCAACGATTATTGGCTTCAGCTCTGCTCTCCGATACAGATAGCAGCCGACACAGGTAACATCAAAGGAATGTATGACGGTATCAGGCAGGCTTTAGGTCCAATACAGAAGAAATCTGCTCCCTTGAAGTCTGCTACAGGCGTGATCATCCAGGACCGAGCACAGCAGATGGACCGCTGGGTGCAACACTACTCTGAGCTGTATTCCAGAGAGAATGTAGTAACTGAAGAAGCATTAAATAACATTGAGTGCCTGCCTGTCTTGGAAGAGTTGGACAGCGAACCAACCTTAGCAGAAATAAAAGCGGCCTTGGATTCCCTCGCCTCCGGCAAGGCACCTGGAAAGGATAACATCCCTGTTGAAGTGCTGAAGTGCTGTAAAGAGACCATCACTACCGAGCTGTATGAAATCTTTTGTCTTTGCTGGAGGGAAGGTGGAGTACCACAGGACATGAAGGATGCAAACATCGTCACATTGTACAAGAACAAAGGAGACAGGGGCGACTGCAATAACTACTGTGGCCTCTCTCTTCTCAGCGTTGTAGGGAAGCTGCTTGCCCGTGTTGTGCTGAAGAGGCTCCAGGTGCTCGCAGACAGAGTCTATCCAGTATCACAGTGTGGATTTTGAGCTAATAGATCCACCACTGACATGGTATTCTCCCTCAGACAGTTGCAGGAGAAATGCAGGGAACAACAACAGCCACTCTTTGTCGCCTTCATAGATCTCACAAAGGCCTTTGATTTGGTTAGCAGGGATGGCCTTTTTAAAATCCTTCCCAAGATTGGATGTCCACCTCGACTCCTTAAAATCATCAGGTCCTTCCATGAGGGAATGAAAGGCACTGTAGTTTTTGATGGTTCAACATCAGATCCCTTTGACATCCGAAGCGGAGTGAAACAGGGCTGTGTCCTCGCACCAACCCTTTTTGGGATCTTTTTTGCTGTCATGCTGAAGCACGCCTTTGGAACTGCAACAGAAGGTGTCTATCTCCGGACTAGATCAGACGGAAAGCTCTTTAATCTCTCTAGATTGAGAGCGAAGACCAAAGTCCAGCTGAAATGCATGCGGGATTTCCTCTTCGCTGATGATGCAGCCATTGTTGCCCACTCTGCTCAAGACCTCCAACAACTCATGAATTGTTTTAGCAAGGCCTGCCAAGACTTTGGACTAACAATCAGCCTGAAGAAAACACAAGTCATGGGCCAGGGCGTGGACTCACCTCCCTCTATTACCATCTCCACACAAGAATTGGAGGTTGTTCATGACTTTGTGTACCTTGGCTCAACGATCTCTGACACTCTCTCCCTAGATGTCGAGCTGGATAAACGCATTGGCAAAGCAGCTACCATGTTCTCTAGACTCACGAAGAGAGTATGGCTCAATAAGAAGCTGACGACATATACCAAGATCCAGGTCTATAGAGCCTGCGTCCTGAGCACACTCCTGTACTGCAGTGAGTCCTGGACCCTTTGTGCACGGCAGGAGAAGAAGCTGAACACCTTCCATATGCGTTGCCTCCGACGCATTTTTGGTATCGCCTGGCAGGACAAAGTTCCAAATAGAGTAGTCCTAGAACGAGCTGGAATCTTTAGCATGTATACATTACTGAAACAGCGACGTCTACGTTGGCTTGGGCATGTCGTGAGAATGGCTGACGGTCGGATTCCAAAAGATCTCCTGTATGGAGAATTAGTGGAGGGAAATCGCCCCAGAGGGAGACCACAGCTGCGATACAAGGACATATGCAAGTGGGATCTGAAGGCCTTAGGAATGGACCTCAACAGATGGGAAACCCTGACATCTGAGCGTTCAGCCTGGAGGCAGGCGTTGCATCACGGCCTCTCCCATTTTGAAGAGACCCTTGTCCAGCAGACCGAGGCAAAGAGGCAGTCACGGAAGCAGCAAAATCAGGGAGCTGGACAGGGGACAGATTGTATTTGTCTTCAGTGTGGAAGGGATTGTCACTCTCGAATTGGCCTTCTCAGCCACACTAGACGCTGTTCCAAGTCCTCCATACAGAGCACGTTACCATAGTCTTTCGAGACTGAAGGATGCCTATACATTTCCTAGGGAATTCAAGCTCACCTGCATGCTCTGAGGCATGAGTTCCCTGTGTGATGTGGACATCCACCTGGACAAAAGAGAAGAGAGAGATGAAGTCACTGTGTCAGCTGGGTGGGAACAACTGGAGAGATGGGTTTCTACTCTTGGCTAGCAAAATTCTCTCTTCCTCCCGTTCTATGTGTCTTGGGGGGCCTTTTAAAAATTGACACACACACCCCATGCCAACTTCTTAGTTGTAGTTGTAACACCTGAGACAATCCTGCCAGTGAACAACTCTAGCAACCTGTCACAAACTGAAATCAAAACTTCTGCTTTGGTGGCAGTCCATGTAACTGACCAAGTTTTACTCCTGTATTTGGAACACTGCATTCATGGAGTAATAGCAGACAACAAGCAGAGGGACAGGGACTCAGCATAGTCACGTGTCATAGAGCTCTGGCTATATAGCAACAAGAATAACATGCCATTGAGGGGGTTGATAACCCTACGCCCTTGGAAATTCTTTTCCTCGCCTGTAGCTGCCTTCCATCACCTGCCGTGCTGCCTTCCTAGGGTTTCTTTTGGAAATCTAGCCTGGAAGAGTTTCCTAGCCAACTGAGGCAGCTGAGTTTTACTGGGGCAATGGAAGGAAGAAGGCCATGTGAGGCAACGAGCAAGGGAGGCAGCCACACTATCTCCTGTTGGCCTTGCCATCCCCCTCCTATGACTTTTAAAGCAGCTCCTGGCTCCTCTGCCCCTCAGACTGCAAAGACATATCCCGTGGTTGCCAGAGGGCATGACTAATGCTGCCAGGCTCCCCTCTCCTGCCCCTGCAGTTTTGGCCAAAAATCAAAGATGGGAGGGAACCACATCTTCCTCTCCTCTTACCTCTACCCATCTAGCTGAACAGCAAGAAGACTTTTGCAAGCAAAAACAAATATGCGGGTCTGTTTCGGCCATAATTTCATGACTGTGAAAGCCTAGTCAACTGTAACTTAGCACAGGTACTAAAAGGCCTACACCCTGGAGTTTTCTGGTTTTTGAAACACACTGGTAATTTTGTCAATTTAAACCTGCCTGCCAGACACAAGACAGAAAACTAATCAACGGATGCATACATCAACAGCCAACAATGCCATCTTCAGTCTCCAGGGGGGGTGGAGCTTTTCATGTGAAATTCAAGGCCCAAGTTCCCGATGATGTAAGAAGAAAAGCTGTAGAAACAAGTGGCAAGCAAAAGCTGCCGCAAGAGTCGCAGGTCAAGCAGAAAAAGCTGGACCCTGGGCAAGTCAGCCTCCAGAGCAAAATTAAGCAGGATGGGAAGCAGATAAGGAAGGCCGAGCCCTGTGCTGCACACAAAGCTGCAACTGCTGCCTCCCAGAGACAATCGCTCTATGGAGTGAAGGAAGACCTGGGGTGGCTGGAGACCTTTCCTGGCAAGGTAGCTCTTCCAGCGTTTGCTCTTCTGGATTTCTGGTTGTCTCTACCTCTACCCTGCCTCATCCTGCTCCCATCTGTTTCTGAATGCCTTTTAGTGCTTAAAAAATATCAAGCCCAAGATGGCCTTGGGCGTCTTGTTGGAATGCCAGTTTCTGTGCACCACTGTGGTATCCCTCTAAGGTGGAGGTAGCAATCCTGTCTTCCAAGGCTAAGATCCAAAGGATGTTCTTCTGTTTCCTGCACTCACCTTAAATCTTTCAGGGAGGGATCTGATCAACTTCACCTTGATTGAAAGGCCAATGAGTGTTGCCATGCTGCAGTGAGGAATCGTCGGAGTGAATTCCACCGAGACAGTGCTTTCAGTATCGTTGACCTGTGGAAGGCACCACCACCACCAAATAAGAGATGTGTTGATGAGGGTCTTGCCCTCTGCTTATGCTTTCAGAAGAGCATACTCTGTTCTAAGTAGGAAAAGAGCCAGCTCACAAGTTGTGCATTCCCCCCTTACTCACTTTGCACCTACAAACTTACAACTTATCTCCTCAAAAGCCCTCCCTCTAGAGATGACCTTGACAATCAGAGACAAACACAACCAGCTTGGCCAGCTGGTCCTGGCCATGTCACTCAGAACTGTCTCTGCTAATGCAGCCAGGCAGATGGTGGGAAGAAGAGAGGGGAAGCTGTCCTTGCAAGGCATCACATTGGAAGCTGAACATGGAAATGATGCTTTGGGCTATCACAGCTGGTCCCCACTCACCTCCACCCAGTTCCATAGGAAGACTTGTAGCAGTGGGAACCTCCTTAGCTGACCCACCAGAACAGTCCACTAGCAGCCCTCTGGCGGGCAGATGGACCCACAGGCAGAAGATAGGGACAGGCTGTATCACTGGAAGGCATCTGTTCTCTTTCTCTCTGAGGAGGAGGAAGTGGCTCCAGACAATGACCCTCAGGAGGTGGGTTGGCTAGGATGACCTGGGTTGAAACCCCCGCTTGGCTGTAGAATTGTGTGGGTGCCCTAGGACCTGACCTAAGGCCTCACAGAGTGGTGGGGAGGACAGCCACAGACAGCCCCTTAAAGAAAAGCAGGACATTCATTTCCAAGGGAGTAGCTGCGCAGCGAAAACAAGAATGAGCCTAGTAACACCTTGAAGACTAACAAGCAGGGACAGGGACTTGAGCCGTGGGCCTTGTAGTCAAGATGGACATAAGTCGCACCAGTGACTTGGCTCGGACTTGACTCAGGGTTTGTTTTTTTAATGACTCAGACTAGACTCGCAACTTGGAAACCACCCACCCACCTCTTCCCTTTTTCTGGGGGAAAAAAAGCAGGTTTTTAACAGGGACTCAGACCCAAAGGCTTGCCAACATCCCTGCTAACAAGCAGAGCTGTCGGACTCATTGCTTTTCAGAGTGTAAATGTAACAAGTCAATAAATATGTCGCTGTCAGGGTCACTGGTTCCAGAAGCAGGGCTAAAGAATCAGGCAGGGCAAAAGTCATGGAAGTGGCCGCTCCCACCATCGGCCAGGTCTTCCGCTGAATGCACCAGTCTGCTGACACAGGCGGTTGCCCCCTAAGCAGCTCCTTCAGCTCCTTCCGGGGTCTAAGAGGCATCCATGTGTTTGGATGAGGCAGAGGCCAGGCCCTGAAGACTTACCTTAACTCTGACCTGCTCCACTACATTCAGCTCTTCCAAGGTTAAGGGGTGCTCTGGGTCGTTGATTGACCGGATCAGATGTAGGAAGTCAAGGAAACTGTATCACCAGCAATCAGCAAAGCACACACCGCTCTAGAGGCAAAGCAACCGGCCTGGCCTGGCCTGGCCTGGCCAGGGAAGGCCTGCCCTTTCCCCGTGGCCGGTGGTCCCCAGAGGAAGACGCAGACCCGCCCCCTCCTCCAGGCCGCCTCCATCTCTGGTCCTTGGGACCGAGGCTTTGCACTTCAGCTCCACAAGCCCACCCCAGCCCGGTTGGTCAAGGGCCCGGCGCCCAGAGGCACCGGTAGCAAAGACCGACGAGTCCCCCGCCCCCGAAGGCGGAGGGGAAGGGGAAGGGTCCCGGGGCCCCTCGACGAGGGGGCCGAAGGGGGCGCGGGCGAGGAGCCTGGTCCTCCCGCACCGGTCACCGGCTCAGCCCGGGCGGGAGCTACCGGCCTCTTCCTTGACTTCAGGGGGGACCCCGGCAGGGTCTTATATTAATTTTTGCTCCAAAGGAAGCATTAGGGCTTATTTTCAGGGGATGTTTTATTTTTTTCATGTGCAATAATCTACATTGATTCAAATACAGTCACGTCATCTTCTTCTGGTTGCTGCACAAGGGTGGAGGGCGGGCTTTCAGTTAACTAGGGCTTCTTTTTGGGGTAGGGCTTATATTATGAGCATCCTGAAAAATCATACTAAGGCTTATGTGCAAAGGGTTGCCAAATAACTGAAACTTCTCATTCCCCCCCAACACTAGCCTCCCAGAGTAGTGCTATGACACTAAAGGGAGCGGGATACAAATAAAATAAATAAATAAATAAAATAAATCTGTTTCTTAAAATTCTAGTAATCAAAGTACTACTTTCATTGCGTGTAGTTTTACATCTGAACTCGCATGGGTAGTTTTCCTGTTGAATGTGCAAAGGGTTGCCATAGAACTGAAACTTCTCATTCCCCCCCCCCAACCTGCATTCTCTTTTGTGTGAGTGCGTGTGTTAATTTTTAGACTTCAGGTAACGGCTTTGGAACGGCTCTGCCCCGTGACGGCCCTTGTAGTTGTTAACAGAGAAGAAAGGTGTGAAATAACGATTTAAAAAGACAGCTCTAGGTAATTTTAATGCCCCTGGGCATGCACAGTGTTCCAGTTTTTAAAGTACAGTCACAGTGGGGCCGAAGGGCAGGTTGGAGGACCCTCTCGGACTACGCCGTGATCTGGCAGGCAGAGGAGGCCTTTTCTTTTTCCCTGTTCAGGCTGCAAGCAGATAGCTTTGTGCCTTTGTTGTGGTTATTCAAAGAGCTTAAGCGGCAGTGCTCCAGAGAAGTCTGTCATCCATGATTAGGGTTCTTTAAAAGAAAAGCAGCCACATTTCCCTGCGCGTTTCTTACCGCGCGTCTCGGCCCATCCGCAAGAGACGGAGACCCCCTTACGCTCTCGGTCGTGGCACTAGAGGATCCCCCCCTCTTCTCTCCATCTCAAAAAACACAATGCAAAGGACCCACCAAGGCAGGGTGTGGAGGTGGATTGGAATCGTGTGTGTGTTCTGCGGGTTGGGGGGGGGAAGAGAGCATAGTAAGCAGCCCCTCTCCGATCCGGGGCCCCCCGGTTTTGGACCTGGGTGAGGGGATTGCCTGAGGAGACCTGTCTCCGGGCACGTGGCAAGCTTACAGTGCAGCAAACCGCCCTGCTCCCCTTTCCCCAGCGCCTCAAGGCCACGGCTTAGTTAAACGAGTCCATCTAATTTACGGGTCATCCTCCCCCTTTCCTACCGGTTTGGTCTCCGTTATCTCTGACGCTGGTGTTTTTTTTTCTGCTCTACGGCCAAGGCGAGGTCACTCTCAGCAGCCTGAGCCTGAGGACCAGAACACGCAGAGTGCTTTCAATGGACCTGTCAGTTAACGTCCGTGCGGACCCCAGGCTCTCCTTCTGTTCCTGTCATGCCTGCGTGGCGGTCTGACTTGCTGCGAGCCGAGTCTTCAGGAGCCGAGACGACCCCGGGCCTACAAGCATCGGGAAGGTTGGCCGATTTAGAAAGATAACAGTAATCTTATTAAGGCACACAAATATTCTAATTTAAAGAACCGACACTTGGTTTAAATGAGAAATTACGGACCTCTAAAACCACCTTTACAAGTGGCTGATAAAGGAGAAAAGGGGAGGGGGGTTTATTAATAAAAAACAGGTGAAATAGGCAACCACCCAAAGTCAATTCAATAGCAGTCGTCCTCTTGAAGGTTGGGGGGGAAATGATGAAACCAAGGCGCTAGGAGGGTTCCTCCTTCCTGGTCCCTGGGAGAGCGAGGAGCCTTTCCTCCTCCTCCTCCTCCTCCTCCTCTGTCCATCTCAGGATCCGCCGCGGGGCAGGGACCCTTCAGGAGCGGCGCTTTTTTTTTTTTTGTAAAATTTTATTTAGAATATAACATTACAAAACAGACAAAGTGAAAACACTAACCCATCAGTCACTACAAGACCAGGTAGAGGAACATCAAAAGATAAAAGAAATAACCCACTACTAACTAAAGCAATCCCTCCCCCCTTTTTGGGTCAGGTGATTGGAAGAACAAAGAAGAGATTGCTTTGAGCTCTGAACAAAGACTGGGGGGGGGGGGGCAGGATGGCTTGGGTCCTCCTGCATGAGGTGGCCAGCAGAGGGCGCAGAGAAGTGGACAGGCAGGCGAGTGGAGGCATTGTCTAGCACGCTTGTCCTCAGAGGGCCTTTCATGCTGACGATCTAGCCTGTCGTAATCAGAGGGCAGGTCCTCCGGGCCCGCCTCTTCCTGGATTTCCCCATGGGGACGTTCTAGCCTTTGGACATCAGAGGGCAGGTCCTCCGGGCCCGCCTCTTCCTGGATTTCCCCATGGGGACGTTCTAGCCTTAGGCTATCAGAGGGCAGGTCCTCCGGGCCCGCCTCTTCCTGGATTTCCCCATGGGGACGTTCTAGCCTTTGGACATCAGAGGGCAGGTCCTCCGGGCCCGCCTCTTCCTGGATTTCCCCATGGGGACGTTCTAGCCTTTGGACATCAGAGGGCAGGTCCTCCGGGCCCGCCTCTTCCTGGATTTCCCCATGGGGACGTTCTAGCCTTAGGCTATCAGAGGGCAGGTCCTCCGGGCCCGCCTCTTCCTGGAGTGTTGCCATGGCGACGGCGGGACGCCAAAGGCCGGTCCGTTCGGCTTCTGCTCCGGCCGTGTCCCCTCATTTCTTGCCCGCCCGGCCCCTCCGGCGCCCAGGGGCCGTTCCGGCTGCAAGGGAGGTGGGAGACCCGGCCTCCGCTGGACGCTGCGCCGCCCGGAGCGGGGACGGCGGCTGGGTAAGGAGGCCCGGGGGTGAGGGTGGGGTGAGTGCTGGGCCCCTTCTCCCCCGCCCCATGATGGGACTTGTAGTCCTTTAGGCGAGGAATCTGATCCAAGGTGGGATAGGCGTTCCTCGGGATTTTCCAAGTCTCTGGGCATGTGCAGAGTTCCAGTTGGTCTCCTCCCCATGAGGCTGGCCCTTAAGGAAAGGATTCAAGGGGGTCTGGGGGGATCGCCCTCCCTCCCTCCCTCCCTCCCTCCCTCTGCCTCCAAACCCCAGAGGAAATGCAGGGCGGGACTCAGCCTTGTAGACGTCTCCCTCACTTTCCACTGCATTAAATTATTTGAAGTTCTTCATGGTTGTTTCTTTTATTTATTTTTTATGTGTATGTATGTATGTATTTATTTATTTGATTTTTATAGCGCCCATCTGGCAGCCAAGGCCTCTCTGGGCTGTTTGTTTGTGTTGTGATTTTATCATTCCACCTGGGGTTGTGGCTCATTTCCACTGCTTTTAATTCCACCCGCTGCCCCCGCTTTTCTCCCCCTTTTCACAGCTGCTTGTACTTGTCATTTGGAATAACTGGGTTTTCCCTTCTGAACCAGGTGTCGCTCTTTCAATGAGATCGTTCACGTGGATGCGGAGCTTCATCGTTCCTTTGCGCCACCCTGCAACCTGGAGGAACGACCGGATCCGGAAAGGACGGCGGGTAAGGGTGCAGGGGGCCGGCGGGAGGGCAGGCTCCCCGTGTGGGTCTCTCACGAGCCCCTCTGCCCCATGATGGCCCTTGTCGTTGTTAACAGAGAAGAAAGGGGTAAAATAACGATTTAAAGAGACAGCTCTAGGTAATTTCAACGCCCCTGGCCATGCACAGAGTTCTAATTTTTAAACTTGCCGTTAGGATGGCCGGTTCAAAACAAAAAAGGATTAAGGCAGATATGTGTAGAGGTGCATCTCCCTCTCGTCCCTTTACGCCTGCAGGACATGGCGAGCTGTCTCTAGTCCCCCCCCCCCAAGCTCGGGTTCGAGTCCCGAAGTGGAGATTCATGAGGACTTCCATCTCTCCTTCTTTCCCGCCGAGGACAAGAGAAAGTGCACTTCGGGGTCGAGTACCATGGCCCTCTTCTTTGTGTTTCATGTAAGTTATTATTTTATTATTACTACTACTATGGCTATTATACTATTTTCTGGGGCATGAAGAGGCAGTGTCCTCTAGCCTGCAGAGTCCCAGTACAGTCACAAAAGGGCAACCTAGTCTTCAAAGTCGCGGTGGAGCTACAGGAGGGCGCCCTTTTCATGGGGGTGAAGGGGTAGCGTTCCCTAGCCTGCAGAGTCGCAGTTGAGCCACAGGAGGGCGCCCTTTTCATGGGGGTGAAGGGGTAGCGTTCCCTAGCCTGCAGAGTCGCAGTGGAACCACAGGAGGGCGCCCTTTTCATGGGGGTGAAGGGGTAGCGTTCCCTAGCCTGCAGAGTCGCAGTGGAACCACAGGAGGGCGCCCTTTTCATGGGGGTGAAGGGGTAGCGTTCCCTAGCCTGCAGAGTCACAGTTGAGCCACAGGAGGGCGCCCTTTTCGTGGGGGTGAAGGGGTAGCGTTCCCTAGCCTGCAGAGTCCCAGTTGAGCCACAAGACGGCGCCCTTTTCATGGGGGTGAAGGGGTAGCGTTCCCTAGCCTGCAGAGTCCCAGTTGAGCCACAAGACTGCGCCCTTTTCATGGGGGTGAAGGGGTAGCGTTCCCTAGCCTGCAGAGTCCCAGTGGAGCTACAGGAGGGCGCCCTTTTCATGGGGGTGAAGGGGTAGCGTTCCCTAGCCTGCAGAGTCGCAGTGGAACCACAGGAGGGTGCCCTTTTCATGGGGGTGAAGGGGTAGCGTTCCCTAGCCTGCAGAGTCCCAGTGGAGCTACAGGAGGGCGCCCTTTTCATGGGGGTGAAGGGGTAGCGTTCCCTAGCCTGCAGAGTCCCAGTTGAGCCACAGGAGGGTGCCCTTTTCATGGGGGTGAAGGGGTAGCGTTCCCTAGCCTGCAGAGTCGCAGTTGAGCCACAGGAGGGTGCCCTTTTCATGGGGGTGAAGGGGTAGCGTTCCCTAGCCTGCAGAGTCCCAGTTGAGCCACAGGAGGGTGCCCTTTTCATGGGGGTGAAGGGGTAGCGTTCCCTAGCCTGCAGAGTCGCAGTTGAGCCACAGGAGGGCGCCCTTTTCATGGGGGTGAAGGGGTAGCGTTCCCTAGCCTGCAGAGTCCCAGTTGAGCCACAAGACTGCGCCCTTTTCATGGGGGTGAAGGGGTAGCGTTCCCTAGCCTGCAGAGTCCCAGTTGAGCCACAAGACGGCGCCCTTTTCATGGGGGTGAAGGGGTAGCGTTCCCTAGCCTGCAGAGTCGCAGTGGAACCACAGGAGGGTGCCCTTTTCCTGGGGGTGAAGGGGTAGCGTTCCCTAGCCTGCAGAGTCCCAGTGGAGCTACAGGAGGGCGCCCTTTTCATGGGGGTGAAGGGGTAGCGTTCCCTAGCCTGCAGAGTCGCAGTTGAGCCACAGGAGGGTGCCCTTTTCATGGGGGTGAAGGGGTAGCGTTCCCTAGCCTGCAGAGTCGCAGTTGAGCCACAGGAGGGTGCCCTTTTCATGGGGGTGAAGGGGTAGCGTTCCCTAGCCTGCAGAGTCGCAGTTGAGCCACAGGAGGGTGCCCTTTTCGTGGGGGTGAAGGGGTAGCGTTCCCTAGCCTGCACAGTTCCAGTTGAGCCACAGGAGGGTGCCCTTTTCATGGGGGTGAAGGGGTAGCGTTCCCTAGCCTGCAGAGTCCCAGTTGAGCCACAAGACGGCGCCCTTTTCATGGGGGTGAAGGGGTAGCGTTCCCTAGCCTGCAGAGTCGCAGTGGAACCACAGGAGGGTGCCCTTTTCATGGGGGTGAAGGGGTAGCGTTCCCTAGCCTGCAGAGTCGCAGTTGAGCCACAGGAGGGTGCCCTTTTCATGGGGGTGAAGGGGTAGCGTTCCCTAGCCTGCAAGAGTCGCAGTTGAGCCACAGGAGGGTGCCTTTTCATGGGGGTGAAGGGGGGGTAGCGTTCCCTAGCCTGCAGAGTCGCAGTTGAGCCACAGGAGGGCGCCCTTTTCATGGGGTGAAGGGGTAGCGTTCCCTAGCCTGCAGAGTCGCAGTGGAACCACAAGAGGGTGCCCTTTTCGTGGGGGTGAAGGGGGTAGCGTTCCCTAGCCTGCAGAGTCCCAGTGGAGCTACAGGAGGGCGCCCTTTTCATGGGGGTGAAGGGGTAGCGTTCCCTAGCCTGCAGAGTCCCAGTGGAGCTACAGGAGGGCGCCCTTTTCATGGGGTTGGAAGGGGTAGCGTTCCCTAGCCTGCAGAGTCCCAGTGGAGCTACAGGAGGGCGCCCTTTTCATGGGGGTGAAGGGGTAGCGTTCCCTAGCCTGCAGAGTCGCAGTGGAACCACAGAAGGGCACCCTTTCGTGGGGGTGAAGGGGTAGCGTTCCCTAGCCTGCACAGTTCCAGTTGAGCCAGAAGACGGTGACCTTTTCCTGGACATTAAGATGCAGCGTTCCCTAGGCTGCAGAGTCCCAGTTGAGCCACAAGACGGCGCCCTTTTCCGGGGCTTCAAGAGAACGACTGCTATTGAATCGACTGCGTGTTTGCCTATTTCACCTGCTTTTTATTACTAACTGGGACCATGAGTTTCTTGTCTTGTTTTACCTACGGATGTGGACAACAGTAAAGAAGATTCAGGCACGGAGTTTTGGCAACTTTCCAATTAAACAGTGTAATCGCCATCGCTTGCAGTGTGGACAGCAGGGGCAAAAAGCAATAACAACAATTACAATAATATAACCATTTATTGCTAGATTTACTTAATAAGATTACTGCATGAAAGGGTAGTAAGGCACAGAAATGATCTAATTTGAGAAACCAACACTTGGTTTAAATGAGAAATTACAGACCTCTAAAACCACCTTTACAAGTGGCTGATAAAGGAGAAAAGGGGAGGAAGGGTTACTAATAAAAAGCAGGTGAAATAGGCAACACCCAAAGTCAATTGAATAGCGGGAGGGTAGGCTCACCGTGTGGGTCTGTCACGATCCCCTCTGCCCCATGATGACCTTTGTAACTCTTAATAGGAGGCTTGGTTATATGTTAGTGGTAACCTCTCATGTGGATGGATCTGTCCTGGCCCCTCCGTCCCTGGTTATTGGGGTGGGAAACAGGTTGTGCGGAAAGGCCACTTGGAGTGTTTTTCAGGCTTCAAGGCATGCAGAGTTCCCATTTCAGAAAGGCCTTGGTGATGGACAGTCATAAAAGTGTCCCAGCAAGTCTGTGCTAAGGGGTATCTCCTTTGGGGCCCCCTCACACGTAATGGTCCAGCTGCTGATGCTCCCCCGCCCAACCAGAGGCTGATTCTTAGAGGGGCTTTTCCATCTTTTCGGCTCTCCCTCCGCCCCGTACAAAAAGGCCCGGCCCTGTTGGACTGAGTAGCTAGCTACTTTCATTTCCAATTTATGTAATTATAGCATTCCTAATTCCTTGTGATTCTTATCACCTTTATTAGGTCTTTTTCTTTTTTCTTTTTTTTCTTTTATTAATACAACATAAACCCACTACCACACACAAAAAAAACTATAAAAACAATACATAAACAATAATAAACATAAAATACAATTTCACAAGTGCCCCCATCACCTTCAGGACTAGGATTAAACTTCGTTCAATCCATTTTCTCTCCAAAATTTCATTGTTTCTTCCCTCGGTGTATACCCCTTCCCTCTCCGAAATACATATTCCAAAAATACATTTCATGTTTTCTTTAAAATCATTATTTTTCATTTGGCCTCTTCTTATTTTCATATCACATGTCAGTTTTATCATTAATTGCCATGTCCCATAATTCTCTATACCATTCCTCTATACTCAATTTGTTATCATTTCTCCAATTTCTTGCAATAATTAATCTTGCAGCCGTAACCATTATTACTATTAAATCCTTATTTTCTCTCAACAATTGATCCTTCTTAATCCCATTCAGTAAAGCAATTAACGGAGACATTTGAATATTCAAACCAGTTATTTCAGATATTTCTTTAAAAATTAAATTCCACTCTTTCTTTCTTGTTTCACATAGCCACCACATATGTATATACGTCCCCTTCTCTTTTTTACACCTCCAACATAATGTTGACACACTTTTGTCTATTATATTCATTTTAACCGGCGGTTAAATACCACCTCCATATTACTTTATAACAATTTTCTTTTATCCTTACTGACATGTTTTTTCATAATTCTTTGATCCCATATTTTATCCCATTCTTCACCTATTACTTCTTTATCCAAATCATATTGCCATTGCATTTTTAATCCTTGTATTCCCTGTTCATCTTGCACTAATAATTTATATATTTGGCTTACAGTTCCTTTTCTATCTATCTGTTCCTCTTTTTTCCCATCTTTTTTTCTATAATCTCTTCTAATTTTGTCATTTTTCTACCTTTCCCTTCTTTAGTACAGTGGTGCCTCGCTAGACGATTGCCTCGCAGGACGAGGAAATCGCTGAGACGATGCCTTTTTGCGAGCGCTACTAGCGCTTCGCAAAACGATGTTTCCCTATGGGGAATTTCGCTAGACGATGAGGGTTTCCCCATAGGAGTAGTGCGCCGACTAGTGGTCAAAAGCTGTCAGTGCAGCTGTCAGTGCATTCCTATGGGGACCCTCACTCGCTAGACGAGGTTTCCCTATGGGAAATTTCGCAAGACGACTGCGTTTTCCCTTGGAACGCATTGAAGCGATTTCAATGCATTCCAATGGGAAAACGTGCTTCGCTAGACGATGTTTTTCGCTAGACAGCGATCCTCGTGGAACGGATTAACATCGTCTAGCGAGGCACCACTGTATTCCATTCTCTTGTCCACCTTTCTAATTGAATTATATTTAACCATGAAATCCCCTCTCCTCCTAACACCCTTTTTATATCTTCTTTATCTCTTATCTTCTCTCTCCAATCTTTTAATCTATTTATCCCTTTACTTTTTAATGTATTTTTAAGATTTTTTAAATTTTCCGGAAAATTCCTTAACTCCACCACCTGGGATAAAGGGGAAATCGGTGGACTCAATACACCTCTAACGTTTTTTCCAATTTTCTAACATATTTTTAAGGAAAGGATTATTAATCTTTTTAATCTCTTCTCCAATTTTTTCTTTAAACAATATATCCTGCACTTTTTCTTCTTCACTCTCCATTTCTATTTCCGTCCAAATTAAGTTTTTATTATTTATGTCAGGGATATGCCTAAGCTGATTTGCTATATAATATACGTTTATATTTGGTAATCCAAGACCCCCCTTTTTTTGTGAAACATACCATAATTTTTTTATTAATCCTCATTCGTTTATTTCCATTACAATAACTATTTATCATTGTCTGCCACTCTTTCAATTGTTTTTCTGTCATCTTTATAGGTAGCATCCAAAATATAAAATTCATTTTAGGAATTATTTTCATTTTACATAATGCCACTCTACCAAACCATGAAAGCTTTAGTTTCTGATATTCTTTTAACGTTCCATTTATTTCTGCTTTTAATCTATCCAAATTTATTTTGATTATTTCTTGTAAATTCCAAGTAATATTTATTCCTAAATATTTCATGACATTACCAATTTTACCTTCAAATATTCTTTTCATTTTTCTTTTCTCTTTATCTGCATGATTTAACAATAAACATTCCGACTTTGCCCAATTTACCCTTAACCCCGTTACACTCTCAAATTCATTCAAATGTAATTTAAGCCTTTCTATTGTTTCAACTGGATTTTTAACTAATAATAATGTATCATCAGCAAACAAATTTATTTTACCGTTTTCTTTATTATCTATCCCTCTAATCTGTTTATCCTCTCTAATTATCTGTGCCAATAATTCAATTATCATTGTAAATAGTACCGGAGATAAGGGGCAACCTTGTCTTGTACCTCGGCCTAGGTATATTGTCTCAGTTATACCATCATTAACTATAACTCTGGCTACATTCTGTGAGTAAAGTTGGTGGATTATCTGCCTAAAAATAGGTCCAAACCCTAAATAATTAATTAATATCTTCAACGCATCCCATTCCACTGAATCAAATGCTTTAAATATATCTAACGATATTACTCCAGCTTTAATATTTGTTTCTTTAGCTAAATGCATTGAGTTAAGTACTCTTCTCATTAAATCAGACATTTGCCTACCTGGTATAAATCCATTTTGATCCTTTTCAATATATTTCCCCATAAAGCTATTCATTCTCTTTGCCATTATTGCCGTGAATATCTTAGCATCTTGATTTATCAGTGATATGGGTCTATATGCTTCCATATTTGTAGGATTTTTATCTGGTTTCAATATTAATACAATAAGTGATTCTCTCCAGGATTGTGGAATTTCTTCTCCCATTAATATCTTGTTAAAGAACTCTTTTAATTTTGGCGTAAGAATCTTTTTAAACACCTTATAATACTCTGGACCTAATCCATCTGTTCCAGGGGTCTTTCCCTACCTTTAAATTATTTATAATATCTTCTATTTCTTTTTCCGTAATCAACTGTTCCATTTTATTTTTATCGTTATCTGACACTTTCTTGTTAAAATTATTTTTAATATACTCTTCAATTTTTACTATGGAAGGATCTTTACTAGTATATAAAGTTTTATAAAATGTTTGAAATGCTTCCAATTTCTCCTTCATTTTATTACATCTTTTTCCATTCCTATCTTGTATTACACCTATATTGCTTTTATTCTTTTTTATAGAAGACGCTTTAGCTAATAACTTTGAATTCTTATTACTATATTCAAAGAAATTTCTTTTTAAATAAATTAAATTCCTTTGTACCTTTTCCAAATGAATTCCTTCCAATTCCTTCCTCTTTGCTTGTAATTCTATCATTGCTTTTTTATCCCTAGTATATATTACTATTTTTTCTAATTCCTTTATATTATCTTCCAAATCCCGTATTCTTTCCCCCTGGCTTTTCTTAAGCATATATGACATTTTACATGCATACCCTCTTGCCACAGATTTCATTGCATCCCAAATTACTCTAGGTTGACCTCCTCCCTTCTCATTTATTTCCCACGTCTCTTCTAAATCTTTGTTAAATTTCTCAACCAGGTTTGGATACCTAAATATATTCGTATCAATTCTCCACCTATTTACCTCCTTATAATCACATTTAAGCGTCAACTCCATATTCACTCTGGCATGATCCGAAATTTGTATGACTTCAATAACCGTATCATTTACCCTAGGCAGCAAATCTTTAGATACAAAAATATAATCTATTCTCGAATATGTATTATGCACCTGTGAGTGAAAAGAAAATCTTCTTTCTTCCCCTTTTAACTCTCTCCATACATCTTGCAGATCTGTTTTATTTATTAATTTATTTAATATTGTAATTTTCATTTTCCCTTCTCCATCTCGCAAATTTGATTTATCTTTCTTCAAATCCATTACCATATTGAAATCCCCTGCTAATATTACTGAACCTTTCCTTAATTTATCCAGTCTTCTCAATATATTTTCCAAAAATTCTTCTTGTCTCTCATTAGTTGCATACACATTTACAAGCGTAATCTCTTCACCTCTCATTTTACCTTGCATTATCAAATATCTGCCTTGAATGTCTTTATCTATTTTCTCTATTTGAAACTCACATTTTTTTGATATTAATATTGCTACGCCTCGAGATTTTGAAGTCCCAAATGATTTTTCATAAATTTGGATCCATTTGCCCTTCAATTCATTAAAACCCTCCTTTTTTTGATGAGTTTCTTGCAAGAAAACTATATCCACATTACTTTTGTTCAGTACATTCTGTATCCTAGCCCTCTTCATGTTAGCTCCCAGGCCCTTAACGTTCCATGTTAGAAACCTTAAATGTTTAACCATTTTCCAATTTATTCGTTTTTTTTAAAATTAATGCTAGTCCTGCTTGGTGTGTTGCTGTGCTCCCCCAAGTAAAAAAACTTAAAAAAAACCCTTGAATTCCTAATGAATTCCTCTACCACCCATTTCCCCACTATTATTTTATTCTCCCCCATCCTCTAAAAGATTCCTCCGGTATCTATATACCCTGGGGGGGGGGGGAACGTGTCAGTCCCGATCCTCCGCGGCTCTCTCCCTATCTCACTCTGTTACATAATATTATTTGAATCCAATTTTATCCTATCATATCCATATATATCTATTAACAAACAAAAAACAAAGAAAAACACACATATAAGAAACAAGTAAAGTACATTACATATGTTAACATCTATATTTTTTTATAATTAAAAATTTTTTTTTCCTTTTTCTTTTTAATAATATCCATTTTCTCCCAGAATTCTCCCATGTGTAACTCCTTGGAAATATCATTATTATCTTCTTCAATTTATATTACTTAATTCACAACCTTTTTTTTTTTTCTTTCTGGTTTACCCATTGTTATTTTGTCACCTTATATTATACCTTACAAATACCAGACAATCTCCATTTATATCTAATAGGTTTTTACATTTAGTATATTAGCTATTACTCTCTTGATTTTCCACTTCCTCTGGTCTTCCGTGGTTGTTTTGGTATAGCCCCTTGTTCTCCTTTCTCCTGCTTTCCCTGTCCAACTTCTACTTGTTCTTCTCCTTCTTGTCGTTCCTGATCTTCTTCTTCCTTGTCACTCTCTATCGAATCACGCTCCATTGTTTCCTCCTCCTCCGATTCCTGTCTTGGCACTGGTTCGTTCAGCAACTTCATTTGTTCCTCCCATTCTTTTTTTGTTATTATCCCAGAATCCTTTAAAAAGTCCAAAGCCATTTGAACTGATGTAACTTTATGAAATTTTCCATCATGATGCACCTTTAAAAACACTGGGTAACCCCAGCTATACTTCACACTTTTTTCTTTTAAGATAGATGTAATAACCCTCATTTTTCTTCTATATTGCATCGTTTGGTGGCAATAATCATTAAAGACCTGCATCGAATGACGTTGAAATACCAAACTCCCCGGGTTCTCACGTAAAACTTTCATCAGTTCCTCTTTTTTTCTTAAGCTTGAGAATCTGATCAAAATATGTTGAGGTTGACCTTTACGTCTTGAGCCAACTCTATGTACTTTATCCACATCATAAACAGTCCAATCAATTGTTGGTACCGTCTTTTTCAGCCAATCCTGTACTAATTCCATTAAGTCCTTCTCTTTAGTGCCCAAGTCTGGAATTCCCTTTAGCCTAATGTTATTGCGCCGATTATAATCCTGTGTTAAAATCATCTGCTGCTGTAGATCAGTTGTAACCATTTCGTTTTCCATTATTCTAGTAGAGTTTCGATTTGCTTGAATTTGCACTTGCTGAATCTGATCATCAGTTTGCTTAAGATGAGAGTCAAATTTCTTGCTCAGTTCTTTATATTGCTTTTGATTAGACTTAATATCCTCTCCCATGACATCAATTTTTTTTGTCAGTTTCTCAATATTTTCATTCATCTTGACCATCGTTTCCATCAATACCTTCATCTCTGACTTTTCAATTTTTTGAGCCATTCCTGTTCCCTCTATTTCTGGTACCTCTTTAGACAATCTCTCCAAATGTGAATCTGATGGTTTGCCTCTTGATTGTGCTGAATAATCCCTTTTCCTTAACGCTTTACTCTGTTGCTGATCAGGTCTTGCTTTCCTCATATAATTAATTAAAAATTCAATAGTTTCCTGGACTTTAAACTGCTATTTTAACTATTACCAGCAGATGGAGCCTACTAGCTATAATCAAAAGTTAAGAGCTTAAGTTTCGTTTCTTCTCTTCTGGATATGAACCGAAAGTGAAACTTAATAAAACATGTTTATTTTCAGTCCTTCAGTGTTTTTCAAAATACCAAATACTTAATTTATTTCACTGACTGTTAACTTCTTTCTTACTTTCTCATTTCACTTGATTTCTTCTTATCTACTAGATTCCCTTTTTTTTTCCTTACTCCGGCAGCTCTCTAAAATCAACTCTCAGCTTTAGCTCAAAGAAAAATTCCCTCAGCAACTCGATAAAGATCTTCAGCTGTTAAAAACACAGCCTATTCCTTTAAACAGTTTAAAAAGCTTTTCTTGCTCGCCGTGGTGGGAAATCTCGTCCGCAGGCTTCCCCGCTGAGATAACAATTTTCTCCTCCCCTTCAACTCCTTCCACAGCTGCTGCTTTCTTAATTTTAAAGGAAACAAACTGCTTAAATTCCTCTCCGTTGCTTCAGGGATATCACAAAGTTTTTTAAAAGTCACTTACATATCAATGAGCTTTATTTTTTTGCTGCCTCTTGTTGATTCAGAGTGAGAGCCTCGGGATTCTCAAGCCGCGGCCATACCGGTCAGGACACGCCCCCAGGTCTTTTTCTTTTAACAAAAAAGTCAGTCTGCATGCAAATAGCTGTTTGTTTATTTTATTTATCCAGAGACTTTAAGAAGCAGGTTGTAATCTCAATATGCTGGCTGGGGATTCTGGAAGTTCTAAACGAAGGAGGCTCTGTTTCATAGGACAGATCACAGTTTTCAAGTTGTTGCACATGCTGCGTTATGATTGTCCTGTGTTATGACTATCTAATATTGGGAAGAACATTTAATGGTTTAGAATTTGATTCATCAGGTCAATGAAAGGTTATTGTAATATGCAGAATATATAGAGTCATGTTTATCTATTTTAAAATAAAATGAGAGGAATGTTGTGCCAATGATGCATGGTATCAGAATGATAATACTATAAATTAGAAGGATTAAAAAAACCATTCAGAAAATAGTATTGAATGACTAATTTACAGACATTGTCTACATTAGTGAACCATATCACGAAAATAAAGCATGGCAGTTCCTGACATAGTTTTAGACATGTAATAAATAATTTCTTCATTTAAAATATTTTTTCTCCACTCTGTTCCTAAAAAAAGAACCCAAGACAGCTTCCTTCGTTTAACACCTAATGTTACAATCTGAGAACGTTAATTATTGAAATATTAAAGAAGTATGAGTATCAATATCTGAAAAAAATGTTAGTGAAAACTGTTACAAAAACAGATTTAGAAGCTACAAAATTCAAACCAACCTGTTTCTTGTCTTCCAGACTGTCATTCGCTGAGGAAAAGCCTGCCTGAAGAGACAGGTCTCCACCTGCTTGGACAAGGACAGCAAGGAGAACACGTCTCTTTTCAGGGAAGAGATGCAGTGTACCAGGAGCGAGGTGCTCGCAAAACATCGTGTCAGGTTACCGGGTTTGTTTTTTCATGGCCGAAACCAAAGATTTTGTGTCCTTGTAAAGGCTAGTTAGTTCTTGTGGACTGCGGGCCATTTCAGGAGTCAAGAACCTGTGCTGCTTTTAAGATCTTGAGTTCCCCCTTTAGGCATTTGACGGGGGACTCCTGGATTACTTCCAAGGAGAGGGAGCCATATTCTTCAGGCTTTCCCCACTGAAATTCCCATGGCTGGAGCTGAGGCGGGGAGGACTGGTTTTCCATAAGGGGATCAAGAGTAGCAAGCTAAGTTAAAGAAGAGCCAGGCACAGTAAGCCAAAAATAGGAGGACGGAGGTTCAATATGGAGCTGCAGTTTTCTCCATTTTCCTTCAACCGAAGTTAGAAAAAAAATAATATTTGAATGACTGTCACAAACCAGCACTAATTGGGCAGCAATGGGTTGTGGTGCAGGGCAACGCCAACAGAGTACGGTCACCCTCATTTACTGAGAGGATGTTGCACAAAGTTGACAGCCAGCAGCAGAGGTGGGGAAAAATATCCTGAAACTCAGGTTTCCAAGACACTATTATTTATTGATTGATTTTATCTAAAATACTTTTAGCCCGCCTTTCTCCTTAAAAAGGCCACTTCCATTGTTGAAAGACAATAGTTAAAGCAGAAACAATGACTATCCAACAGTGGTTTACATCATTAAAAGCCCATATTTAAAGCAAAGACCAATGAATATAGAGAGGAACCTTACATCAACAAAATATTATATTAAAGGTAAAAACAATATATGAATATTAAAAATAAACAAACTAAAAGCACTCTGAATAAAGGAAAACACAAGTAGTACTAAACATCCAGTCAGAGGTATAATGCATAAAAATCCATCTAAAAACCACACTTAGGTAGCGAGACACTCCGGGAAGGCTTGCCTGAAGAGAAAGGGCTTTATAGGTCAAAACCAGCTGTTTCAATTGTGCCCAGAAACCGATCGGCAGCCTGTGGAGCTGCTGTAACACAGGGGTGATGTGACCCCTGTCACGGCCCACAGTCCGCAATCTGGCTGCCGGGTTTTAGTCCTGCGGAAGTATCCTGACACTTTCCATCGACGGCACCACATGGAGCCTGTAAACCAATCTGGATTGATTATTAAGCTACAATACAGGGTACTTCTTGAGCCTACAGTGGCTCCTTATGATAAACTGCCCCATAGGATTAAATCCCACCCCCACTCCACCTCCATGGAAGGCCAGACTCCTGGGCTCCTTCAGAAGCAACGCTGATCCAAGGCCAGAGGCAGGGGATGTATGATGAGCAATTGTCTCCAAGTGAAGATCCCCGAGTGCTTGCAGAGTGGGATCGTCTCTGTTGTGGATTTGACCAAAGCCGCCCTGAAGGAAAGCCCATGAAGGGATTTCCCTCTCCCTGTCATCCTACAAAGAAAAATACAGAATCAAATCTCCCGCACCTACTCCCCTGTCTAAAAGACAGCTATAGAATGCCTCCACCTTCCTTTCTATAGGAAGAGAGGCCAAAGAATCCCTGAAGGAAAGCCTATGAAGGGATTTCCTTCGCCCTGTCATCCTACAAAGAAAAATACAGAATCAAATCTCCTGCACCTACTCCCCTGCTTAAAAGAAAGCTATAGAATGCCTACACCTTCCTCTCTATAGGAAGAGAGGCCAAAGAATCCCTGAAGGAAAGCCCATGAAGGGATTTCCCTCTCCCTGTCATCCTACAAAGAAAAATACAGAATCAAATCTCCCGCACCTACTCCCCTGTCTAAAAGACAGCTATAGAATGCCTCCACCTTCCTTTCTATAGGAAGAGAGGCCAAAGAATCCCTGAAGGAAAGCCTATGAAGGGATTTCCTTCGCCCTGTCATCCTACAAAGAAAAATACAGAATCAAATCTCCTGCACCTACTCCCCTGCCTAAAAGAAAGCTATAGAATGCCTCCACCTTCCTTTCTATAGGAAGAGAGGCCAAAGAATCCCTGAAGGAAAGCCCATGAAGGGATTTCCCTCTCCCTGTCATCCTACAAAGAAAAATACAGAATCAAATCTCCCGCACCTACTCCCCTGTCTAAAAGACAGCTATAGAATGCCTCCACCTTCCTTTCTATAGGAAGAGAGGCCAAAGAATCCCTGAAGGAAAGCCTATGAAGGGATTTCCTTCTCCCTGTCATCCTACAAAGAAAAATACAGAATCAAATCTCCTGCACCTACTCCCCTGTCTAAAAGACAGCTATAGAATGCCTCCACCTTCCTTTCTATAGGAAGAGAGGCCAAAGAATCCCTGAAGGAAAGCCCATGAAGGGATTTCCTTCACCCTGTCATCCTAGAAAGAAAAATACAGAATCAAATCTCCCGCACCGACTCCCCTGCCTAAAAGACAGCACTAGAATGCCTACACCTTCCTCTCTATAGGAAGAGAGCCCAAATAACTCCTTAAGGAAAGCCCATGAAGGGATTTCCTTCTCCCTGTCATCCTATAAAGAAAAAAAAAGAATCAAAACTCCTGCACCGACTCCCCTGCCTAAAAGACAGCTATAGAATGCCTACACCTTCCTCTCTATAGGAAGAGCCCAAAGCATCCCTGAAGGAAAGCCCATGAAGGGATTTCCTTCTCCCTGTCATCCTATAAAGAAAAATACAGAATCAAATCTCCTGCACCTACTCCCCTGCCTAAAAGACAGCTGTAGAATGCCTACACCTTCCTCTCTATAGGAAGAGCCCAAAGCATCCCTGAAGGAAAGCCCATGAAGGGATTTCCCTCTCCCTGTCATCCTACAAAGAAAAATACAGAATCAAATCTCGTGCACCTACTCCCCTGTCTAAAAGACAGCTATAGAATGCCTCCACCTTCCTTTCTATAGGAAGAGAGGCCAAAGAATCCCTGAAGGAAAGCCTATGAAGGGATTTCCTTCACCCTGTCATCCTAGAAAGAAAAATACAGAATCGAATCTCCCGCACCGACTCCCCTGCCTAAAAGACAGCTATAGAATGCCTACACCTTCCTCTCTATAGGAAGAGCCCAAAGCATCCCTGAAGGAAAGCCCATGAAGGGATTTCCTTCTCCCTGTCATCCTATAAAGAAAAATACAGAATCAAATCTCCTGCACCTACTCCCCTGCCTAAAAGACAGCTATAGAAAGCCTACACCTTCCTCTCTATAGGAAGAGCCCAAAGCATCCCTGAAGGAAAGCCCATGAAGGGATTTCCCTCTCCCTGTCATCCTACAAAGAAAAATACAGAATCAAATCTCGTGCACCTACTCCCCTGTCTAAAAGACAGCTATAGAATGCCTCCACCTTCCTTTCTATAGGAAGAGAGGCCAAAGAATCCCTGAAGGAAAGCCTATGAAGGGATTTCCTTCACCCTGTCATCCTAGAAAGAAAAATACAGAATCGAATCTCCCGCACCGACTCCCCTGCCTAAAGGACAGCTATAGAATGCCTACACCTTCCTCTCTATAGGAAGAGCCCAAAGTATCCCTGAAGGAAAGCCCATGAAGGGATTTCCTTCTCCCTGTCATCCTATAAAGAAAAATACAGAATCAAATCTCCTGCACCTACTCCCCTGCCTAAAAGACAGCTATAGAATGCCTACACCTTCCTCTCTATAGGAAGAGCCCAAAGCATCCCTGTAGGAAAGCCCATGAAGGGATTTCCTTCTCCCTGTCATCCTATAAAGAAAAATACAGAATCAAATCTCCTGCACCGACTCCCCTGCCTAAAAGACAGCTATAGAATGCCTACACCTTCCTCTCTATAGGAAGAGTGCCCAAAGCATCCCTGTAGGAAAGCCCATGAAGGGATTTCCTTCTCCCTGTCATCCTACAAAGAAAAATACAGAATCAAATCTCCTGCACTTACTCCCCTGCCTAAAAGATAGCACTAGAATGCCTACACCTTCCTCTCTATAGGAAGAGAGCCCAAATAACTCCTGCAGGAAAGCGCATGAAAGGATTTCCTTCTCCCTGTCATCCTACAAAGAAAAATACAGAATCAAATCTCCTGCACTTACTCCCCTGCCTAAAAGACAGCTATAGAATGCCTACACCTTCCTCTCTATAGGAAGAGCCCAAAGCATCCCTGAAGGAAAGCCCATGAAGGGATTTCCTTCTCCCTGTCATCCTATAAAGAAAAACACAGAATCAAAACTCCTGCACAGACTCCCCTGGCTGAAAGACAGCTATAGAATGCCTACACCTTCCTCTCTATAGGAAGAGAGCCCAAATAACCCCTGAAGGAAAGCCCATGAAGGGATTTCCTTCTCCCTGTCATCCTACAAAGAAAAATACAGAATCAAATCTCCTGCACCTACTCCCCTGCCTAAAAGACAGCTATAGAATGCCTACACCTTCCTCTCTATAGGAAGACAGCCCAAATAACCCCTGAAGGAAAGCCCATGAAGGGATTTCCTTCTCCCGGTTATCCTACAAAGAAAAATACAGAATCAAATCTGGCGCACCGACTCCCCTGCCTAAAAGACAGCTATAGAATGCCTACACCTTCCTCTCTATAGGAAGAGAGCCCAAATAACCCCTGAAGGAAAGCCCATGAAGGGATTTCCTTCTCCCGGTCATCCTACAGAGAAAAATACAGAATCAAATCTCCCGCACCGACTCCCCTGCCTAAAAGACAGCTATAGAATGCCTACACCTTCCTCTCTATAGGAAGACAGCCCAAATAAGTCCTGAAGGAAAGCCCATGAAGGGATTTCCTTCTCCCGGTCATCCTACAAAGAAAAATACAGAATCAAATCTCCCGCACCGACTCCCCTGCCTAAAAGACAGCTATAGAATGCCTACACCTTCCTCTCTATAGGAAGAGAGCCCAAATAACTCCTGAAGGAAAGCCCATGAAGGGATTTCCTTCTCCCGGTCATCCTACAAAGAAAAATACAGAATCAAATCTCCTGCACCTACTCCCCTGCCTAAAAGACAGCTATAGAATGCCTACACCTTCCTCTCTATAGGAAGAGAGCCCAAATAACTCCTGAAGGAAAGCCCATGAAGGGATTTCCGTCTCCCTGTCATCCTATAAAGAAAAATACAGAATCAAAACTCCTGCACCGACTCCCCTGCCTAAAAGACAGCACTAGAATGCCTACACCTTCCTCTCTATAGGAAGAGAGCCCAAATAACTCCTGAAGGAAAGCCCATGAAGGGATTTCCTTCTCCCGGTCATCCTACAAAGAAAAATACAGAATCAAATCTCCTGCACCTACTCCCCTGCCTAAAAGACAGCTATAGAATGCCTACACCTTCCTCTCTATAGGAAGAGAGCCCAAATAACTCCTGAAGGAAAGCCCATGAAGGGATTTCCTTCTCCCGGTCATCCTACAAAGAAAAATACAGAATCAAATCTCCTGCACCTACTCCCCTGCCTAAAAGACAGCTATAGAATGCCTACACCTTCCTCTCTATAGGAAGAGAGCCCAAATAACTCCTGAAGGAAAGCCCATGAAGGGATTTCCTTCTCCCTGTCATCCTACAAAGAAAAATACAGAATCAAATCTCCCGCACCGACTCCCCTGCCTAAAAGACAGCACTAGAATGCCTACACCTTCCTCTCTATAGGAAGAGAGCCCAAATAACTCCTGAAGGAAAGCCCATGAAGGGATTTCCTTCTCCCGGTCATCCAACAAAAAAAATACAGAATCAAATCTCCCGCACCGACTCCCCTGCCTAAAAGACAGCACTAGAATGCCTACACCTTCCTCTCTATAGGAAGAGAGCCCAAATAACTCCTGAAGGAAAGCCCATGAAGGGATTTCCTTCTCCCGGTCATCCTACAAAGAAAAATACAGAATCAAATCTCCCGCACCGACTCCCCTGCCTAAAAGACAGCTATAGAATGCCTACACCTTCCTCTATATAGGAAGAGCCCAAAGCATCCCTGAAGGAAAGCCCATGAAGGGATTTCCCTCTCCCTGTCATCCTACAAAGAAAAATACAGAATCAAATCTCGTGCACCTACTCCCCTGTCTAAAAGACAGCTATAGAATGCCTCCACCTTCCTTTCTATAGGAAGAGAGGCCAAAGAATCCCTGAAGGAAAGCCTATGAAGGGATTTCCTTCACCCTGTCATCCTAGAAAGAAAAATACAGAATCGAATCTCCCGCACCGACTCCCCTGCCTAAAGGACAGCTATAGAATGCCTACACCTTCCTCTCTATAGGAAGAGCCCAGAGTATCCCTGAAGGAAAGCCCATGAAGGGATTTCCTTCTCCCTGTCATCCTATAAAGAAAAATACAGAATCAAATCTCCTGCACCTACTCCCCTGCCTAAAAGACAGCTATAGAATGCCTACACCTTCCTCTCTATAGGAAGAGCCCAAAGCATCCCTGTAGGAAAGCCCATGAAGGGATTTCCTTCTCCCTGTCCTCCTATAAAGAAAAATACAGAATCAAATCTCCTGCACCGACTCCCCTGCCTAAAAGACAGCTATAGAATGCCTACACCTTCCTCTCTATAGGAAGAGTGCCCAAAGCATCCCTGTAGGAAAGCCCATGAAGGGATTTCCTTCTCCCTGTCATCCTACAAAGAAAAATACAGAATCAAATCTCCTGCACTTACTCCCCTGCCTAAAAGATAGCACTAGAATGCCTACACCTTCCTCTCTATAGGAAGAGAGCCCAAATAACTCCTGCAGGAAAGCGCATGAAAGGATTTCCTTCTCCCTGTCATCCTACAAAGAAAAATACAGAATCAAATCTCCTGCACTTACTCCCCTGCCTAAAAGACAGCTATAGAATGCCTACACCTTCCTCTCTATAGGAAGAGCCCAAAGCATCCCTGAAGGAAAGCCCATGAAGGGATTTCCTTCTCCCTGTCATCCTATAAAGAAAAACACAGAATCAAAACTCCTGCACAGACTCCCCTGGCTGAAAGACAGCTATAGAATGCCTACACCTTCCTCTCTATAGGAAGAGAGCCCAAATAACCCCTGAAGGAAAGCCCATGAAGGGATTTCCTTCTCCCTGTCATCCTACAAAGAAAAATACAGAATCAAATCTCCTGCACCTACTCCCCTGCCTAAAAGACAGCTATAGAATGCCTACACCTTCCTCTCTATAGGAAGACAGCCCAAATAACCCCTGAAGGAAAGCCCATGAAGGGATTTCCTTCTCCCGGTTATCCTACAAAGAAAAATACAGAATCAAATCTGGCGCACCGACTCCCCTGCCTAAAAGACAGCTATAGAATGCCTACACCTTCCTCTCTATAGGAAGAGAGCCCAAATAACCCCTGAAGGAAAGCCCATGAAGGGATTTCCTTCTCCCGGTCATCCTACAGAGAAAAATACAGAATCAAATCTCCCGCACCGACTCCCCTGCCTAAAAGACAGCTATAGAATGCCTACACCTTCCTCTCTATAGGAAGACAGCCCAAATAAGTCCTGAAGGAAAGCCCATGAAGGGATTTCCTTCTCCCGGTCATCCTACAAAGAAAAATACAGAATCAAATCTCCCGCACCGACTCCCCTGCCTAAAAGACAGCTATAGAATGCCTACACCTTCCTCTCTATAGGAAGAGAGCCCAAATAACTCCTGAAGGAAAGCCCATGAAGGGATTTCCTTCTCCCGGTCATCCTACAAAGAAAAATACAGAATCAAATCTCCTGCACCTACTCCCCTGCCTAAAAGACAGCTATAGAATGCCTACACCTTCCTCTCTATAGGAAGAGAGCCCAAATAACTCCTGAAGGAAAGCCCATGAAGGGATTTCCGTCTCCCTGTCATCCTATAAAGAAAAATACAGAATCAAAACTCCTGCACCGACTCCCCTGCCTAAAAGACAGCACTAGAATGCCTACACCTTCCTCTCTATAGGAAGAGAGCCCAAATAACTCCTGAAGGAAAGCCCATGAAGGGATTTCCTTCTCCCGGTCATCCTACAAAGAAAAATACAGAATCAAATCTCCTGCACCTACTCCCCTGCCTAAAAGACAGCTATAGAATGCCTACACCTTCCTCTCTATAGGAAGAGAGCCCAAATAACTCCTGAAGGAAAGCCCATGAAGGGATTTCCTTCTCCCGGTCATCCTACAAAGAAAAATACAGAATCAAATCTCCTGCACCTACTCCCCTGCCTAAAAGACAGCTATAGAATGCCTACACCTTCCTCTCTATAGGAAGAGAGCCCAAATAACTCCTGAAGGAAAGCCCATGAAGGGATTTCCTTCTCCCTGTCATCCTACAAAGAAAAATACAGAATCAAATCTCCCGCACCGACTCCCCTGCCTAAAAGACAGCACTAGAATGCCTACACCTTCCTCTCTATAGGAAAAGAGCCCAAATAACTCCTGAAGGAAAGCCCATGAAGGGATTTCCTTCTCCCGGTCATCCAACAAAAAAAATACAGAATCAAATCTCCCGCACCGACTCCCCTGCCTAAAAGACAGCACTAGAATGCCTACACCTTCCTCTCTATAGGAAGAGAGCCCAAATAACTCCTGAAGGAAAGCCCATGAAGGGATTTCCTTCTCCCGGTCATCCTACAAAGAAAAATACAGAATCAAATCTCCCGCACCAACTCCCCTGCCTAAAAGACAGCTATAGAATGCCTACACCTTCCTCTATATAGGAAGAGCCCAAAGCATCCCTGAAGGAAAGCCTATGAAGGGATTTCCTTCACCCTGTCATCCTAGAAAGAAAAATACAGAATCGAATCTCCCGCACCGACTCCCCTGCCTAAAGGACAGCTATAGAATGCCTACACCTTCCTCTCTATAGGAAGAGCCCAAAGTATCCCTGAAGGAAAGCCCATGAAGGGATTTCCTTCTCCCTGTCATCCTATAAAGAAAAATACAGAATCAAATCTCCTGCACCTACTCCCCTGCCTAAAAGACAGCTATAGAATGCCTACACCTTCCTCTCTATAGGAAGAGCCCAAAGCATCCCTGTAGGAAAGCCCATGAAGGGATTTCCTTCTCCCTGTCATCCTATAAAGAAAAATACAGAATCAAATCTCCTGCACCGACTCCCCTGCCTAAAAGACAGCTATAGAATGCCTACACCTTCCTCTCTATAGGAAGAGTGCCCAAAGCATCCCTGTAGGAAAGCCCATGAAGGGATTTCCTTCTCCCTGTCATCCTACAAAGAAAAATACAGAATCAAATCTCCTGCACTTACTCCCCTGCCTAAAAGATAGCACTAGAATGCCTACACCTTCCTCTCTATAGGAAGAGAGCCCAAATAACTCCTGCAGGAAAGCGCATGAAAGGATTTCCTTCTCCCTGTCATCCTACAAAGAAAAATACAGAATCAAATCTCCTGCACTTACTCCCCTGCCTAAAAGACAGCTATAGAATGCCTACACCTTCCTCTCTATAGGAAGAGCCCAAAGCATCCCTGAAGGAAAGCCCATGAAGGGATTTCCTTCTCCCTGTCATCCTATAAAGAAAAACACAGAATCAAAACTCCTGCACAGACTCCCCTGGCTGAAAGACAGCTATAGAATGCCTACACCTTCCTCTCTATAGGAAGACAGCCCAAATAACCCCTGAAGGAAAGCCCATGAAGGGATTTCCTTCTCCCGGTTATCCTACAAAGAAAAATACAGAATCAAATCTGGCGCACCGACTCCCCTGCCTAAAAGACAGCTATAGAATGCCTACACCTTCCTCTCTATAGGAAGAGAGCCCAAATAACCCCTGAAGGAAAGCCCATGAAGGGATTTCCTTCTCCCGGTCATCCTACAGAGAAAAATACAGAATCAAATCTCCCGCACCGACTCCCCTGCCTAAAAGACAGCTATAGAATGCCTACACCTTCCTCTCTATAGGAAGACAGCCCAAATAAGTCCTGAAGGAAAGCCCATGAAGGGATTTCCTTCTCCCGGTCATCCTACAAAGAAAAATACAGAATCAAATCTCCCGCACCGACTCCCCTGCCTAAAAGACAGCTATAGAATGCCTACACCTTCCTCTCTATAGGAAGAGAGCCCAAATAACTCCTGAAGGAAAGCCCATGAAGGGATTTCCTTCTCCCGTTCATCCTACAAAGAAAAATACAGAATCAAATCTCCTGCACCTACTCCCCTGCCTAAAAGACAGCTATAGAATGCCTACACCTTCCTCTCTATAGGAAGAGAGCCCAAATAACTCCTGAAGGAAAGCCCATGAAGGGATTTCCGTCTCCCTGTCATCCTATAAAGAAAAATACAGAATCAAAACTCCTGCACCGACTCCCCTGCCTAAAAGACAGCACTAGAATGCCTACACCTTCCTCTCTATAGGAAGAGAGCCCAAATAACTCCTGAAGGAAAGCCCATGAAGGGATTTCCTTCTCCCGGTCATCCTACAAAGAAAAATACAGAATCAAATCTCCTGCACCTACTCCCCTGCCTAAAAGACAGCTATAGAATGCCTACACCTTCCTCTCTATAGGAAGAGAGCCCAAATAACTCCTGAAGGAAAGCCCATGAAGGGATTTCCTTCTCCCGGTCATCCTACAAAGAAAAATACAGAATCAAATCTCCTGCACCTACTCCCCTGCCTAAAAGACAGCTATAGAATGCCTACACCTTCCTCTCTATAGGAAGAGAGCCCAAATAACTCCTGAAGGAAAGCCCATGAAGGGATTTCCTTCTCCCTGTCATCCTACAAAGAAAAATACAGAATCAAATCTCCCGCACCGACTCCCCTGCCTAAAAGACAGCACTAGAATGCCTACACCTTCCTCTCTATAGGAAGAGAGCCCAAATAACTCCTGAAGGAAAGCCCATGAAGGGATTTCCTTCTCCCGGTCATCCAACAAAAAAAATACAGAATCAAATCTCCCGCACCGACTCCCCTGCCTAAAAGACAGCACTAGAATGCCTACACCTTCCTCTCTATAGGAAGAGAGCCCAAATAACTCCTGAAGGAAAGCCCATGAAGGGATTTCCTTCTCCCGGTCATCCTACAAAGAAAAATACAGAATCAAATCTCCCGCACCGACTCCCCTGCCTAAAAGACAGCTATAGAATGCCTACACCTTCCTCTATATAGGAAGAGCCCAAAGCATCCCTGAAGGAAAGCCCATGAAGGGATTTCCCTCTCCCTGTCATCCTACAAAGAAAAATACAGAATCAAATCTCGTGCACCTACTCCCCTGTCTAAAAGACAGCTATAGAATGCCTCCACCTTCCTTTCTATAGGAAGAGAGGCCAAAGAATCCCTGAAGGAAAGCCTATGAAGGGATTTCCTTCACCCTGTCATCCTAGAAAGAAAAATACAGAATCGAATCTCCCGCACCGACTCCCCTGCCTAAAGGACAGCTATAGAATGCCTACACCTTCCTCTCTATAGGAAGAGCCCAGAGTATCCCTGAAGGAAAGCCCATGAAGGGATTTCCTTCTCCCTGTCATCCTATAAAGAAAAATACAGAATCAAATCTCCTGCACCTACTCCCCTGCCTAAAAGACAGCTATAGAATGCCTACACCTTCCTCTCTATAGGAAGAGCCCAAAGCATCCCTGTAGGAAAGCCCATGAAGGGATTTCCTTCTCCCTGTCCTCCTATAAAGAAAAATACAGAATCAAATCTCCTGCACCGACTCCCCTGCCTAAAAGACAGCTATAGAATGCCTACACCTTCCTCTCTATAGGAAGAGTGCCCAAAGCATCCCTGTAGGAAAGCCCATGAAGGGATTTCCTTCTCCCTGTCATCCTACAAAGAAAAATACAGAATCAAATCTCCTGCACTTACTCCCCTGCCTAAAAGATAGCACTAGAATGCCTACACCTTCCTCTCTATAGGAAGAGAGCCCAAATAACTCCTGCAGGAAAGCGCATGAAAGGATTTCCTTCTCCCTGTCATCCTACAAAGAAAAATACAGAATCAAATCTCCTGCACTTACTCCCCTGCCTAAAAGACAGCTATAGAATGCCTACACCTTCCTCTCTATAGGAAGAGCCCAAAGCATCCCTGAAGGAAAGCCCATGAAGGGATTTCCTTCTCCCTGTCATCCTATAAAGAAAAACACAGAATCAAAACTCCTGCACAGACTCCCCTGGCTGAAAGACAGCTATAGAATGCCTACACCTTCCTCTCTATAGGAAGAGAGCCCAAATAACCCCTGAAGGAAAGCCCATGAAGGGATTTCCTTCTCCCTGTCATCCTACAAAGAAAAATACAGAATCAAATCTCCTGCACCTACTCCCCTGCCTAAAAGACAGCTATAGAATGCCTACACCTTCCTCTCTATAGGAAGACAGCCCAAATAACCCCTGAAGGAAAGCCCATGAAGGGATTTCCTTCTCCCGGTTATCCTACAAAGAAAAATACAGAATCAAATCTGGCGCACCGACTCCCCTGCCTAAAAGACAGCTATAGAATGCCTACACCTTCCTCTCTATAGGAAGAGAGCCCAAATAACCCCTGAAGGAAAGCCCATGAAGGGATTTCCTTCTCCCGGTCATCCTACAGAGAAAAATACAGAATCAAATCTCCCGCACCGACTCCCCTGCCTAAAAGACAGCTATAGAATGCCTACACCTTCCTCTCTATAGGAAGACAGCCCAAATAAGTCCTGAAGGAAAGCCCATGAAGGGATTTCCTTCTCCCGGTCATCCTACAAAGAAAAATACAGAATCAAATCTCCCGCACCGACTCCCCTGCCTAAAAGACAGCTATAGAATGCCTACACCTTCCTCTCTATAGGAAGAGAGCCCAAATAACTCCTGAAGGAAAGCCCATGAAGGGATTTCCTTCTCCCGGTCATCCTACAAAGAAAAATACAGAATCAAATCTCCTGCACCTACTCCCCTGCCTAAAAGACAGCTATAGAATGCCTACACCTTCCTCTCTATAGGAAGAGAGCCCAAATAACTCCTGAAGGAAAGCCCATGAAGGGATTTCCGTCTCCCTGTCATCCTATAAAGAAAAATACAGAATCAAAACTCCTGCACCGACTCCCCTGCCTAAAAGACAGCACTAGAATGCCTACACCTTCCTCTCTATAGGAAGAGAGCCCAAATAACTCCTGAAGGAAAGCCCATGAAGGGATTTCCTTCTCCCGGTCATCCTACAAAGAAAAATACAGAATCAAATCTCCTGCACCTACTCCCCTGCCTAAAAGACAGCTATAGAATGCCTACACCTTCCTCTCTATAGGAAGAGAGCCCAAATAACTCCTGAAGGAAAGCCCATGAAGGGATTTCCTTCTCCCGGTCATCCTACAAAGAAAAATACAGAATCAAATCTCCTGCACCTACTCCCCTGCCTAAAAGACAGCTATAGAATGCCTACACCTTCCTCTCTATAGGAAGAGAGCGCAAATAACTCCTGAAGGAAAGCCCATGAAGGGATTTCCTTCTCCCTGTCATCCTACAAAGAAAAATACAGAATCAAATCTCCCGCACCGACTCCCCTGCCTAAAAGACAGCACTAGAATGCCTACACCTTCCTCTCTATAGGAAGAGAGCCCAAATAACTCCTGAAGGAAAGCCCATGAAGGGATTTCCTTCTCCCGGTCATCCAACAAAAAAAATACAGAATCAAATCTCCCGCACCGACTCCCCTGCCTAAAAGACAGCACTAGAATGCCTACACCTTCCTCTCTATAGGAAGAGAGCCCAAATAACTCCTGAAGGAAAGCCCATGAAGGGATTTCCTTCTCCCGGTCATCCTACAAAGAAAAATACAGAATCAAATCTCCCGCACCAACTCCCCTGCCTAAAAGACAGCTATAGAATGCCTACACCTTCCTCTATATAGGAAGAGCCCAAAGCATCCCTGAAGGAAAGCCCATGAAGGGATTTCCCTCTCCCTGTCATCCTACAAAGAAAAATACAGAATCAAATCTCGTGCACCTACTCCCCTGTCTAAAAGACAGCTATAGAATGCCTCCACCTTCCTTTCTATAGGAAGAGAGGCCAAAGAATCCCTGAAGGAAAGCCTATGAAGGGATTTCCTTCACCCTGTCATCCTAGAAAGAAAAATACAGAATCGAATCTCCCGCACCGACTCCCCTGCCTAAAGGACAGCTATAGAATGCCTACACCTTCCTCTCTATAGGAAGAGCCCAAAGTATCCCTGAAGGAAAGCCCATGAAGGGATTTCCTTCTCCCTGTCATCCTATAAAGAAAAATACAGAATCAAATCTCCTGCACCTACTCCCCTGCCTAAAAGACAGCTATAGAATGCCTACACCTTCCTCTCTATAGGAAGAGCCCAAAGCATCCCTGTAGGAAAGCCCATGAAGGGATTTCCTTCTCCCTGTCATCCTATAAAGAAAAATACAGAATCAAATCTCCTGCACCGACTCCCCTGCCTAAAAGACAGCTATAGAATGCCTACACCTTCCTCTCTATAGGAAGAGTGCCCAAAGCATCCCTGTAGGAAAGCCCATGAAGGGATTTCCTTCTCCCTGTCATCCTACAAAGAAAAATACAGAATCAAATCTCCTGCACTTACTCCCCTGCCTAAAAGACAGCTATAGAATGCCTACACCTTCCTCTCTATAGGAAGAGCCCAAAGCATCCCTGAAGGAAAGCCCATGAAGGGATTTCCTTCTCCCTGTCATCCTATAAAGAAAAACACAGAATCAAAACTCCTGCACAGACTCCCCTGGCTGAAAGACAGCTATAGAATGCCTACACCTTCCTCTCTATAGGAAGAGAGCCCAAATAACCCCTGAAGGAAAGCCCATGAAGGGATTTCCTTCTCCCTGTCATCCTACAAAGAAAAATACAGAATCAAATCTCCTGCACCTACTCCCCTGCCTAAAAGACAGCTATAGAATGCCTACACCTTCCTCTCTATAGGAAGACAGCCCAAATAACCCCTGAAGGAAAGCCCATGAAGGGATTTCCTTCTCCCGGTTATCCTACAAAGAAAAATACAGAATCAAATCTGGCGCACCGACTCCCCTGCCTAAAAGACAGCTATAGAATGCCTACACCTTCCTCTCTATAGGAAGAGAGCCGAAATAACCCCTGAAGGAAAGCCCATGAAGGGATTTCCTTCTCCCGGTCATCCTACAGAGAAAAATACAGAATCAAATCTCCCGCACCGACTCCCCTGCCTAAAAGACAGCTATAGAATGCCTACACCTTCCTCTCTATAGGAAGACAGCCCAAATAAGTCCTGAAGGAAAGCCCATGAAGGGATTTCCTTCTCCCGGTCATCCTACAAAGAAAAATACAGAATCAAATCTCCCGCACCGACTCCCCTGCCTAAAAGACAGCTATAGAATGCCTACACCTTCCTCTCTATAGGAAGAGAGCCCAAATAACTCCTGAAGGAAAGCCCATGAAGGGATTTCCTTCTCCCGGTCATCCTACAAAGAAAAATACAGAATCAAATCTCCTGCACCTACTCCCCTGCCTAAAAGACAGCTATAGAATGCCTACACCTTCCTCTCTATAGGAAGAGAGCCCAAATAACTCCTGAAGGAAAGCCCATGAAGGGATTTCCGTCTCCCTGTCATCCTATAAAGAAAAATACAGAATCAAAACTCCTGCACCGACTCCCCTGCCTAAAAGACAGCACTAGAATGCCTACACCTTCCTCTCTATAGGAAGAGAGCCCAAATAACTCCTGAAGGAAAGCCCATGAAGGGATTTCCTTCTCCCGGTCATCCTACAAAGAAAAATACAGAATCAAATCTCCTGCACCTACTCCCCTGCCTAAAAGACAGCTATAGAATGCCTACACCTTCCTCTCTATAGGAAGAGAGCCCAAATAACTCCTGAAGGAAAGCCCATGAAGGGATTTCCTTCTCCCGGTCATCCTACAAAGAAAAATACAGAATCAAATCTCCTGCACCTACTCCCCTGCCTAAAAGACAGCTATAGAATGCCTACACCTTCCTCTCTATAGGAAGAGAGCCCAAATAACTCCTGAAGGAAAGCCCATGAAGGGATTTCCTTCTCCCTGTCATCCTACAAAGAAAAATACAGAATCAAATCTCCCGCACCGACTCCCCTGCCTAAAAGACAGCACTAGAATGCCTACACCTTCCTCTCTATAGGAAGAGAGCCCAAATAACTCCTGAAGGAAAGCCCATGAAGGGATTTCCTTCTCCCGGTCATCCAACAAAAAAAAATACAGAATCAAATCTCCCGCACCGACTCCCCTGCCTAAAAGACAGCACTAGAATGCCTACACCTTCCTCTCTATAGGAAGAGAGCCCAAATAACTCCTGAAGGAAAGCCCATGAAGGGATTTCCTTCTCCCGGTCATCCTACAAAGAAAAATACAGAATCAAATCTCCCGCACCGACTCCCCTGCCTAAAAGACAGAACTAGAATGCCTACACCTTCCTCTCTATAGGAAGAGAGCCCAAATAACTCCTGAAGGAAAGCCCATGAAGGGATTTCCTTCTCCCGGTCATCCTACAAACAAAAATACAGAATCAAATCTCCTGCACTTACTCCCCTGCCTAAAAGAAGCTATAGAATGCCTACACCTTCCTCTCTATAGGAAGAGCCCAAAGCATCCCTGAAGGAAAGCCCATGAAGGGATTTCCTTCTCCCTGTCATCCTATAAAGAAAAACAAAGAATCAAATCTCCTGCACCTACTCCCCTGCCTAAAAGACAGCTATAGAATGCCTACACCTTCCTCTCTATAGGAAGAGCCGAAAGCATCCCTGAAGGAAAGCCCATGAAGGGATTTCCTTCTCCCTCTCATCCTATAAAGAAAAATACAGAATCAAAACTCCTGCACCGACTCCCCTGCCTAAAAGACAGCACTAGAATGCCTACACCTTCCTCTCTATAGGAAGAGAGCCCAAATAACTTCTGCAGGAAAGCCCATGAAGGGATTTCCTTCTCCCTGTCATCCTACAAAGAAAAATACAGAATCAAATCTCCTGCACCTACTCCCCTGCCTAAAAGACAGCTATAGAATGCCTACACATTCCTCTCTATAGGAAGATCCGAAAGCATCCCTGAAGGAAAGCCCATGAAGGGATTTCCTTCTCCCTGTCAACCTATAAAGAAAAATACAGAATCAAATCTCCCGCACCGACTCCCCTGCATAAAAGACAGCTATAGAATGCCTACACCTTCCTCTCTATAGGAAGAGAGCGCAAATAACTCCTGAAGGAAAGCCCATGAAGGGATTTCCTTCTCCCTGTCATCCTACGAAGAAAAATACAGAATCAAATCTCCTGCACTTACTCCCCTGCCTAAAAGAAAGCTATAGAATGCCTACACCTTCCTCTCTATAGGAAGAGCCCAAAGCATCCCTGAAGGAAAGCCTATGAAGGGATTTCCTTCTCCCTGTCAACCTATAAAGAAAAATACAGAATCAAATCTCCCGCACCGACTCCCCTGCCTAAAAGACAGCTATTGAATGCCTACACCTTCCTCTCTATAGGAAGAACCCAAAGCATCCCTGTAGGAAAGCCCATGAAGGGATTTCCTTCTCCCTGTCATCCTATAAAGAAAAACAAAGAATCAAATCTCCTGCACCTACTCCCCTGCCTAAAAGACAGCTATTGAATGCCTACACCTTCCTCTCTATAGGAAGAACCCAAAGCATCCCTGTAGGAAAGCCCATGAAGGGATTTCCTTCTCCCTCTCATCCTATAAAGAAAAATACAGAATCAAAACTCCTGCACCGACTCCCCTGCCTAAAAAACAGCACTAGAATGCCTACACCTTCCTCTCTATTGGAAGAGAGCCCAAATAACTCCTGCAGGAAAGCCCATGAAGGGATTTCCTTCTCCCTGTCAACCTATAAAGAAAAATACAGAATCAAATCTCCCGCACCGACTCCCCTGCATAAAAGACAGCTATAGAATGCCTACACCTTCCTCTCTATAGGAAGAGAGCGCAAATAACTCCTGAAGGAAAGCCCATGAAGGGATTTCCTTCTCCCTGTCATCCTACAAAGAAAAATACAGAATCAAATCTCCTGCACTTACTCCCCTGCCTAAAAGAAAGCTATAGAATGCCTACACCTTCCTCTCTATAGGAAGAACCCAAAGCATCCCTGTAGGAAAGCCCATGAAGGGATTTCCTTCTCCCTGTCAACCTATAAAGAAAAATACAGAATCAAATCTCCCGCACCGAATCCCCTGCATAAAAGACAGCTATAGAATGCCTACACCTTCCTCTCTATAGGAAGAGAGCGCAAATAACTCCTGAAGGAAAGCCCATGAAGGGATTTCCTTCTCCCTGTCATCCTACAAAGAAAAATATAGAATCAAATCTCCTGCACTTACTCCCCTGCCTAAAAGAAAGCTATAGTATGCCTACACCTTCCTCTCTATAGGAAGAGCCCAAAGCATCCCTGAAGGAAAGCCTATGAAGGGATTTCCTTCTCCCTGTCAACCTATAAAGAAAAATACAGAATCAAATCTCCCGCACCGACTCCCCTGCATAAAAGACAGCTATAGAATGCCTACACCTTCCTCTCTATAGGAAGAACCCAAAGCATCCCTGTAGGAAAGCCCATGAAGGGATTTCCTTCTCCCTGTCATCCTATAAAGAAAAACAAAGAATCAAATCTCCTGCACCTACTCCCCTGCCTAAAAGACAGCTATAGAATGCCTACACCTTCCTCTCTATAGGAAGAGCCGAAAGCATCCCTGAAGGAAAGCCCATGAAGGGATTTCCTTCTCCCTCTCATTCTATAAAGAGAAATACAGAATCAAAACTCCTGCACTGACTCCCCTGCCTAAAAGACAGCACTAGAATGCCTACACCTTCCTCTCTATTGGAAGAGAGCCCAAATAACTCCTGCAGGAAAGCCCATGAAGGGATTTCCTTCTCCCTGTCAACCTATAAAGAAAAATACAGAATCAAATCTCCCGCACCGACTCCCCTGCATAAAAGACAGCTATAGAATGCCTACACCTTCCTCTCTATAGGAAGAGAGCGCAAATAACTCCTGAAGGAAAGCCCATGAAGGGATTTCCTTCTCCCTGTCATCCTACAAAGAAAAATACAGAATCAAATCTCCTGCACTTACTCCCCTGCCTAAAAGAAAGCTATAGAATGCCTTCACCTTCCTCTCTATAGGAAGAGCCCAAAGCATCCCTGTAGGAAAGCCCATGAAGGGATTTCCTTCTCCCTGTCAACCTATAAAGAAAAATACAGAATCAAATCTCCCGCACCGACTCCCCTGCATAAAAGACAGCTATATAATGCCTACACCTTCCTCTCTATAGGAAGAACCCAAAGCATCCCTGTAGGAAAGCCCATGAAGGGATTTCCTTCTCCCTGTCATCCTACAAAGAAAAATACAGAATCAAATCTCCTGCACTTACTCCCCTGAATAAAAGACAGCTATAGAATGCCTACACCTTCCTCTCTATAGGAAGAGCCGAAGCATCCCTGAAGGAAAGCCCATGAAGGGATTTCCTTCTCCCTGTCATCCTATAAAGAAAAACAATGAATCAAAACTCCTGCACCGACTCCCCTGCCTAAAAGACAGCTATAGAATGCCTACACCTTCCTCTCTATAGGAAGAGCCCAAAGCATCCCTGAAGGAAAGCCCATGAAGGGATTTCCTTCTCCCTGTCATCCTATAAAGAAAAACAAAGAATCAAAACTCCTGCACCGACTCCCCTGGCTAAAAGACAGCTATAGAATGCCTACACCTTCCTCTCTATAGGAAGAGAGCGCAAATAACTCCTGAAGGAAAGCCCATGAAGGGATTTCCTTCTCCCTGTCATCCTATAAAGAAAAATACAGAATCAAAACTCCTGCACCGACTCCCCTGGCTAAAAGACAGCTATAGAATGCCTACACCTTCCTCTCTATAGGAAGAGAGCCCAAATAACTCCTGAAGGAAAGCCCATGAAGGGATTTCCTTCTCCCTGTCATCCTACAAAGAAAAATACAGAATCAAATCTCCTGCACCTACTCCCCTGCCTAAAAGACAGCTATAGCATGCCTACACCTTCCTCTCTATAGGAAGAGCCGAAGCATCCCTGAAGGAAAGCCCATGAAGGGATTTCCTTCTCCCGGTAATCCTACAAAGAAAAATACAGAATCAAATCTCCTGCACCTACTCCCCTGCCTAAAAGACAGCTATAGAATGCCTACACCTTCCTCTCTATAGGAAGAGCCCAAAGCATCCGTGAAGGAAAACCCATGAAGGGATTTCTTTCTACCTGTCATCCGATAAAGAAAAATACAGAATCAAAACTCCTGCACCGACTCCCCTGGCTAAAAGACAGGTATAGAATGCCTACACCTTCCTCTCTATAGGTAGAGCCCAAAGCATCCCTGAAGGAAAGCCCATGAAGGGATTTCCTTCTCCCTGTCATCCTACAAAGAAAAATACAGAATCAAATATCCTGCACTTACTCCCCTGCCTAAAAGACAGCTATAGAATGCCTACACCTTCCTAACTATAGGAGGAGCCGAATCATCCCTGAAGGAAAGCCCATGAAGGGATTTCCTTTTCCCGGTCATCCTTGAAAGAAAAATACAGAATCAAATCTCCCGCACTGACTCCCCTGCCTAAAAGACAGCACTAGAATGCCTACACCTTCCTCTCTATAGGAAGAGAGCCCAAATAACTCCTGAAGGAAAGCCCATGAAGGGATTTCCTTCTCCCGGTCATCCTACAAAGAAAAATACAGAATCAAAACTCCTGCACCTACTCCCCTGCATAAAAGACAGCTATAGAATGCCTACACCTTCCTCTCTATAGGAAGAGCCCAAAGCATCCCTAAAGGAAAGCCCATGAAGGGATTTCCTTCTCCCTGTCATCCTAGAAAGAAAAATACAGAATCAAAACTCCTGCACCTACTCCCCTGCATAAAAGACAGCTATAGAATGCCTACACCTTCCTCTCTATAGGAAGAGCCCAAAGCATACCTGAAGGAAAGCCCATGAAGGGATTTCCTTCTCCCTGTCATCCTATAAAGAAAAACAAAGAATCAAAACTCCTGCACCGACTCCCCTGCCTAAAAGACAGCTATAGAATGCCTACACCTTCCTCTCTATAGGAAGAGCCCAAAGCATCCCTGAAGGAAAGGCCATGAAGGTATTTCCTTCTCCCTGTCATCCTATAAAGAAAAATACAGAATCAAAACTCCTGCACCGACTCCCCTGGCTAAAAGACAGCACTAGAATGCCTACACCTTCCTGTCTATAGGAAGAGAGCCCAAATAACTCCTGAAGGAAAGCCCATGAAGGGATTTCCTTCTCCCTGTCATCCTACAAAGAAAAATACAGAATCAAATCTCCTGCACCTACTCCCCTGGCTAAAAGACAGCTATAGAATGCCTACACCTTCCTCTCTATAGGAAGAGCTGAAAGCATCCCTGAAGGAAAGCCCATGAAGGTATTTCCTTCTCCTTGTCAACCTATAAAGAAAAATACAGAATCAAATCTCCCGCACCAACTCCCCTGCCTAAAAGACAGCTATAGAATGCCTACACCTTCCTCTCTATAGGAAGAGAGCCCAAATAACCCCTGAAGGAAAGCCCATGAAGGGATTTCCTTCTCCCTGTCATCCTACACAGAAAAATATAGAATCAAATCTCCTGCACCTACTCCCCTGCCTAAAAGACAGCTATAGAATGCCTACACCTTCCTCTCTATAGGAAGAGAGCCCAAATAACTCCTGAAGGAAAGCCCATGAAGGGATTTCCTTCTCCCTGTCATCCTACAAAGAAAAATACAGAATCAAATCTCCTGCACTTACTCCCCTGCCTAAAAGACAGCTATAGAATGCCTTCACCTTCCTCTCTATAGGAAGAGCCTAAGCATCCCTGAAGGAAAGCCCATGAAGGGATTTCCTTCTCCCGGTCATCCTACAAAGAAAAATACAGAATCAAATCTCCCGCACCGACTCCCCTGCCTAAAAGACAGCTATAGAATGCCTACACCTTCCTCTCTATAGGAAGAGCTGAAAGCATCCCTGAAGGAAAGCCCATGAAGGGATTTCCTTCTCCTTGTCAACCTATAAAGAAAAATACAGAATCAAATCTCCCGCACCGACTCCCCTGCCTAAAAGACAGCTATAGAATGCCTACACCTTCCTCTCTATAGGAAGAGAGCCCAAATAACCCCTGAAGGAAAGCCCATGAAGGGATTTCCTTCTCCCTGTCATCCTACACAGAAAAATATAGAATCAAATCTCCTGCACCTACTCCCCTGCCTAAAAGACAGCTATAGAATGCCTACACCTTCCTCTCTATAGGAAGAGAGCCCAAATAACTCCTGAAGGAAGGCCCATGAAGGGATTTCCTTCTCCCTGTCATCCTACAAAGAAAAATACAGAATCAAATCTCCTGCACTTACTCCCCTGCCTAAAAGACAGCTATAGAATGCCTTCACCTTCCTCTCTATAGGAAGAGCCTAAGCATCCCTGAAGGAAAGCCCATGAAGGGATTTCCTTCTCCCGGTCATCCTACAAAGAAAAATACAGAATCAAATCTCCCGCACCGACTCCCCTGCCTAAAAGACAGCACTAGAATGCCTACACCTTCCTCTCTATAGGAAGAGAGCCCAAATAACTTCTGAAGGAAAGCCCATGAAGGGATTTCCTTCTCCCTGTCATCCTACAAAGAAAAATACAGAATCAAATCTCCTGCACCTACTCCCCTGCCTAAAAGACAGCAATAGAATGCCTACACCTTCCTCTCTATAGGAAGAGCCCAAAGCATCCCTGAAGGAAAGCCCATGAAGGGATTTCCTTCTCCCTGTCATCCTATAAAGAAAAAAAAGAATCAAAACTCCTGCACCGACTCCCCTGGCTAAAAGACAGCTATAGAATGCCTACACCTTCCTCTCTATAGGAAGAGAGCGCAAATAACTCCTGAAGGAAAGCCCATGAAGGGATTTCCTTCTCCCGGTCATCCTACAAAGAAAAATACAGAATCAAATCTCCTGCACCTACTCCCCTGCCTAAAAGACAGCTATAGAATGCCTACACCTTCCTCTCTATAGGAAGAGCCCAAAGCATCCGTGAAGGAAAGCCCATGAAGGGATTTCCTTCTCCCTGTCATCCTACAAAAAAAAATACAGAATCAAATCTCCTGCACTTACTCCCCTGCCTAAAAGACAGCTATAGAATGCTGACACCTTCCTCTCTATAGGAAGATCCCAAAGCATCCCTGAAGGAAAGCCCATGAAGGAATTTCCTTCTCCCTGTCAACCTATAAAGAAAAATACAGAATCAAAACTCCTGCACCGACTCCCCTGCATAAAAGACAGCTATAGAATGCCTAAACCTTCCTCTCTATAGGAAGAGCCGAAGCATCCCTGAAGGAAAGCCCATGAAGGGATTTCCTTCTGCCTGTCATCCTACACAGAAAAATACAGAATCAAATCTCCTGCACCTACTCCCCTGCCTAAAAGACAGCTATTGAATGCCTAAACCTTCCTCTCTATAGGAAGAGAGCGCAAATAACTCCTGAAGGAAAGCCCATGAAGGGATTTCCTTCTCCCTGTCATCCTACAAAGAAAAATACAGAATCAAATCTCCTGCACCTACTTCCCTGCGTAAAAGACAGCAATAGAATGCCTACACCTTCCTCTCTATAGGAAGAGAGCCCAAATAACTCCTGCAGGAAAGCCCATGAAGGGATTTCCTTCTCCCTGTCAACCTATAAAGAAAAATACAGAATCAAATCTCCCGCACCGACTCCCCTGCATAAAAGACAGCTATAGAATGCCTACACCTTCCTCTCTATAGGAAGAGAGCGCAAATAACTCCTGAAGGAAAGCCCATGAAGGGATTTCCTTCTCGCTGTCATCCTACAAAGAAAAATACAGAATCAAATCTCCTGCACTTACTCCCCTGCCTAAAAGAAAGCTATAGAATGCCTACACCTTCCTCTCTATAGGAAGAGCCCAAAGCATCCCTGAAGGAAAGCCTATGAAGGGATTTCCTTCTCCCTGTCAACCTATAAAGAAAAATACAGAATCAAATCTCCCGCACCGACTCCCCTGCATAAAAGACAGCTATAGAATGCCTACACCTTCCTCTCTATAGGAAGAGCCGAAAGCATCCCTGAAGGAAAGCCCATGAAGGGATTTCCTTCTCCCTCTCATCCTATAAAGAAAAATACAGAATCAAAACTCCTGCACCGACTCCCCTGCCTAAAAGACAGCACTAGAATGCCTACACCTTCCTCTCTATAGGAAGAGAGCCCAAATAACTCCTGCAGGAAAGCCCATGAAGGGATTTCCTTCTCCCTGTCATCCTACAAAGAAAAATACAGAATCAAATCTCCTGCACCTACTCCCCTGCCTAAAAGACAGCTATAGAATGCCTACACCTTCCTCTCTATAGGAAGAGCCGAAAGCATCCCTGAAGGAAAGCCCATGAAGGGATTTCCTTCTCCCTCTCATCCTATAAAGAAAAATACAGAATCAAAACTCCTGCACTGACTCCCCTGCCTAAAAGACTGCACTAGAATGCCTACACCTTCCTCTCTATTGGAAGAGAGCCCAAATAACTCCTGCAGGAAAGCCCATGAAGGGATTTCCTTCTCCCTGTCAACCTATAAAGAAAAATACAGAATCAAATCTCCCGCACCGACTCCCCTGCATAAAAGACAGCTATAGAATGCCTACACCTTCCTCTCTATAGGAAGAGAGCGCAAATAACTCCTGAAGGAAAGCCCATGAAGGGATTTCCTTCTCCCTGTCATCCTACAAAGAAAAATACAGAATCAAATCTCCTGCACTTAGTCCCCTGCCTAAAAGAAAGCTATAGAATGCCTACACCTTCCTCTCTATAGGAAGAACCCAAAGCATCCCTGTAGGAAAGCCCATGAAGGGATTTCCTTCTCCCTGTCAACCTATAAAGAAAAATACAGAATCAAATCTCCCGCACCGAATCCCCTGCATAAAAGACAGCTATAGAATGCCTACACCTTCCTCTCTATAGGAAGAGAGCGCAAATAACTCCTGAAGGAAAGCCCATGAAGGGATTTCCTTCTCCCTGTCATCCTACAAAGAAAAATATAGAATCAAATCTCCTGCACTTACTCCCCTGCCTAAAAGAAAGCTATAGAATGCCTACACCTTCCTCTCTATAGGAAGAGCCCAAAGCATCCCTGAAGGAAAGCCTATGAAGGGATTTCCTTTTCCCTGTCAACCTATAAAGAAAAATACAGAATCAAATCTCCCGCACCGACTCCCCTGCATAAAAGACAGCTATAGAATGCCTACACCTTCCTCTCTATAGGAAGAACCCAAAGCATCCCTGTAGGAAAGCCCATGAAGGGATTTCCTTCTCCCTGTCATCCTATAAAGAAAAACAAAGAATCAAATCTCCTGCACCTACTCCCCTGCCTAAAAGACAGCTATAGAATGCCTACACCTTCCTCTCTATAGGAAGAGCCGAAAGCATCCCTGAAGGAAAGCCCATGAAGGGATTTCCTTCTCCCTCTCATCCTATAAAGAGAAATACAGAATCAAAACTCCTGCACTGACTCCCCTGCCTAAAAGACAGCACTAGAATGCCTACACCTTCCTCTCTATTGGAAGAGAGCCCAAATAACTCCTGCAGGAAAGCCCATGAAGGGATTTCCTTCTCCCTGTCAACCTATAAAGAAAAATACAAAATCAAATCTCCCGCACCGACTCCCCTGCATAAAAGACAGCTATAGAATGCCTACACCTTCCTCTCTATAGGAAGAGAGCGCAAATAACTCCTGAAGGAAAGCCCATGAAGGGATTTCCTTCTCCCTGTCATCCTACAAAGAAAAATACAGAATCAAATCTCCTGCACTTACTCCCCTGCCTAAAAGAAAGCTATAGAATGCCTTCACCTTCCTCTCTATAGGAAGAACCCAAAGCATCCCTGTAGGAAAGCCCATGAAGGGATTTCCTTCTCCCTGTCAACCTATAAAGAAAAATACAGAATCAAATCTCCCGCACCGACTCCCCTGCATAAAAGACAGCTATAGAATGCCTACACCTTCCTCTCTATAGGAAGAACCCAAAGCATCCCTGTAGGAAAGCCCATGAAGGGATTTCCTTCTCCCTGTCATCCTACAAAGAAAAATACAGAATCAAATCTCCTGCACTTACTCCCCTGCCTAAAAGACAGCTATAGAATGCCTACACCTTCCTCTCTATAGGAAGAGCCGAAGCATCCCTGAAGGAAAGCCCATGAAGGGATTTCCTTCTCCCTGTCATCCTATGAAGAAAAACAATGAATCAAAACTCCTGCACCGACTCCCCTGCCTAAAAGACAGCTATAGAATGCCTACACCTTCCTCTCTATAGGAAGAGCCCAAAGCATCCCTGAAGGAAAGCCCATGAAGGGATTTCCTTCTCCCTGTCATCCTATAAAGAAAAAAAAAGAATCAAAACTCCTGCACTGACTCCCCTGGCTAAAAGACAGCTATAGAATGCCTACACCTTCCTCTCTATAGGAAGAGAGCGCAAATAACTCCTGAAGGAAAGCCCATGAAGGGATTTCCTTCTCCCTGTCATCCTATAAAGAAAAATACAGAATCAAAACTCCTGCACCGACTCCCCTGGCTAAAAGACAGCTATAGAATGCCTACACCTTCCTCTCTATAGGAAGAGAGCCCAAATAACTCCTGAAGGAAAGCCCATGAAGGGATTTCCTTCTCCCTGTCATCCTACAAAGAAAAATACAGAATCAAATCTCCTGCACCTACTCCCCTGCCTAAAAGACAGCTATAGCATGCCTACACCTTCCTCTCTATAGGAAGAGCCGAAGCATCCCTGAAGGAAAGCCCATGAAGGGATTTCCTTCTCCCGGTCATCCTACAAAGAAAAATACAGAATCAAATCTCCTGCACCTACTCCCCTGCCTAAAAGACAGCTATAGAATGCCTACACCTTCCTCTCTATAGGAAGAGCCCTAAGCATCCGTGAAGGAAAACCCATGAAGGGATTTCCTTCTACCTGTCATCCGATAAAGAAAAATACAGAATCAAAACTCCTGCACCGACTCCCCTGGCTAAAAGACAGGTATAGAATGCCTACACCTTCCTCTCTATAGGAAGAGCCCAAAGCATCCCTGAAGGAAAGCCCATGAAGGGATTTCCTTCTCCCTGTCATCCTACAAAGAAAATTACAGAATCAAATATTCTGCACTTACTCCCCTGCCTAAAAGACAGCTATAGAATGCCTACACCTTCCTAACTATAGGAAGAGCCGAATCATCCCTGAAGGAAAGCCCATGAAGGGATTTCCTTTTCCCGGTCATCCTTGAAAGAAAAATACAGAATCAAATCTCCCGCACTGACTCCCCTGCCTAAAAGACTGCACTAGAATGCCTACACCTTCCTCTCTATAGGAAGAGAGCCCAAATAACTCCTGAAGGAAAGCCCATGAAGGGATTTCCTTCTCCCGGTCATCCTACAAAGAAAAATACAGAATCAAAACTCCTGCACCTACTCCCCTGCATAAAAGACAGCTATAGAATGCCTACACCTTCCTCTCTATAGGAAGAGCCCAAAGCATCCCTGAATTAAAGCCCATGAAGGGATTTCCTTCTCCCTGTCATCCTACAAAGAAAAATACAGAATCAAAACTCCTGCACCTACTCCCCTGCATAAAAGACAGCTATAGAATGCCTACACCTTCCTCTCTATAGGAAGAGCCCAAAGCATACCTGAAGGAAAGCCCATGAAGGGATTTCCTTCTCCCTGTCATCCTATAAAGAAAAACAAAGAATCAAAACTCCTGCACCGACTCCCCTGCCTAAAAGACAGCTATAGAATGCCTACACCTTCCTCTCTATAGGAAGAGCCCAAAGCATCCCTGAAGGAAAGGCCATGAAGGTATTTCCTTCTCCCTGTCATCCTATAAAGAAAAATACAGAATCAAAACTCCTGCACCGACTCCCCTGGCTAAAAGACAGCACTAGAATGCCTACACCTTCCTGTCTATAGGAAGAGAGCCCAAATAACTCCTGAAGGAAAGCCCATGAAGGGATTTCCTTCTCCCTGTCATCCTACAAAGAAAAATACAGAATCAAATCTCCTGCACCTACTCCCCTGGCTAAAAGACAGCTATAGAATGCCTACACCTTCCTCTCTATAGGAAGAGCTGAAAGCATCCCTGAAGGAAAGCCCATGAAGGGATTTCCTTCTCCCTGTCATCCTACAAAGAAAAATACAGAATCAAATCTCCCGCACCGACTCCCCTGCCTAAAAGACAGCTATAGAATGCCTACACCTTCCTCTCTATAGGAAGAGAGCCCAAATAACCCCTGAAGGAAAGCCCATGAAGGGATTTCCTTCTCCCTGTCATCCTACACAGAAAAATATAGAATCAAATCTCCTGCACCTACTCCCCTGCCTAAAAGACAGCTATAGAATGCCTACACCTTCCTCTCTATAGGAAGAGAGCCCAAATAACTCCTGAAGGAAAGCCCATGAAGGGATTTCCTTCTCCCTGTCATCCTACAAAGAAAAATACAGAATCAAATCTCCTGCACTTACTCCCCTGCCTAAAAGACAGCTATAGAATGCCTTCACCTTCCTCTCTATAGGAAGAGCCTAAGCATCCCTGAAGGAAAGCCCATGAAGGGATTTCCTTCTCCCGGTCATCCTACAAAGAAAAATACAGAATCAAATCTCCCGCACCGACTCCCCTGCCTAAAAGACAGCTATAGAATTCCTACACCTTCCTCTCTATAGGAAGAGCTGAAAGCATCCCTGAAGGAAAGCCCATGAAGGGATTTCCTTCTCCTTGTCAACCTATAAAGAAAAATACAGAATCAAATCTCCCGCACCGACTCCCCTGCCCAAAAGACAGCTATAGAATGCCTACACCTTCCTCTCTATAGGAAGAGAGCCCAAATAACCCCTGAAGGAAAGCCCATGAAGGGATTTCCTTCTCCCTGTCATCCTACACAGAAAAATATAGAATCAAATCTCCTGCACCTACTCCCCTGCCTAAAAGACAGCTATAGAATGCCTACACCTTCCTCTCTATAGGAAGAGAGCCCAAATAACTCCTGAAGGAAAGCCCATGAAGGGATTTCCTTCTCCCTGTCATCCTACAAAGAAAAATACAGAATCAAATCTCCTGCACCTACTCCCCTGCCTAAAAGACAGCTATAGCATGCCTACACCTTCCTCTCTATAGGAAGAGCCGAAGCATCCCTGAAGGAAAGCCCATGAAGGGATTTCCTTCTCCCGGTCATCCTACAAAGAAAAATACAGAATCAAATCTCCTGCACCTACTCCCCTGCCTAAAAGACAGCTATAGAATGCCTACACCTTCCTCTCTATAGGAAGAGCCCTAAGCATCCGTGAAGGAAAACCCATGAAGGGATTTCCTTCTACCTGTCATCCGATAAAGAAAAATACAGAATCAAATCTCCTGCACTTACTCCCCTGCTAAAAGACAGCTATAGAATGCCTTCACCTTCCTCTCTATAGGAAGAGCCTAAGCATCCCTGAAGGAAAGCCCATGAAGGGATTTCCTTCTCCCGGTCATCCTACAAAGAAAAATACAGAATCAAATCTCCCGCACCGACTCCGCTGCCTAAAAGACAGCACTAGAATGCCTACACCTTCCTCTCTATAGGAAGAGAGCCCAAATAACTTCTGAAGGAAAGCCCATGAAGGGATTTCCTTCTCCCTGTCATCCTACAAAGAAAAATACAGAATCAAATCTCCTGCACCTACTCCCCTGCCTAAAAGACAGCAATAGAATGCCTACACCTTCCTCTCTATAGGAAGAGCCCAAAGCATCCCTGAAGGAAAGCCCATGAAGGGATTTCCTTCTCCCTGTCATCCTATAAAGAAAAACAAAGAATCAAAACTCCTGCACCGACTCCCCTGGCTAAAAGACAGCTATAGAATGCCTACACCTTCCTCTCTATAGGAAGAGAGCGCAAATAACTCCTGAAGGAAAGCCCATGAAGGGATTTCCTTCTCCTACAAAGAAAAATACAGAATCAAATCTCCCGCACCGACTCCGCTGCCTAAAAGACAGCACTAGAATGCCTACACCTTCCTCTCTATAGGAAGAGAGCCCAAATAACTTCTGAAGGAAAGCCCATGAAGGGATTTCCTTCTCCCTGTCATCCTACAAAGAAAAATACAGAATCAAATCTCCTGCACCTACTCCCCTGCCTAAAAGACAGCAATAGAATGCCTACACCTTCCTCTCTATAGGAAGAGCCCAAAGCATCCCTGAAGGAAAGCCCATGAAGGGATTTCCTTCTCCCTGTCATCCTACAAAGAAAAATACAGAATCAAATCTCCTGCACCTACTCCCCTGCCTAAAAGACAGCTATAGAATGCCTACACCTTCCTCTCTATAGGAAGAGCCCAAAGCATCCGTGAAGGAAAGCCCATGAAGGGATTTCCTTCTCCCTGTCATCCTACAAAAAAAAATACAGAATCAAATCTCCTGCACTTACTCCCCTGCCTAAAAGACAGCTATAGAATGCTGACACCTTCCTCTCTATAGGAAGATCCCAAAGCATCCCTGAAGGAAAGCCCATGAAGGAATTTCCTTCTCCCTGTCAACCTATAAAGAAAAATACAGAATCAAAACTCCTGCACCGACTCCCCTGCATAAAAGTCAGCTATAGAATGCCTAAACCTTCCTCTCTATAGGAAGAGCCGAAGCATCCCTGAAGGAAAGCCCATGAAGGGATTTCCTTCTGCCTGTCATCCTACACAGAAAAATACAGAATCAAATCTCCTGCACCTACTCCCCTGCCTAAAAGACAGCTATTGAATGCCTACACCTTCCTCTCTATAGGAAGAGAGCGCAAATAACTCCTGAAGGAAAGCCCATGAAGGGATTTCCTTCTCCCTGTCATCCTACAAAGAAAAATACAGAATCAAATCTCCTGCACCTACTTCCCTGCGTAAAAGACAGCAATAGAATGCCTACACCTTCCTCTCTATAGGAAGAGATCCCAAATAACTCCTGAAGGAAAGCCCATGAATGGATTTCCTTCTCCCTGTCACCCTAGAAAGAAAAATACAGAATCAAATCTCCTGCACCGACTCCCCTGCCTAAAAGACAGCTATAGAATGCCTACACCTTCCTCTCTATAGGAAGAGCCCAAAGCATCCCTGAAGAAAAGCCCATGAAGGGATTTCCTTCTCCCTGTCATCCTATAAAGAAAAATACAGAATCAAAACTCCTGCACCGACTCCCCTGGCTAAAAGACAGATATAGAATGCCTACACCTTCCTCTCTATAGGAAGAGAGCCCAATTAACTCCTGAAGGAAAGCCCATGAAAGGATTTCCTTCTCCCTGTCATCCTACAGAGAAAAATACAGAATCAAATCTCCTGCACTTACTCCCCTGCCTAAAAGACAGTACTAGAATGCCTACACCTTCCTCTCTGTAGGAAGAGAGCCCAAATAACTCCTGCAGGAAAGCCCATGAAGGGATTTCCTTCTCCCTGTCAACCTATAAAGAAAAATACAGAATCAAATCTCCCGCACCGACTCCCCTGCATAAAAGACAGCTATAGAATGCCTACACCTTCCTCTCTATAGGAAGAGAGCGCAAATAACTCCTGAAGGAAAGCCCATGAAGGGATTTCCTTCTCCCTGTCATCCTACAAAGAAAAATACAGAATCAAATCTCCTGCACTTACTCCCCTGCCTAAAAGAAAGCTATAGAATGCCTTCACCTTCCTCTCTATAGGAAGAACCCAAAGCATCCCTGTAGGAAAGCCCATGAAGGGATTTCCTTCTCCCTGTCAACCTATAAAGAAAAATACAGAATCAAATCTCCCGCACCGACTCCCCTGCATAAAAGACAGCTATAGAATGCCTACACCTTCCTCTCTATAGGAAGAACCCAAAGCATCCCTGTAGGAAAGCCCATGAAGGGATTTCCTTCTCCCTGTCATCCTACAAAGAAAAATACAGAATCAAATCTCCTGCACTTACTCCCCTGCCTAAAAGACAGCTATAGAATGCCTACACCTTCCTCTCTATAGGAAGAGCCGAAGCATCCCTGAAGGAAAGCCCATGAAGGGATTTCCTTCTCCCTGTCATCCTATAAAGAAAAACAAAGAATCAAAACTCCTGCACCGACTCCCCTGCCTAAAAGACAGCTATAGAATGCCTACACCTTCCTCTCTATAGGAAGAGCCCAAAGCATCCCTGAAGGAAAGCCCATGAAGGGATTTCCTTCTCCCTGTCATCCTATAAAGAAAAACAAAGAATCAAAACTCCTGCACCGACTCCCCTGGCTAAAAGACAGCTATAGAATGCCTACACCTTCCTCTCTATAGGAAGAGAGCGCAAATAACTCCTGAAGGAAAGCCCATGAAGGGATTTCCTTCTCCCTGTCATCCTATAAAGAAAAATACAGAATCAAAACTCCTGCACCGACTCCCCTGGCTAAAAGACAGCTATAGAATGCCTACACCTTCCTCTCTATAGGAAGAGAGCCCAAATAACTCCTGAAGGAAAGCCCATGAAGGGATTTCCTTCTCCCTGTCATCCTACAAAGAAAAATACAGAATCAAATCTCCTGCACCTACTCCCCTGCCTAAAAGACAGCTATAGTATGCCTACACCTTCCTCTCTATAGGAAGAGCCGAAGCATCCCTGAAGGAAAGCCCATGAAGGGATTTCCTTCTCCCGGTCATCCTACAAAGAAAAATACAGAATCAAATCTCCTGCACCTACTCCCCTGCCTAAAAGACAGCTATAGAATGCCTACACCTTCCTCTCTATAGGAAGAGCCCAAAGCATCCGTGAAGGAAAACCCATGAAGGGATTTCCTTCTACCTGTCATCCGATAAAGAAAAATACAGAATCAAAACTCCTGCACCGACTCCCCTGGCTAAAAGACAGGTATAGAATGCCTACACCTTCCTCTCTATAGGAAGAGCCCAAAGCATCCCTGAAGGAAAGCCCATGAAGGGATTTCCTTCTCCCTGTCATCCTACAAAGAAAAATACAGAATCAAATATCCTGCACTTACTCCCTTGCCTAAAAGACAGCTATAGAATGCCTACACCTTCCTCTCTATAGGAAGAGCCGAATCATCCCTGAAGGAAAGCCCATGAAGGGATTTCCTTTTCCCGGTCATCCTTGAAAGAAAAATACAGAATCAAATCTCCCGCACTGACTCCCCTGCCTAAAAGACAGCACTAGAATGCCTACACCTTCCTCTCTATAGGAAGAGAGCCCAAATAACTCCTGAAGGAAAGCCCATGAAGGGATTTCCTTCTCCCGCTCATCCTACAAAGAAAAATACAGAATCAAAACTCCTGCACCTACTCCCCTGCATAAAAGACAGCTATAGAATGCCTACACCTTCCTCTCTATAGGAAGAGCCCAAAGCATCCCTGAAGGAAAGCCCATGAAGGGATTTCCTTCTCCCTGTCATCCTACAAAGAAAAATACAGAATCAAAACTCCTGCACCTACTCCCCTGCATAAAAGACAGCTATAGAATGCCTACACCTTCCTCTCTATAGGAAGAGCCCAAAGCATACCTGAAGGAAAGCCCATGAAGGGATTTCCTTCTCCCTGTCATCCTATAAAGAAAAACAAAGAATCAAAACTCCTGCACCGACTCCCCTGCCTAAAAGACAGCTATAGAATGCCTACACCTTCCTCTCTATAGGAAGAGCCCAAAGCATCCCTGAAGGAAAGGCCATGAAGGGATTTCCTTCTCCCTGTCATCCTATAAAGAAAAATACAGAATCAAAACTCCTGCACCGAGTCCCCTGGCTAAAAGACAGCACTAGAATGCCTACACCTTCCTGTCTATAGGAAGAGAGCCCAAATAACTCCTGAAGGAAAGCCCATGAAGGGATTTCCTTCTCCCTGTCATCCTACAAAGAAAAATACAGAATCAAATCTCCTGCACCTACTCCCCTGGCTAAAAGACAGCTATAGAATGCCTACACCTTCCTCTCTATAGGAAGAGCTGAAAGCATCCCTGAAGGAAAGCCCATGAAGGGATTTCCTTCTCCTTGTCAACCTATAAAGAAAAATACAGAATCAAATCTCCCGCACCGACTCCCCTGCCTAAAAGACAGCTATAGAATACCTACACCTTCCTCTCTATAGGAAGAGCCGAAGCATCCCTGAAGGAAAGCCCATGAAGGGATTTCCTTCTCCCTGTCATCCTACACAGAAAAATATAGAATCAAATCTCCTGCACCTACTCCCCTGCCTAAAAGACAGCTATAGAATGCCTACACCTTCCTCTCTATAGGAAGAGAGCCCAAATAACTCCTGAAGGAAAGCCCATGAAGGGATTTCCTTCTCCCTGTCATCCTACAAAGAAAAATACAGAATCAAATCTCCTGCACTTACTCCCCTGCCTAAAAGACAGCTATAGAATGCCTTCACCTTCCTCTCTATAGGAAGAGCCTAAGCATCCCTGAAGGAAAGCCCATGAAGGGATTTCCTTCTCCCGGTCATCCTACAAAGAAAAATACAGAATCAAATCTCCCGCACCGACTCCCCTGCCTAAAAGACAGCTATAGAATGCCTACACCTTCCTCTCTATAGGAAGAGCTGAAAGCATCCCTGAAGGAAAGCCCATGAAGGGATTTCCTTCTCCTTGTCAACCTATAAAGAAAAATACAGAATCAAATCTCCCGCACCGACTCCCCTGCCTAAAAGACAGCTATAGAATGCCTACACCTTCCTCTCTATAGGAAGAGAGCCCAAATAACCCCTGAAGGAAAGCCCATGAAGGGATTTCCTTCTCCCTGTCATCCTACACAGAAAAATATAGAATCAAATCTCCTGCACCTACTCCCCTGCCTAAAAGACAGCTATAGAATGCCTACACCTTCCTCTCTATAGGAAGAGAGCCCAAATAACGTCTGAAGGAAAGCCCATGAAGGGATTTCCTTCTCCCTGTCATCCTACAAAGAAAAATACAGAATCAAATCTCCTGCACCTACTCCCCTGCCTAAAAGACAGCAATAGAATGCCTACACCTTCCTCTCTATAGGAAGAGCCCAAAGCATCCCTGAAGGAAAGCCCATGAAGGGATTTCGTTCTCCCTGTCATCCTATAAAGAAAAACAAAGAATCAAAACTCCTGCACCGACTCCCCTGCCTAAAAGACAGCTATAGAATGCCTACACCTTCCTCTCTATAGGAAGAGAGCGCAAATAACTTCTGAAGGAAAGCCCATGAAGGGATTTCCTTCTCCCTGTCATCCTATAAAGAAAAACCAAGAATCAAAACTCCTGCACCGACTCCCCTGCCTAAAAGACAGCTATAGAATGCCTACACCTTCCTCTCTATAGGAAGAGCCCAAAGCATCCCTGAAGGAAAGCCCATGAAGGCATTTCCTTCTCCCTGTCATCCTATAAAGAAAAACAAAGAATCAAAACTCCTGCACCGACTCCCCTGGCTAAAAGACAGCTATAGAATGCCTACACCTTCCTCTCTATAGGAAGAGAGCGCAAATAACTCCTGAAGGAAAGCCCATGAAGGGATTTCCTTCTCCCGGTCATCCTACAAAGAAAAATACAGAATCAAATCTCCTGCACCTACTCCCCTGCCTAAAAGACAGCTATAGAATGCCTACACCTTCCTCTCTATAGGAAGAGCCCAAAGCATCCCTGAAGGAAAGCCCATGAAGGAATTTCCTTCTCCCTGTCAACCTATAAAGAAAAATACAGAATCAGAACTCCTGCACCGACTCCCCTGCATAAAAGACAGCTATTGAATGCCTACACCTTCCTCTCTATAGGAAGAGCCGAAGCATCCCTGAAGGAAAGCCCATGAAGGGATTTCCTTTTCCCGGTCATCCTACAAAGAAAAATACAGAATCAAATCTCCCACACTGACTCCCCTGCCTAAAAGACAGCACTAGAATGCCTACACCTTCCTCTCTATAGGAAGAGAGCCCAAATAACTCCTGAAGGAAAGCCCATGAAGGGATTTCCTTCTCCCGGTCATCCTACAAAGAAAAATACAGAATCAAATCTCCTGCACCTACTGCCCTGCCTAAAAGACAGCTATAGAATGCCTACACCTTCCTCTCTATAGGAAGAGCCCAAAGCATCCCTGAAGGAAAGCCCATGAAGGGATTTCCTTCTCCCTGTCATCCTACAAAGAAAAATACAGAATAAAAACTCCTGCACCTACTCTCCTGCCTAAAAGACAGCTATAGAATGCCTACACCTTTCTCTCTGTAGGAAGAGCCCAAAGCATCCCTGAAGGAAAGGCCATGAAGGGATTTCCTTCTCCCTGTCATCCTATAAAGAAAAACAAAGAATCAAAACTCCTGGACCTACTCCCCTGCCTAAAAGACAGCGATAGAATGCCTACACCTTCCTCTCTGTAGGAAGAGCCCAAAGCATCCCTGAAGGAAAGCCCATGAAGGGATTTCCTTCTCCCTGTCATCCTAACGAAGAAAAATAGAGAATCAAATCTCCTGCAGTTACTCCCCTGCCTAAAAGACAGCCATAGAATGCCTACACTTTCCTCTCTATAGGAAGAGCTGAAGCATCCCTGAAGGAAAGCCCATGAAGGGATTTCCTTCTCCCGGTCATCCTACAGAGAAAAATACAGAATCAAATCACCTGCACCTACTCCCCTGCCTAAAAGACAGCTATAGAATGCCTACACCTTCCTCTCTATAGGAAGAGCCGAAGCATCCCTGAAGGAAAGCCTATGAAGGGATTTCCTTCTCCCTGTCATCCTACACAGAAAAATACAGAATCAAATCTCCCGCACCGACTCCCCTGCCTAAGAGACAGCTATAGAATGCCTACACCTTCCTCTCTATAGGAAGAGCCGAAGCATCCCTGAAGGAAAGCCCATGAAGGGATTTCCTTCTCCCTGTCATCCTACAAAGAAAAATACAGAATCAAATCTCCTGCACCGACTCCCCTGCCTAAAAGACAGCTATAGAATGCCTACACCTTCCTCTCTATAGGAAGAGCCCAAAGCATCCCTGAAGGAAAGCCCATGAAGGGATTTCCTTCTCCCTGTCATCCTATAAAGAAAAATACAGAATCAAAACTCCTGCACCGACTCCCCTGGCTAAAAGACAGCTATAGAATGCCTACACCTTCCTCTCTGTTGGAAGAGAGCGCAAATAACTCCTGAAGGAAAGCCCATGAAGGGATTTCCTTCTCCCTGTCATCCTACAGAGAAAAATACGGAATCAAATCTCCTGCACTTACTCCCCTGCCTAAAAGACAGCTATAGAATGCCTACACCTTCCTCTCTATAGGAAGAGCCCAAAGCATCCCTGAAGGAAAGCCCATGAAGGGATTTCCTTCTCCCTGTCATCCTATAAAGAAAAATACAGAATCAAATCTCCTGCACCGACTCCCCTGGCTAAAAGACAGCTATAGAATTCCTACACCTTCCTCTCTATAGGAAGAGCCGAAGCATCCCTGAAGGAAAGCCTATGAAGGGATTTCCTTCTCCCTGTCATCCTACAAAGAAAAAATACAGAGTCAAATCTCCTGCACTTACTCCCCTGCCTAAAAGACAGCTATAGAATGACTACACCTTCCTCTCTATAGGAAGAGCCGAAGCATCCCTGAAGGAAAGCCCATAAAGGGATTTCCTTCTCCCTGTCATCCTACAAAGAAAAATACAGAATCAAATCTCCCGCACCGACTCCCCTGCCTAAAAGACAGCACTAGAATGCCTCCACCTTCCTCTCTATAGGAAGAGAGCCCAAATAACTCCTGAAGGAAAGCCCATGAAGGGATTTCCTTCTCCCTGTCATCCTACAAAGAAAAATACAGAATCAAATGTCCTGCACCTACTCCCCTGCCTAAAAGACAGCTATAGAATGCCGACACCTTCCTCTCTATAGGAAGAGAGCCCAAATACATCCTGAAGGAAAGCCCATGAAGGGATTTCCTTCTCCCTGTCATCCTACAAAGAAAAAATACAGAGTGAAATCTCCTGCACTTACTCCCCTGCCTTAAAGACAGCAATAGAATGCCTACACCTTTCTCTCTATAGGAAGAGCCGAAGCATCCCTGAAGGAAAGCCCATGAAGGGATTTCCTTCTCCCTGTCATCCTACAAAGAAAAATACAGAATCAAATCTCCCGCACTGACTCCCCTGCCTAAAAGACAGCACTAGAATGCCTACACCTTCCTCTCTATAGGAAGAGAGCCCAAATAACTCCTGAAGGAAAGCCCATGAAGGGATTTCCTTCTCCCGGTCATCCTACAAAGAAAAATACAGAATCAAATCTCCTGCACCTACTCCCCTGCCTAAAAGACAGCTATAGAATGCCTGCACCTTCCTCTCTATAGGAAGAGCCCAAAGCATCCCTGAAGGAAAGCCCATGAAGGGATTTCCTTCTCCCTGTCATCCTACAAAGAAAAATACAGAATCAAAACTCCTGCACCTACTCTCCTGCCTAAAAGACAGCTATAGAATGCCTACACCTTCCTCTCTGTAGGAAGAGCCCAAAGCATCCCTGAAGGAAAGGCCATGAAGGGATTTCCTTCTCCCTGTCATCCTAATGAAGAAAAATAGAGAATCAAATCTCCTGCAGTTACTCCCCTGCCTAAAAGATAGCCATAGAATGCCTACACCTTCCTCTCTATAGGAAGAGCCGAAGCATCCCTGAAGGAAAGCCCATGAAGGGATTTCCTTCTCCCGGTCATCCTACAGAGAAAAATACAGAATCAAATCACCTGCACCTACTCCCCTGCCTAAAAGACAGCTATAGAATGCCTACAACTTCCTCTCTATAGGAAGAGCCGAAGCATCCCTGAAGGAAAGCCTATGAAGGGATTTCCTTCTCCCTGTCATCCTACACAGAAAAATACAGAATCAAATCTCCTGCACCTACTCCCCTGCCTAAAAGACAGCTATAGAATACCTACACCTTCCTCTCTATAGGAAGAGCCGAAGCATCCCTGAAGGAAAGCCTATGAAGGGATTTCCTTCTCCCTGTCATCCTACACAGAAAAATACAGAATCAAATCTCCCGCACCGACTCCCCTGCCTAAGAGACAGCTATAGAATGCCTACACCTTCCTCTCTATAGGAAGAGCCGAAGCATCCCTGAAGGAAAGCCCATGAAGGGATTTCCTTCTCCGTGTCATCCTATAAAGAAAAATACAGAATCAAATCTCCTGCACCGACTCCCCTGGCTAAAAGACAGCTATAGAATGCCTACACCTTCCTCTCTATAGGAAGAGAGCCCAAATAAATCCTGAAGGAAAGCCCATGAAGGGATTTCCTTCTCCCTGTCATCCTACAAAGAAAAAATACAGAGTCAAATCTCCTGCACTTACTCTCCTGCCTAAAAGACAGCTATAGAATGCCTACACCTTCCTCTCTATAGGAAGAGCCGAAGCATCCCTGAAGGAAAGCCCATGAAGGGATTTCCTTCTCCCGGTCATCCTACAAAGAAAAATACAGAATCAAATCTCCTGCACCTACTCCTCTGGCTAAAAGACAGCACTAGAATGCCTTCACCTTCCTCTCTATAGGAAGAGAGCCCAAATAACTCCTGAAGGACAGCCCATGAAGGGATTTCCTTCTCCCTGTCATCCTACAGAGAAAAATACAGAATCAAATCTCCTGCACCGACTCCCCTGCCTAAAAGACAGCTATAGAATGCCTACACCTTCCTCTCTATAGGAAGAGAGCGCAAATAACTCCTGAAGGAAAGCCCATGAAGGGATTTCCTTCTCCCTGTCATCCTACAAAGAAAAATACAGAATCAAATCTCCCGCACCGACTCCCCTGCCTAAAAGACAGCACTAGAATGCCTTCACCTTCCTCTCTATAGTAAGAGAGCCCAAATAACTCCTGAAGGAAAGCCCATGAAGGGATTTCGTTCTCCCTGTCATCCTACAAAGAAAAATACAGAATCAAATCTCCTGCACCTACTCCCCTGCCTAAAAGACAGCACTAGAATGCCTTCACCTTCCTCTCTATAGGAAGAGAGCCCAAATAACTCCTGAAGGAAAGCCCATGAAGGGATTTCCTTCTCCCTGTCATCCTACAAAGAAAAAATACAGTGTCAAATCTCCTGCACTTTCTCCCCTGCCTTAAAGATAGCAATAGAATGCCTACACCTTCCTCTCTATAGGAAGAGCCGAAGCATCCCTGAAGGAAAGCCCATGAAGGGATTTCCTTCTCCCTGTCAACCTATAAAGAAAAATACAGAATCAAAACTCCTGCACCGACTCCCCTGCCTAAAAGACAGCACTAGAATGCCTTCACCTTCCTCTCTATAGGAAGAGAGCCCAAATAACTCCTGAAGGAAAGCCCATGAAGGGATTTCCTTCTCCCTGTCATCCTACAAAGAAAAATACAGAATCAAATGTCCTGCACCTACTCCCCTGCCTAAAAGACAGCTATAGAATGCCGACACCTTCCTCTCTATAGGAAGAGAGCCGAAATACATCCTGAAGGAAAGCCCATGAAGGGATTTCCTTCCCCCTGTCATCCTACAAAGAAAAAATACAGAGTGAAATCTCCTGCACTTACTCCCCTGCCTTAAAGACAGCAATAGAATGCCTACACCTTCCTCTCTATAGGAAGAGCCGAAGCATCCCTGAAGGAAAGCCCATGAAGGGATTTCCTTCTCCCTGTCATCCTACAAAGAAAAATACAGAATCAAATCTCCTGCACCTACTCCTCTGGCTAAAAGACAGCACTAGAATGCCTTCACCTTCCTCTCTATAGGAAGAGAGCCCAAATAACTCCTGAAGGACAGCCCATGAAGGGATTTCCTTCTCCCTGTCATCCTACAGAGAAAAATACAGAATCAAATCTCCTGCACCGACTCCCCTGCCTAAAAGACAGCTATAGAATGCCTACACCTTCCTCTCTATAGGAAGAGAGCGCAAATAACTCCTGAAGGAAAGCCCATGAAGGGATTTCCTTCTCCCTGTCATCCTACAAAGAAAAATACAGAATCAAATCTCCCGCACCGACTCCCCTGCCTAAAAGACAGCACTAGAATGCCTTCACCTTCCTCTCTATAGGAAGAGAGCCCAAATGACTCCTGAAGGAAAGCCCATGAAGGGATTTTGCTTCTCCCTGTCATCCTACAAAGAAAAATACAGAATCAAATCTCCTGCACCTCCTCCCCTGCCTAAAAGACAGCACTAGAATGCCTTCACCTTCCTCTCTATAGGAAGAGAGCCCAAATAACTCCTGAAGGAAAGCCCATGAAGGGATTTCCTTCTCCCTGTCATCCTACAAAGAAAAAATACAGTGTCAAATCTCCTGCACTTTCTCCCCTGCCTTAAAGATAGCAATAGAATGCCTACACCTTCCTCTCTATAGGAAGAGCCGAAGCATCCCTGAAGGAAAGCCCATGAAGGGATTTCCTTCTCCCTGTCAACCTATAAAGAAAAATACAGAATCAAAACTCCTGCACCGACTCCCCTGCCTAAAAGACAGCACTAGAATGCCTTCACCTTCCTCTCTATAGGAAGAGAGCCCAAATAACTCCTGAAGGAAAGCCCATGAAGGGATTTCCTTCTCCCTGTCATCCTACAAAGAAAAATACAGAATCAAATCTCCTGCACCTACTCCCCTGCCTAAAAGACAGCTATAGAATGCTGACACCTTCCTCTCTATAGGAAGATCCCAAAGCATCCCTGAAGGAAAGCTCATGAAGGAATTTCCTTCTCCCTGTCAACCTATAAAGAAAAATACAGAATCAAAACTCCTGCACCGACTCCCCTGCATAAAAGACAGCTATAGAATGCCTACACCTTCCTCTCTATAGGAAGAGCCGAAGCATCCCTGAAGGAAAGCCCATGAAGGGATTTCCTTCTCCCGGTCAACCTATAAAGAAAAATATAGAATCAAATCTCCCGCACCGACTCCCCTGCCTAAAAGACAGCTATAGAATGCCTACACCTTCCTCTCTATAGGAAGAGAGCCCAAATAACCCCTGAAGGAAAGCCCATGAAGGGATTTCCTTCTGCCTGTCATCCTACACAGAAAAATACAGAATCAAATCTCCTGCACCTACTCCCCTGCCTAAAAGACAGCTATAGAATGCCTACACCTTCCTCTCTATAGTTAGAGCCCAAAGCATCCCTGAAGGAAAGCCCATGAAGGGATTTCCTTCTCCCTGTCATCCTACAAAGAAAAATACAGAATCAAATCTCCCGCACCGACTCCCCTGCCTAAAAGACAGCACTAGAATGCCTACACCTTCCTCTCTATAGGAAGAGAGCCCAAATAAGTCCTGAAGGAAAGCCCATGAAGGGATTTCCTTCTCTCTGTCATCCTACAAAGAAAAATACAGAATCAAATCTCCTGCACTTACTCCCCTGCCTAAAAGACAGCTATAGAATGCCTACACCTTCCTCTCTATAGGAAGAGCCCAAAGCATCCCTGAAGGAAAGCCCATGAAGGGATTTCCTTCTCCCTGTCATCCTATAAAGAAAAATACAGAATCAAATATCCTGCACTTACTCCCCTGGCTAAAAGACAGCACTAGAATGCCTACACCTTCCTGTCTATAGGAAGAGAGCCCAAATAACTCCTGAAGGAAAGCCCATGAAGGGATTTCCTTCTCCCTGTCATCCTACAAAGAAAAATACAGAATCAAATCTCCTGCACCTACTCCCCTGCCTAAAAGACAGCTATAGAATGCCTACACCTTCCTCTCTATAGGAAGAGCCGAAGCATCCCTGAAGGAAAGCCCATGAAGGGATTTCCTTCTCCCGGTCATCCTACACAGAAAAATACAGAATCAAATCTCCTGCACCTACTCCCCTGCCTAAAAGACAGCTATAGAATGCCTACACCTTCCTCTGTATAGGAAGAGAGCGCAAATAACTCCTGAAGGAAAGCCCATGAAGGGATTTCCTTCTCCCTGTCATCCTACAAAGAAAAATACAGAATCAAATCTCCTGCACTTACTCCCCTGCCTAAAAGAAAGCTATAGAATGCCTACACCTTCCTCTCTATAGGAAGAGCCGAAGCATCCCTGAAGGAAAGCCTATGAAGGGATTTCCTTCTCCCTGTCATCCTACACAGAAAAATACAGAATCAAATCTCCTGCACCGACTCCCCTGCCTAAAAGACAGCAATAGAATGCCTACACCTTCCTCTCTATAGGAAGAGAGCCCAAATAACTCCTGAAGGAAAGGCCATGAAGGGATTTCCTTCTCCCTGTCATCCTACAAAGAAAAATACAGAATCAAATCTCCTGCACTTACTCCCCTGCCTAAAAGACAGCTATAGAATGCCTACACCTTCCTCTCTATAGGAAGAGCCCAAAGCATCCCTGAAGGAAAGCCTATGAAGGGATTTCCTTCTCCCTGTCATCCTACACAGAAAAATACAGAATCAAATCTCCTGCACCGACTCCCCTGCCTAAAAGACAGCAATAGAATGCCTACACCTTCCTCTCTATAGGAAGAGAGCCCAAATAACTCCTGAAGGAAAGCCCATGAAGGGATTTCCTTCTCCCTGTCATCCTACAAAGAAAAATACAGAATCAAATCTCCTGCACTTACTCCCCTGCCTAAAAGACAGCTATAGAATGCCTACACCTTCCTCTCTATAGGAAGAGCCCAAAGCATCCCTGAAGGAAAGCCCATGAATGGGGATGGTATGGGCCCGTTCAGCTTCGGCAGCTAGCCCTACGTGTCAGTGATATGCCTGACTGGGTTAACACCCTTGCGTGCTTTGGCATGAAACAGCCCTCATTTATCAAGGGGCTTGTTCACGCAGCTACTATTTCCAAAATCAGTTAGGTGCCAAGGCAAGAGCTTTCTGGCAACATTAACAGCCCTAGCTTTGCCTCTGAAAAGGGGGGGGGGGCTGCAACCTCCACCGCTAGTCGGTGATATTCCTGGCTGGGGTAGCACCTGTTTGGTGGCTGATAATTTGGCACAAAACAGCCCTTTTCATCAATGGGCTGGTTTACGTAGTAGCCGGCGGCCCTGCCTCAGCTGCCGCTGCCAGTATAGGCTCATAGGTAAAAGACTCACAGGAGTCCACCCTAGAACCCTGCCGCTGGTGGGTAATTTTCCTCAGGTAGGCCCTCTCACGCTGACAAGTTGTGTAGGACCAGTCCCTTTATCCAGTATAGGAGCTATGAGCTCTCTGCAAACGCCACCATCCCGCTCCGCCTGGCGTCGTTCTGAGCCACGGGCTATGGAGTGCTGTACGCCTCCACATACGCTTCTCAGCTCACAGGTCTCCGAAGAGATTCCTGCAGCTTGAACAGAGAGGTTCCAGGGGCAAGTGTACTCCTTAATCAGCTGAGCTGAGTCCGGTACCCAGCCAGGCAGCACCACTTACTCCTTTTCCCAAGTCCGTTCGAATTAGCAATGACCAGAGAGAAGAACAAATGGACTCAAGTAGCACATCTGTGGCCAAAAAATAATTTTGCAGGTTTGCTGTTCAAGAGACCAAACATCAGCTTTTAAGAATTATTGTTTTATTAGAAAAATAGAGTATTTAGAGATATTCAGTTTGTTGCAAAGCAAAGCATTCAAGTACATTTCCATAAATCAAAGCAGTTAGAACTTTAGCAAATTCCAGCTACAAAAATAAAATAAAAAACTCTAAAAATAGCTTGAAAGGCAGGCAAGGCATAGCCCCCCTTTCTCTATCCTTACTCTGAACTACATTCTAGCATAATACTAACAAAATAGCAATTGGAACTCAAAAGTCCATCTTAAAATCCAAATCAAGAATCAAAAGGTTAAAAAAGTTTTCTCTCTATCTCAGTCTTCCATTTTTCTTCCATGCTGGGACCACCCTTCTTCTTCACTCTCCTCTGACGTAAACCAATCAGGATGAAAGGCTGTCCCTTCACACTCCACCTCCGTTTCCCATGAGATGTGCAGGTGTTGTTGACCATCTTCCTGATGTTGTGTCTTGACCCTTATCGTCTCTGGCCAAGCTTGCTTCATGGAAAATTACAGCTAGCTCTAAGAGAAAAAAGATTCTCGAAGCATCTAGTTATGCTAACACAGACCAATATGGATTCCTTCTACACAGTTCCATGACTACAAATCCCGTTCAGAAATTACATTTTAGCCTTAATAACCTAAACCATGACATGCTACCACTGGGAGTTCCAAAAATCCGAAACAGTAATCTTGTTTCCATTTTTGGTTACTAATTACAGTAATTTACGTATTAGGCATCCTTCAGTCTCGAAAGACTATGGTAACGTGCTCTGTATGGAGGACTTGGAACAGCGTCTAGTGTGGCTGAGAAGGCCAATTCGAGAGTGACAATCCCTTCCACACTGAAGACAAATACAATCTGTCCCCTGTCCAGCTCCCTGATTTTGCTGCTTCCGTGACTGCCTCTTTGCCTCGGTCTGCTGGACAAGGGTCTCTTCAAAATGGGAGAGGCCATGATGCAATGCCTGCCTCCAGGCTGAACGCTCAGATGTCAGGGTTTCCCATCTGTTGAGGTCCATTCCTAAGGCCTTCAGATCCCGCTTGCAGATGTCCTTGTATCGCAGCTGTGGTCTCCCTCTGGGGCGATTTCCCTGCACTAATTCTCCATACAGGAGATCTTTTGGAATCCGACCATCAGCCATTCTCACGACATGCCCAAGCCAACGTAGACGTCGCTGTTTCAGTAATGTATACATGCTAAAGATTCCAGCTCGTTCTAGGACTACTCTATTTGGAACTTTGTCCTGCCAGGTGATACCAAAAATGCGTCGGAGGCAACGCATATGGAAGGAGTTCAGCTTCCTCTCCTGCCGTGCACAAAGGATCCAGGACTCACTGCAGTACAGGAGTGTGCTCAGGACGCAGGCTCTATAGACCTGGATCTTGGTATATGTCGTCAGCTTCTTATTGAGCCATACTCTCTTCGTGAGTCTAGAGAACATGGTAGCTGCTTTGCCAATGCGTTTATCCAGCTCGACATCTAGAGAGAGAGTGTCAGAGATCGTTGAGCCAAGGTACACAAAGTCATGAACAACCTCCAATTCTTGTGTGGAGATGGTAATAGAGGGAGGTGAGTCCACGCCCTGGCCCATGACTTGTGTTTTCTTCAGGCTGATTGTTAGTCCAAAGTCTTGGCAGGCCTTGCTAAAACAATTCATGAGTTGTTGGAGGTCTTGAGCAGAGTGGGCAACAATGGCTGCATCATCGGCGAAGAGGAAATCCCGCATGCATTTCAGCTGGACTTTGGTCTTCGCTCTCAATCTAGAGAGATTAAAGAGCTTTCCGTCTGATCTAGTCCGGAGATAGACACCTTCTGTTGCAGTTCCAAAGGCGTGCTTCAGCATGACAGCAAAAAAGATCCCAAAAAGGGTTGGTGCGAGGACACAGCCCTGTTTCACTCCGCTTCGGATGTCAAAGGGATCTGATGTTGAACCATCAAAAACTACAGTGCCTTTCATTCCCTCATGGAAGGACCTGATGATTTTAAGGAGTCGAGGTGGACATCCAATCTTGGGAAGGATTTTAAAAAGGCCATCCCTGCTAACCAAATCAAAGGCCTTTGTGAGATCTATGAAGGCGACAAAGAGTGGCTGTTGTTGTTCCCTGCATTTCTCCTGCAACTGTCTGAGGGAGAATACCATGTCAGTGGTGGATCTATTAGCTCGAAATCCACACTGTGATTCTGGATAGACTCTGTCTGCGAGCACCTGGAGCCTCTTCAGCACAACACGGGCAAGCAGCTTCCCTACAACGCTGAGAAGAGAGATGCCACGGTAGTTATTGCAGTCGCCCCTGTCTCCTTTGTTCTTGTACAATGTGACGATGTTTGCATCCTTCATGTCCTGTGGTACTCCACCTTCCCTCCAGCAAAGACAAAAGATTTCATACAGCTCGGTAGTGATGGTCTCTTTACAGCACTTCAGCACTTCAACAGGGATGTTATCCTTTCCAGGTGCCTTGCCAGAGGCGAGGGAATCCAAGGCCGCTTTTATTTCTGCTAAGGTTGGTTCGCTGTCCAACTCTTCCAAGACAGGCAGGCACTCAATGTTATTTAATGCTTCTTCGGTTACTACATTCTCTCTGGAATACAGCTCAGAGTAGTGTTGCACCCAGCGGTCCATCTGCTGTGCTCGGTCCTGGATGATCACGCCTGTAGCAGACTTCAAGGGAGCAGATTTCTTCTGTATTGGACCTAAAGCCTGCCTGATACCGTCATACATTCCTTTGATGTTACCTGTGTCGGCTGCTATCTGTATCTGAGAGCAGAGCTGAAGCCAATAATCGTTGGAACATCTCCTGGCAGCCTGTTGGACTTGGCTACGAGCAGCTCGAAGAGCTTGCAAGTTGTACTCACTAGGACAGGCTTTGTATGCTGCTAGAACTCTCCTCTTATCCTCGATGGCTGGCATCAACTCCTCCGAATGGGCTTCGAACCAGTCGGCCGTCTTTTTGGTCTTCTTGCCAAATGTGGACAAGGCGGTGTTATACACAGCGTTCTTAAAATGTTCCCATCGTTCAGGTGCATTTGCATCAGCCGGGCCTGGAAGGGTTTCCTCAAGCGCTTGGGCAAATTCCTCCACTTTTCTTTGATCGCAAGTCTTGCTGATGTCAATACGTGGTCTTCCTTCCTTTTTCGTGTGATATAATCTCTTTGTTCGCAGTTTTACTCTACTACACACCAGGGAGTGATCAGTATCGCAATCAGCACTCTGGTAGCTGCGTGTGATCGTAATACTAGGAAGGCTAGAACGTCTAGTGAGGATCAAATCGAGCTGATGCCAATGCTTGGATCTTGGATGTCTCCAGGAAACTCTGTGTTGAGGCTTCGTATTAAAGAATGTGTTGCTGACGCAAAGACCATAATAACAGCAAAACTCCAGCAAGTGTTGGCCATTTTCGTTCATCTTTCCAATGCCAAAACGGCCTAGACAAGTGGGCCAAGAATTGTGATCAGCACCAACTCTAGCGTTAAAGTCTCCAAGAATGAACAGTGCCTCTCTTTCAGGGACTTTTTTGATAGTAGCTGCCAGATCGTCGTAGAATTTATCTTTCACTTCTGTAGTGGATGACAGTGTTGGTGCATATGCACTAATGAGGGTTACCGGTCCCGCTGATGAGTGGAGCTGCAGAGACAGGATTCTTTCACTCCCCACAGTAGGTGGAACAATGGATCTCAGAAGAGTATTTCTGACTGCAAAGCCAACACCATAATTACAGTAATAAACAGTAATTAACTGGTTACATAGTGCAAATACTAATGATTAACATTGATACATTCAAAGTTGCCTCTAATCTAGCAAAAGCATTGAGGTAGAAAACATTCTAATAGCAGCATGTAAATATACTCTTTAGGTTAAGCACTTCTACTATCTGAAAAATAGAAAACAGTCATGTTAGTAATAACCAATACAGTATATACTCTCTCAGTAGAGAAACAGTGAAACATTAACAGTATTTCAACGATCTGTCACATCTTGATCCACACAATACATTCTGGAAAGACCATCTTAATCTGGTTCTAGTTGCATACATGCAGCATGACATTGAAAAACCATAGAAGATCTGTCTCTATACAATTTCAAACTACGGACATGATACATAACAGGTTTTTTTACCAGAATCAAGCATTTTGACAAGGTAATTGACATTTCCCAATTTTTCGACGATTGTCCCAGGACCTTCCCAGACAACTTCAAGTTTAGAAGGTCTGAGTGGGTTTAGTACAAGTACCAAATCTCCTACTGCAAATTCTCTGTGTCTGGCTTTTCTGTCATGAAAATATTTTTGCTTAGCTTGAGCTTTCAACAAGTTCTCTTTAGCCAAATTTTTCACAGCTAACCATTTCTCTTGAAGATTTCTAACAAAATCAGCAACAGGTACAGAACTACCCTGTACAACTCCTTCCCAATCTGATTTCAACAAATCCAAGGGTCCTTGAAGATTTCTCCCAAAAACAATCTCGCTTGGAGAAAATCCTCCCAGTGATTCATGTGGAGCACTGCGGTAAGCAAACAAAGCATAAGGCAAAAGTTCGTCCCAGCTTTTCCCATAATCTTGAACAAGTGTCTTAATTATCCTTAATAAGGTTTGTTGACCTCTCTCAATTTGGCTGTGGGACTGAGGATGATGGGAGATGCTCTAAGATATTTGAATATTACTTATCTCACAGATCTTCCTCATCAGTTCACTTTTGAAAGCACCAGCTTGATCACAAACTATTTGAGAAGGTATACCAATACGTGAACACAAAACCACCACAACACGTGCTATTGTCTGGGCAGACACATTACTGATAGGGTAGGCCTCGATCCATCTGCTTGCTTGACAGATGAAGGAAAGGATATAACGTTTCTTAGACTTAGTAGGAATAAAAGCTCCTAATACATCCATTTGCAAACATTTAAACACCTGGTCTGTGATGGCTACAGGCTGTACCTCGGCCTTGGTACGATCAGTTTGGTGACCAACTCTTTGGCAATGATCACATGAAGAAACAAAATCTTTAACAGTCTTTGAAATTCCAGGCCAGTAAAAATGCTGAGTGATTCAGCTCAAAGTCTTTTTAAATCCTTGGTGTCCACTACAGGGATTGTTATGAGCGATCTCTAAAATCTTTTCTCTGTATTCTTTAGGCACTATCAACTGCTGAACAGGTTGCGCTTCCAACTTGCCTTTGGGAGAATAAGCTCTATACAAAAGTCCATTCTGTCCCCATAAAAAGCTAACTTGTTGTTGGGTAGGTTGAACAGCATATTTATCTGCCTGAGACCTTAAAGCAGTCAATGTAGGATCAGATTCCTGCTTTGACTTAAATTCAGCTGTTCCTGATGTAATAACAATATTTTCAGGTTTAAGGTTGTTAGCAATATCATCAGTGACCGCATTATCAGTTTTAGTTACAAGAGGCTGCTGTTCCATCAGTTTTCCATCTAAGCTGTCCTCAGAGGAAAAATCAGATTCGTCATCTTGGATTAATTTGCTTTGTGAACGTGTTACAACTTGAATTGACGGAGTTACCAAACTTTTCTGATAAGCTAGGAAGGCAATATCATTACCCAGCAAAAAATCTGGTGTTGACTCATGAACAAGGACATACTTGTACCCAGACCAGTTCTTGTAAGACAAATGAACATACGCCAAAGGCACAAACTTTTCCTCAGCTCCTTTAGGGTCATAAGTCTGAACAGGACATCGCAAATTAGTCAAAATCAACTCAGGATCAATAAATTTAATTGAAAGAGAACTGATATCGGCTGCACTGTCGCGAAGGGCATTTAAGGTTAGGACTTGATCATTAGTTTTAAGATGAACCGACTCAGTAAACAAATTTTTACTCCAAAGGAGTTGCTCCTCAGTAATTAGAACACTAGGATCCATCACTGTGAATTTATTTGCATTGTCAGTTTGTTTAGCAGGTTCTGCAGTTGTTTCAGAGATTTCCAACCCCAATATCCTAGGAGTATTCTGATTTATGGCCGCCTGCATTCCTCTGCTCTCCGCGGCTGTCGACGGAGAAAACGTGAGGTTAAGTCCTTCCTGTCCCGGTGAAGGCATAAGGCTTGACTGGTTAGAAAAATGAACTGAACTGCCTTCTGTCTGAAATTGCTGGCTCTCCTGTGGGGTAGAGCTAAGATATTTCACTTTAGGAGCGGTTTGTTTAACGCGTTGTGAGGCCGGAGTGGGGTTTTTACTAGCTGTCTTCTGAAATTGACTACTTTGCACAGTCAGTTTGGGACAGTCTCTTTTTAAATGTTCTCCTCCACATTCAAAACACTTCAGAGGCTGCTGCTCCCCAAACGAAGTACGCTTGGTTTCCTGAGATGCAGGCCTTGCAGGCTTCTGATAGTCAGTATACTTTCTGGGGGTTTCTGAACTAGATTGATACCTGGCACCACGTTCATCCTTCTTAAAAGAAAGGATTTCATCTGTTTTCAAAGCCAAAGTTTGTAAATCTGGGTAATCTCTCTCCATCAAAGTACTTCTGATTTCCACTGGCACTAAGTTCATAAAATGTTCAGTAAAAACACTCTTTTCATATCAGCAACAGTTCTAGCTCCGGTAGACTCTAGCCACTGTTCTCCCAATTGCTCAATTCTGTCTGCAAGGGCAGAAAAACTCTCTTTGTAGCTCTTTTTAATGCCTCTAAACTGCTGTCTGAGTGTCTCAGGTGTATAACCGAATCTCTGATGAACAATGTCTTTGAACTCCTGCCAGGAGATATCCCTATCACCTTGGCGTGCTAATATTTTAGCCAACAGTCCAGTAACTTGTGTGCGAAGAAGCTTAACATAAAGACGAATTGGCACTTGTAAATCTTTACAGGCCATCTCATCGTTCGTAAGGAAGTCCAAAACATCTGAACCCTCTTGATAAAAAGGCAAATTCTTTCTGTCATAGCTGTCTAAAGAATCTCTGACATTTTCTCTCTCTCTGGCCTCCCTCCTAAGCAATTCCAACTTTTTCTGCCTATAGTCACTGGTTAATAACTCACCGGCCTGTTGAGCATTAACGTTTTGCCGTTGACAGGCGATGAAATCAGCCATCATGAGCGTAAGCTGATCCATCCGTTGTAACTCAGGACTTCTCTGGTCAGTAAGATTCACGCTGGCTCCTTCTGACGCTGTATCGGCTCTTACAGCAGCTCCTGCTGCTGGAGCCGGGGTTGCAGAAATCCCGGTAGCTGCTGGAACACCCGTCTGTGCTGGAATAGGTTCCCTTTTGCCATCTTCTCCTTCGTCCTCTCTCCCTAGGTCTCGCAACATGGTCCACGTGTGGTCCTGGTCTTCTTCCAGCATACGACGAACAGGTTGCATAGGTAGATTGGACATTAAACTGTCCTTTTGTAATCCATAGGGTGGTTGAAAAGAGATCCCGTTGGCTCTTCTCCTCATTCCCCTGCCTTGTGTCATAAATCTGTCATCCAGGGCTTGCATTATCTCCCTGTCTATCGTTTTCTGAGACATGTTGGGATGATATAATTCAGTAAGGGATGAACTTCTGTAAAGATTCATCCTCTACTCCCCTTACTCTGTCTGTTGCTTTTGCTTAAGCAATTCGCACAGCACAGAAAAGGAAAAATGAAACCGTCTATCTCTTAGCCGAAGCTGACCAGACATAAGCCAGAGCAAAATGGCTTATTCACGGGAATCTTGCCACTCTTCTCTGCACATTTATGGAAATGACAAACTGAATCTCTAGTTTGGTCTCTTACCAGCTTCGCCTGAGCTAAGGCCTTGTTACAAGACACCTCAGCTACTAGCTAGCTGCTTACAGCTGCACAGTGCGATACAGATCACTCCCAAGAGCCTATTTCTGATCCACACTGCCAGAAAGCAACCTTACCACTCTGCCACACTACCGGTGATCAGAGCTCCAGTTTGTAGGCTATAAACTGATCCGTAACAGTGCTGCCACCATGTCAGCTCACAGGTCTCCTAAGAGATTCCTGCGGTTTGAACAGAGAGGTTCCAGGGGCAAGTGTACTCCTTAATCAGCTGAGCTGAGTCCGGTACCCAGCCAGGCAGCACCACTTACTCCTTTTCCCAAGTCCGTTCGAATTAGCAATGACCAGAGAGAAGAACAAATGGACTCAAGTAGCACATCTGTGGCCAAAAAATAATTTTGCAGGTTTGCTGTTCAAGAGACCAAACATCAGCTTTTAAGAATTATTGTTTTATTAGAAAAATAGAGTATTTAGAGATATTCAGTTTGTTGCAAAGCAAAGCATTCAAGTACATTTCCCTAAATCAAAGCAGTTAGAACTTTAGCAAATTCCAGCTACAAAAATAAAATAAAAAACTCTAAAAATAGCTTGAAAGGCAGGCAAGGCATAGCCCCCCTTTCTCTATCCTTACTCTGAACTACATTCTAGCATAATACTAACAAAATAGCAATTGGAACTCAAAAGTCCATCTTAAAATCCAAATCAAGAATCAAAAGGTTAAAAAAGTTTTCTCTCTATCTCAGTCTTCCATTTTTCTTCCATGCTGGGACCACCCTTCTTCTTCACTCTCCTCTGACGTAAACCAATCAGGATGAAAGGCTGTCCCTTCACACTCCACCTCCGTTTCCCATGAGATGTGCAGGTGTTGTTGACCATCTTCCTGATGTTGTGTCTTGACCCTTATCGTCTCTGGCCAAGCTTGCTTCATGGAAAATTACAGCTTGCTCTAAGAGAAAAAAGATTCTCGAAGCATCTAGTTATGCTAACACAGACCAATATGGATTCCTTCTACACAGTTCCATGACTACAAATCCCATTCAGAAATTACATTTTAGCCTTAATAACCTAAACCATGACAACGCTTCACAGGTGTAGTGCTCCCTCGAACTCGGCTCCGGCAGCACAGTGTTCGCAGGTTCAACCGAACCTGCTGTTAACCCTTTCGGCTTCTCCGTTCTGGCAACCGTGTTGAGCCTGAGCTTGGTCGGGCTCGTGCTAGGGAAGTCTTCTCCCTTGTTCGTCAGAAGGGCTTACCTTATTCAGGATTGGGAGTCACAGGGGGAGGAAGATTTCCCAACCAATCTTCCTACACCCCTCTCAGTTGTCACAGAAGGTCACCCTCCTTTCCTATTAACAGATGAGGAGTTCTTTGGCCGCCATGTAGCCACTTACTCCTCTGCCATGGGGGCTTATCTTCACCACTTATGGAGTTTGGTGCTGCCCGTTCTGCAGGTAGCTCCTGTGCACCTTTACAGTTCACGCCTCCCACGTCACTAGGAGGCACTGTTGCTGGTGCCTCACGAGCGCACTGCTGCTCGTTACGCCTTTAAGCCAGCATCTAAACAACTGACTCGTCGGGACCTGCCGTTTGTTATTCTTGATAACCTGCTCAAGCTTTAGCCGGCAGCACAGTTATTTGCGGCGTAACAACCGCAAGAGCCTGACGATGCTCCTATCAACCTAGGGCATCACGGGAACGTCTATGGCCTCAACCCCCAAGTTACCAGCCGCCACCCCTAGACATGTGGGCAGGCAGTGCCCTGACCAGCAGGATTGCAGGCAGGACCGCAAGACTGAGCGGTCTCTTTACTTCTCTGTCGTTGACCAGTCAGTCCGTTTGACTCCTTGTCTTCCCAGCTGTCATGAGTGCAGCTGAAGACCTGGAACCGGAAGGGTTAACTGTGGCTGAGGAGAATGCTGAGCAATTAGAAACACAAACACCTGAATCACCCCCAGATTCTCCTCCCCCAGTAGACAGGCTGAGGGCCAGGCTTCGGGGAAGACTTATGACAAAAAGGTCAGAAGATCGCTCGAAGGCTGCCCAGAGAAACATCCGATCAACTAGCCCTGAGTTCTGACAGGATGGAAAAGCTTCCAGCAGCTCAAGGGGCTGTTTTACTATATAAACAGCTCTTAGTCAGCTAGAAATCCGTGGAAGCAACAAGTCAAATCTCTGGCTTGCATCCACGCTCCTGACTACCTTGAACCTTGTTCCTTGGACCTTTGGCTTTGGACTCTGACCCTGGACTGTGTGATTTGGCTTTGGACCCTGACCTTGGATTACGGTTTGTGATTTGGCTTTGGTATTTTGGTATCGGCTCTGAACTTGGACTGGCTTATCGGACTCTGCTGTTGAAACCCCCGGGAACGTGACAGATTGCTTCCACCCCCACACTTCCCCCACAAAATGGAGAAAGAAGCAAGTGAAGGCTCAGGTACGCTGAATGCTGTGCTGGCTCAAATGCAATTTCTCACCCAAACAGTGGTACAGCTTCAGCAGCAACAGCTGCAATCCCAAGCCAACGCTGCTTCTCAGGTCAAGTGTCCTGTGCTTCCTCCCGAAAAGTTTGAAGGAAAAGTGGAGGAGTTTCCAGCATTCCTGGCACAGTGTAAGCTGTATATTGAGCTGCGTGCCAGAGACTTTCCCACAGACAAAACCAAGGTATGCTTTATAATCAGTCTACTCAAGGGACAGGCAGCTAAATGGGCTACTCCTCTACTCCTTGCTTCTTCACCCCTGTTTACCAATTACCAGGGTTTTCTGGAACATATCTCAGCCGCTTTTGCTAACCCCTTGCAAGCTGCTACTGCAAATAGAAAGATTCGGGCCCTGAAACAGGGTAAGGCTTCAGTCTCCCAGTATTCCACTGAGTTCAGACTCTTGGCTCAAGATTTGCTCTGGAATGAAGCAGCTCTTATGGACCAATATATGGAAGGGTTGGCTGATGGGATCCTGGATGAGCTGGCACGTGTAGATCAACCCAATACGCTGCAAGAACTAATCACTCTATGCTTACGCATTGATGGCCGCCTGGAGAGCCGACGCCTAGCACAGGGCGGTTCCCGTCTCTTACAGCCACCCCTGACAACCCCCAATACTAGACCAGAGGATTCTGAACCTATGCAGTTGGGAGCGGCTCGGCCACGCCTCAGTCCTGAGGAAAAAACACGACGACGCTCCCAGAATCTCTGCCTGTACTGTGGGGGAGCAGGACACTTCGCTTCTGGCTGTTTGGTTAAGCAGCGTAACCTCGGCTCCACCGTCAGTAAAAGATTTGCCCCATGTCTGAATGGACCCTCAAACGTGGGGCACTTAGCTGGGTCTCCTGAACCATACCTTAACATCCCGGGTCCATTCCTTGTACCAGTAAAACTCTGCCTGCCGGATGGACGTTGCTTGTTTGTTCATGCCATGGTCGACTCTGGAGCTGATCGCTGTTTCATCGACACGGCTTTCGTGAAACAGCACCAGATCCCTGTACAGGATAAAGAGACCCCGACCCTAGTTGAATCCATAGACGGGCGTCTCCTCCGCTCCGGTCCTGTGACCCAGGAAACCCAACCGGTCATTCTCCAGGTTCAACGCCATCAGGAGCAACTACAGTTCAACGTTGCACGCATGCCCCGTTTTCCACTTATTCTGGGACTTTCCTGGCTCCGAACACACAACCCCCTAATGGACTGGACACAAGGAGAGTTACGTTTCAGGGACCCGTGTCCGCATCTGGGTCCACCGGCTCCCTTGGCTGCAGCAGGGTCAACAGACAGCTCCGTGATACCCTTGGATTATGAGGACTTTGCTGATGTCTTCGAGGAGAAGGGGGCTGACCAACTACCTCCGCACCGACCCTTTGATTGTGCTATCAATTTGGTGCCTGGGGCACCCCTTCCTGTGGCGCGGATTTACCCCATGTCGGAACCTGAACTCGCGGCCTTGAGGGCCTTTCTTGATAAAAATCTGAAACGGGGATTCATCCGGCCATCCACGTCGCCCCTGTCTGCACCTGTCATCTTTGTTAAAAAGAAGGGTGGGGAGCTCCGCCCTTGCAATGATTACAGAGCCTTGAATAAGATAACCATTAGAGACTGCTACCCTCTACCATTGATCGGCGAACTTTTGGATCGCCTTAAGGGGGCACGAATGTACACCAAGTTGGATCTCCGTGGCGCCTATAATTTGGTGCGAATTCGTGCTGGCGATGAGTGGAAGACGGCCTTCGGGACTCGTTATGGCCAGCATGAATACCTGGTCATGCCTTTCGGGTTAACTAACGCTCCAGCGGTGTTCCAGCTGTTCATGAATGTCATCTTTCGGGACTTGCTTGATCACTTTGGAATCATCTACCTGGATGACATTCTGATTTATTCCCGAGACCCCGTTCGGCACACGGAACATGTTCGCCAGGTTTTACAACGGTTACGAGAACACCGACTCTACGCCAAGCTGGAGAAATGTGAATTCAACCTGCGAGAAGTCGAGTTCTTGGGTCACATTGTATCTCCCCAAGGGATCCAGATGGACCCAAAGAAGATAGAGTCGGTTCTGACCTGGCAGAAACCCCGGAACCGTAAGGACGTACAACGGTTTCTCGGCTTTGCGAATTATTACCGTCAGTTCATACCATCTTACGCGGACGTAACCACTCCACTGACCCGCCTCCTCCGGCCCAAAGAGCCATTTCTTTGGACTCCGGAGGCAGACCATGCCTTCATAACCCTAAAAACCCGCTTTACCACTAAGCCCATTCTACGCTATCCGGATCCCCGACTACCGTTTACCGTAGAAACAGATGCCTCCAGTGTCGCCCTGGGTGCAATACTGTCCCAGCGGGAGGACCCCTCACAGCCACTGCAGCCCTGCGCGTTCTACTCCCGGCAGTTCACACCCTCAGAACGCAATTACACCATCTGGGAGCGGGAACTTTTGGCCATCAAAACTGCTTTCGAGGTTTGGAGGCATTACCTCGAAGGGGCCCGTCACCCAGTCCAAGTCTTGACGGACCATCGAAACCTGGAACACTTACAAACGGCCCGACGCCTTAACCAACGCCAAATCCGATGGAGTCTCTTTTTCTCTCGGTTCGACTTCCGTATCACCTATGTCCCGCATACTCAGAATCGGAAAGCTGATGCCTTGTCCCACAAACCGGAATACGCCATTCCAACCTCTGAAGAACCGCCGATCACACCTATTCTATCCCCTTCAGTCTTTGCAGCCATAACCACTCGCTCATCCCTGGCTGAAGAGATTCGAGCCAGCCAAGCTCAAGATCCCTGGGCCAAGCAACGTCTACAGGAACTCCAAGAGGGCTCTGCCAGCGACTTTACTAACCACCAGGGTCTCCTATTACACCGGGGACGCTTGTATGTTCCTCTAGGGCCCCTCCGAACCAATGTCCTCTATCTGACCCATGATTCCCCTCCTGCAGGACACTTTGGTCGGTACAAAACTCTGCACTTGCTCACACGGGAGATTTGGTGGCCCCGGGTTCGAACTGATGTCGCCCGTTATGTTAGTTCCTGTGAGGTTTGTCATCGAGCCAAGGACGTACCAGCCAAACCTCCAGGTCTGTTGCAACCATTACCTGTACCGGCTGGCCCTTGGGACACAGTATCTTTGGACTTTATCACGGATCTCCCACGATCACAAGGGTATACCTGTGTCTTAGTAATAGTGGACCTATTTACTAAGATGGCTCATTTTGTCCCATGTTCCAAACCTCCCACAGCTCCTGAAACCGCCCAACTCTACCTTCATCATGTTTTCCGTCCACACGGGCTCCCGACACACCTAATTTCCGATCGTGGTTCCCAATTCACTTCCCGGTTCCGGCAAGCCTTATACACCAGTTTGGGTACCCAGGTGCACTTGTCGTCAGCATATCATCCCCAAACAGATGGACAGACCGAGCGTACCAATGCCACCCTGGAGCAATATCTCCGTTGCTACACCTGTTATCAACAAGATAATTGGGCTACCCTGTTACCCCTGGCTGAATTCGCTTACAATAACGCCGTACACACATCTACAGAACAGACCCCATTTGAAGCCAACTATGGGTACCATCCTCGCTTTTTCCCGGCTGCCCTGTCATCAACCGTGGTTCCTGCTGCTGATGCCCATATACGCGAGTTGCAGGCTCTCCAAGACTTACTCCGAGAGCAGCTTCAGCAGGCTAAGGAGACTTATAAGACAGCGGCCGACAGAAAACGGCAAGAAGGGCCACCTCTGAAACCAGGGGACCAGGTCTGGCTTTCCACCCGTTATCTCCGCCGACCTGGCCGGTCCCGTAAGTTAGACCCTCGGTTTATAGGACCCTATGTAATCCTGGACCAAATCAACCCTGTTGCTTTCCGGCTACAACTTCCAGATACTCTCCGTATCCACCCGGTTTTCCATCGATCTCTCCTTGTTCCTGTTGCAGCGCCGGACCCTGCCCGACCTTCACCCCTGGCTCCACCTCTGCCCATTCCGGTTGATGGCGAGGAAGAATACGAGGTCCGTCAAATCATGGACTCCCGAATTCACCGAGGAGGTCTCCAGTATTTCGTAGATTGGGAAGGTTATGGTCCTGAGGATCGATCATAGGAACCCGCCAGCAATCTACACACCCCCGATTTGGTACGGCAGTTCCATGCTACCTATCCTGATCGACCCGGCCCATCTGACGGGGGGAGCCCTGGGGAGGGGGATAGTGTCATGAGTGCAGCTGAAGACCTGGAACCGGAAGGGTTAACTGTGGCTGAGGAGAATGCTGAGCAATTAGAAACACAAACACCTGAATCACCCCCAGATTCTCCTCCCCCAGTAGACAGGCTGAGGGCCAGGCTTCGGGGAAGACTTATGACAAAAAGGTCAGAAGATCGCTCGAAGGCTGCCCACAGAAACATCCGATCAACTAGCCCTGAGTTCTGACAGGATGGAAAAGCTTCCAGCAGCTCAAGGGGCTGTTTTACTATATAAACAGCTCTTAGTCGGCTAGAAATCCGTGGAAGCAACAAGTCAAATCTCTGGCTTGCATCCACGCTCCTGACTACCTTGAACCTTGTTCCTTGGACCTTTGGCTTTGGACTCTGACCCTGAACTGTGTGATTTGGCTTTGGACCCTGACCTTGGATTACGGTTTGTGATTTGGCTTTGGTATTTTGGTATCGGCTCTGAACTTGGACTGGCTTATCGGACTCTGCTGTTGAAACCCCCGGGAACGTGACACCAGCTATGCCACTGAATTTGATGTGCCCCTGTCACAGGCCGTGCTATGGCCGCCTCTACCCCTAACCCCACCCAAAACAAAAAACAAAAAAAAACAAGGATGGAGGCCTCTGGCCCGTCCTTGGGGTTGGAAGCCTGAATTCTTTTATTACTCTGCATAGTTTCCATATGGCTTCCTTGGACCCTGTTATTCACTGGTTACGTCCAGGGGGTTGGTTTTTCGTAAGATGCTCCCTTTCATGCGGGCATCTGGTTACACCGTCATCGCTTCATCAGGGTTTCACTTGAGGGAATCACTGTTTACCCATGGTTGGATACCTGGATCCCGGTCGCGGGGTCCAATTCACAGGCTGGTAAGCATACGTCCTTACGTATCCCGGTCGCGGGGTCCAATTCACAGGCTGGTAAGCATATGACCAATTCACAGACTGGTAAGCAGTCCCAACTGCTGCTCATTACGCCTTTAAGCCAGCATCTAAACAACTGACGGGTCGGGACCTGCCGTTTGTTATTCTTGTTAACCTGCTCAAGCTTTAGCCGGCAGCACAGTTATTTGCGGCGTAACAACCGCAAGAGCCGGACGATGGTCCTATCAACCTCGGGCATCACGGGAACGTCTATGGCCTCAACCCCAAAGTTACCAGCCGCCGCCCCTAGACATGTGGGCAGGCAGTGCCCTGACCGGCAGGATTGCAGGCAGGACCGCAAGACTGAGCGGTCTCTTTACTTCTCTGTCGTTGACCAGTTAGTCCGTTTGACTCCTTGTCTTCCCAGCTATGCCACTGAATTCGATGTGCCCCTGTCACAGGCCGTGTTATGGCCGCCTCTACCCCAAACCCCACCCAAAAAAACAAACAAAAAAAAACAAGGATGGAGGCCTCTGCCCCGTCCTTGGGGTTGGAAGCCTGAATTCTTTTATTACTCTGCATAGTTTCCATATGGCTTCCTTGGACTCTGTTATTCACTGGTTACGTCCAGGGGGTTGGTTTTTCGTAAGATGCTCCCTTTCATGCGGGCATCTGGTTAGACCGTCATCGCTTTCTCAGGGTTTCACTTGAGGGAATCAGTGCTTACCCATGGTTGGATACCTGGCTCCCGGTCGCGGGGTGCAATTCACAGGCTGGTAAGCATACGTCCTTGGCACTGTCCCTTTCGTCAGCGTTAAGACTATAGGTCAACATAGCGACGTTGACGTTACCACCTACACACTGTGTAAACTGTGTTAATGTGACTTTGGATGCTCTCTTGAAGCAGGCTTTTTCCTCTGCCATCAAGTCTGTGACAATGCATAATTTGTTATGCTCTCTTTTTATTCAGGCGCTTGGTTCCCTACCCTACAGGTCCAGCAACTCCTGGAGCTGATGACATCTACTGCAGATGTGGGACAGCTTGCTCGAAAGCCAGAATGCAATTCATATAAATCATTGTGACCTGTAAGAATTCAGCTTTGAGTGCTTTAAATACTGTTTGAGCCCAACCAAAGAGGGTTAGGTTTTAGGTTCTCCTTCGTGTCCTCTGTGAATACACACTAATGGGTTAATCTGCGCCTGAGCAGAGCAGCCCCCGGAAACTTCCACAGCTTTAAGCACTTAGTGCTGGGACCTCCCCTACACCTGGCTATATAACTCCACCCCCGGCCCAGTGCTTCAGTTCTTTTTTGGACCGCCGCTGTAGCAGCAGCTTCGTTTGGAACTTCGCATTGGAACTTCGCAAGTAGAAATGATTCTGTTCCTTTCTTTGACCTCCCTTTGTTCTTTCTTCTGTAACAAGTTGATTCTTTTGCCTGGGGATAAGGTATTAGCCGGCATTAGCTGTTCCTTGTAAAACTTTACAAAGCCTTTACAAAGCCGGCTTTGCAGCCCTCAGGGCTTTTCTCTTAAAGACATAAGGTCTCTTTTACCTTCTTTATAAAATTACCCCCAGGCTTAAGAGCAACAGTTTTCTGTCTGTTTGCAATTTCCTCTTCCTAGCAGGTTTGAAGAGGACGGCTTCTGAGCTTTTCCCCCGCCTGTCAATGATTCTCCCGGCTGAGGTACAGCGTCTCCAGAGTTTGGCATAGAACAGCCCTCTTGTTTCAAGGGGCTCGTTCTTACAGCTGTTTCGCAGTGAGCTGGGCTTCTGCACAGCCTAGGATTGCCCTTGGAAGAAGAAAGGGCCTCCGTGGCTCCTGCTCCCCGCTCGTCAGTGGGGTACAACCTCTTTGGAGGTTGGCGCAGGTACAGCCCTCTTGTTTCAAGGGGCTCGTTCATACAGCTGTTGACCCCGCAGCGAGTTAGGGCTCTGTCGCCCTGTCCCTTGGAGAAGAAAGGGCCTCCTGCAGCGCCGGTCACCTTCCCCGCATGTCAGTGATTCTCCTGACAGGGGAAGACCCTCTCTGGAGTTTGGCATGGAACAGCCCTCTTGTTTCAAGGGGCTCGTTCTTACAGCTGTTAACCTGCAGTGAGTTGGGCATCTGGAGCCCTGCCCTTGAAGAGGAAAGGGCCTCCTGCAGCGCCGGTCGCCTCCCCCACCTGTCAGTGATTCTCCTGACATGGGGCAAAGCCTCTGCGTGTGATTGGCGCACGACAGCCCTCCTTCGTGGGCGCGTTCATGCCGCTGCCGATTCCGGATAGAGCTGCACGCCGAGGCTGTAGATGTTCCGGCGACATGCGGTAAGCCTTGGGGGATGTTATGGGCCCCTTCAGCTTCCGCAGCTAGCCCTCCGTCTCACTGATATGCCTGACTGGGTTAACACCCTTGGGTGGTTTGGCATGAAACAGCCCTCATTTATCAAGTGGCTTGTTCACGCAGCTACTATTTCCAAAATCAGTTAGGTGCCAAGGCAAGAGCTTTCTGGCAACATTAACAGCCCTAGCTTTGCCTCTGAAAAGGGGGGGGGCTGCAACCTCCACCACTAGCCCTGCTAGTCGGTGATATTCCTGGCTGGGGTAGCACCTGTTTGGTGGCTGATAATTTGGCACAAAACAGCCCTTTTTATCAATGGGCTGGTTTAAGCACTAGCCGGCGGCCCTGCCTCAGCTGCCACTGCCAGTATAGGCTCATAGGTAAAGGACTCACAGGAGTCCACCCTAGAACCCTGCCGCTGGTGGGTAATTTTCCTCAGGTAGGCCCTCTCACGCTGACAAGTTGTGTAGGACCAGTCCCTTTATCCAGTATAGGAGCTATGAGCTCTCTGCCACCGCCACCATCCCGCTCCGCCTGGCATCGTTCTGAGCCACGGGCCATGGAGTGCTGTACGCCTCCACATACGCTTCACAGGTGTAGTGCTCCCTCGAACTCGGCTCCGGCAGCACAGTGTTCGCAGGTTCAACCGAACCTGCTGTTACCCCTTTCGGCTTCTCCGTTCTGGCAACTGTGTTGAGCCTGAGCTTGGTCGGGCTCATGCTAGGGAAGTCTTCTCCCTTGTTCGTCAGAAGGGCTTACCTTATTCAGGATTGGGAGTCACAGGGGGAGGAAGATTTCCCAACCAATCTTCCTACACCCCTCTCAGTTGTCCCAGAGGGTCACCCTCCTTTCCTTTTAACAGATGAGGAGTTCTTTGGCCGCCATGTAGCCACTTACTCCTCTGCCATGGGAGCTTATCTTCACCACTTATGGAGTTTGGTGCTGCCCATTCTGCAGGTAGCTCCTGTGCACCTTTACAGTTCACGCCTCCCACGTCTTTAGGAGGCACTGTTGCTGGTGCCTCACGAGCGCACTGCTGCTCGTTACGCCTTTAAGCCAGCATCTAAACAACTGACGGGTCGGGACCTGCCGTTTGTTATTCTTGATAACCTGCTCAAGCTTTAGCCGGCAGCACAGTTATTTGCGGCGTAACAACCGCAAGAGCCTGACGATGGTCCTATCAACCTAGGGCATCACGGGAACGTCTATGGCCTCAACCCCAAAGTTACCAGCCACCGCCCCTAGACATGTGGGCAGGCAGTGCCCTGACCGGCAGGATTGCAGGCAGGACCGCAAGACTGAGCGGTCTCTTTACTTCTCTGTCGTTGACCAGTTAGTCCGTTTGACTCCTTGTCTTCCCAGCTATGCCACTGAATTCGATGTGCCCCTGTCACAGGCCGTGTTATGGCCGCCTCTACCCCTAAGCCCACCCAAAAAAACAAACAAAAAAAACAAGGATGGAGGCCTCTGGCCCGTCCTTGGGGTTGGAAGCCTGAATTCTTTTATTACTCTGCATAGTTTCCATATGGTTTCCTTGGACTCTGTTATTCACTGGTTACGTCCAGGGGGTTGGTTTTTCGTAAGATGCTCCCTTTCATGCGGGCATCTGGTTAGACCGTCATCGCTTTCTCAGGGTTTCACTAGAGGGAATCACTGTTTACCCATGGTTGGATACCTGACTCCCGGTCGCGGGGTCCAATTCACAGGCTGGTAAGCATACGTCCTTGGCACTGTCCCTTTCGTCAGCGTTAAGACTATAGGTCAACATAGCGAAGTTGACGTTACCACCTACACACTGTGTAAACTGTGTTAATGTGACTTTTTATGCTCTCTTGAAGCAGGCTTTTTCCTCTGCCATCAAGTCTGTGACAATGCATAATTTGTTATGCTCCCTTTTTATTCAGGCGCTTGGTTCCCTACCCTACAGGTCCATCGACTCCTGGAGCTGATGACATCTACTGCAGATGTGGGACAGCTTGCTCGAAAGCCAGAATGCAATTCATATAAATCATTGTGACCTGTAAGAATTCAGCTTTGAGTGCTTTAAATACTGTTTGAAGCAAACCAAAGAGGGTTAGGTTTTAGGTTCTCCTTCGTGTCCTCTGTGAATACACACTAATGGGTTAATCTGCGCCTGAGCAGAGCAGCCTCCGGAAACTTCCACAGCTTTAAGCACTTAGTGCTGGGACCTCCCCTACTCCTGGCTATATAACTCCGCCCCCGGCCCAGTGCTTCAGTTCTTTTTTCGACCGCCGCTGTAGCAGCAGCTACGTTGGGAACTTCGCATTGGAACTTCGCAAGTAGAAATGATTCTGTTCCTTTCTTTGACCTCCCTTTGTTCTTTCTTCTGTAACAAGTTGATTCTTTTGCCTGGGGATAAGGTATTAGCCGGCATTAGCTGTTCCTTGTAAAACTTTACAAAGAAGGCTTTGCAGCCCTCAGGGCTTTTCTCTTAAAGACATAAAGTCTCTTTTACCTTCTTTATAAAATTACCCCCGGGCTTAAGAGCAACAGTTTTCTGTCTGTTTGCAATTTCCTCTTCCTAGCAGGTTTGAAGAGGACGGCTTCTGAGCTTTACCCCGCCTGTCAATGATTCTCCTGGCTGAGGTACAGCCTCTCCGGAGTTTGGCATAGAACAGCCCTCTTGTTTCAAGGGGCTCGTTCTTACAGCTCTTTCGCAGTGAGCTGGGCTTCTGCACAGCCTAGGATTGCCCTTGGAAGAAGAAAGGGACTCCGTAGCTCCTGCTCCTCGCTCGTCAGTGGGGTACAACTTCTTTGTAGGTTGGCGCAGGAACAGCCCTCTTGTTTCAAGGGGCTCGTTCATACAGCTGTTATCCTCGCAACGAGTTAGGGCTCTGTCGCCCTGTCCCTTGGAGAAGAAAGGGACTCCTGCAGCGCTGATCACTTTTCCCGCATGTCTGTGATTCTCCTGACAGGGGAAGAGCCTCTCTGGAGTTTGGCATGGAACAGCCCTCTTGTTTCAAGGGGCTCGTTCTTACAGCTCTTAACCTGCAGTGAGTTGGGCATCTGGAGCCCTGCCCTTGAAGAGGAAAGGGCCTCCTGCAGCGCCGGTCGCCTCCCCCAAATGTCAGTGATTCTCCTGACATGGGGCAAAGCCTCTGCGTGTGATTGGCGCACGACAGCCTTCCTTCGTGGGCGCGTTCATGCCGCTGCCGATTCCGGATAGAGCTGCACGCCGTGGCTGTAGATGTTCCGGCGACATGCGGTAAGCCTTGGGGGATGGTATGGGCCCCTTCAGCTCCCGCAGCTAGCCCTACGTGTCAGTGATATGCCTGACTGGGTTAACACCCTTGCGTTGTTTGGCATGAAACAGCCCTCATTTATCAAGGGGCTTGTTCACGCAGCTACTATTTCCAAAATCAGTTAGGTGCCAAGGCAAGAGCTTTCTGGCAACATTAACAGCCCTAGCTTTGCCTCTGAAAAGGGGGGGCTGCAACCACCACCGCTAGCCCTGCTAGTCGGTGATATTCCTGGCTGGGGTAGCACTTGTTTGGTGGCTGATAATTTGGCACAAAACAGCCCTTTTTATCAATGGGCTGGTTTACGCAGTAGCCGGCGGCCCTGCCTCAGCTGCCGCTGCCAGTATAGGCTCATAGGTAAAGGACTCACAGGAGTCCACCCTAGAACCCTACCGCTGGTGGGTAATTTTCCTCAGGTAGGTCCTCTCACGCTGACAAGTTGTGTAGGACCAGTCCCTTTATCCAGTATAGGAGCTATGAGCTCTCTGCCACCGCCACCATCCCGCTCCGCCTGGCATCGTTCTGAGCCACGGGCTATGGAGTGCTGTACGCCTCCACATACGCTTGTCAGCTCACAGGTCTCCGAAGAGATTCCTGCGGCTTGAACAGAGAGGTTCCAGGGGCAAGTGTACTCCTTAATCAGCTGAGCTGAGTCCGGTACCCAGCCAGGCAGCACCACTTACTCCTTTTCCCAAGTCCGTTCGAATTAGCAATGACCAGAGAGAAGAACAAATGGACTCAAGTAGCACATCTGTGGCCAAAAAATAATTTTGCAGGTTTGCTGTTCAAGAGACCAAACATCAGATTTAAGAATTATTGTTTTATTAGAAAAATAGAGTATTTAGAGATACTCAGTTTGTTGCAAAGCAAAGCATTCAAGTACATTTCCCTAAATCAAAGCAGTTAGAACTTTAGCAAATTCCAGCTCCAAAAATAAAATAAAAAACTCTAAAAATAGCTTGAAAGGCAGGCAAGGCATAGCCCCCCTTTCTCTATCCTTACTCTGACCTACATTCTAGCATAATACTAACAAAATAGCAATTGGAACTCAAAAGTCCATCTTAAAATCCAAATCAAGAATCAAAAGGTTAAAAAAGTTTACTCTCTATCTCAGTCTTCCATTTTTCTTCCATGCTGGGACCACCCTTCTTCTTCACTCTCCTCTGACGTAAACCAATCAGGATGAAAGGCTGTCCCTTCACACTCCACCTCCGTTTCCCATGAGATGTGCAGGTGTTGTTGACCATCTTCCTGATGTTGTGTCTTGACCCTTATCGTCTCTGGCCAAGCTTGCTTCATGGAAAATTACAGCTAGCTCTAAGAGAAAAAAGATTCTCGAAGCATCTAGTTATGCTAACACAGACCAATATGGATTCCTTCTACACAGTTCCATGACTACAAATCCCATTCAGAAATTACATTTTAGCCTTAATAATTAAACCATGACATGCTACCACTGGGAGTTCCAAAAATCCGAAACAGTAATCTTGTTTCCATTTTTGGTTACTAATTACAGTAATAAACAGTAATTAACTGGTTACATAGTGCAAATACTAATGATTAACATTGATACATTCAAAGTTGCCTTTAATCTAGCAAAAGCATTGAGGTAGAAAACATTCTAATAGCAGCATGTAAATATACTCTTTAGGTTAAGCACTTCTACTATCTGAAAAATAGAAAACAGTCATGTTAGTAATAACCAATACAGTATATACTCTCTCAGTAGAGAAACAGTGAAACATTAACAGTATTTCAACGATCTGTCACATCTTGATCCACACAATACATTCTGGAAAGACCATCTTAATCTGGTTCTAGTTGCATACATGCAGCATGACATTGAAAAACCATAGAAGATCTGTCTCTATACAATTTCAAACTATGGACATGATACATAACAGGTTTTTTACCAGAATCAAGCATTTTGACAAGGTAATTGACATTTCCCAATTTTTGGACGATTGTCCCAGGACCTTCCCAGACAACTTCAAGTTTAGAAGGTCTGAGTGGGTTTAGTACAAGTACCAAATCTCCTACTGCAAATTCTCTGTGTCTGGCTTTTCTGTCATGAAAATATTTTTGCTTAGCTTGAGCTTTCAACAAGTTCTCTTTAGCCAAATTTTTCACAGCTAACAATTTCTCTTGAAGATTTCTAACAAAATCAGCAACAGGTACAGAACTACCCTGTACAACTCCTTCCCAATCTGATTTCAACAAATCCAAAGGTCCTTGAAGATTTCTCCCAAAAACAATCTCGCTTGGAGAAAATCCTCCCAGTGATTCATGTGGAGCACTGCGGTAAGCAAACAAAGCATAAGGCAAAAGTTCGTCCCAGCTTTTCCCATAATCTTGAACAAGTGTCTTAATTATCCTTAATAAGGTTTGTTGACCTCTCTCAATTTGGCTGTGGGACTGAGGATGATGGGAGATGCTCTAAGATATTTGAATATTACTTATCTCACAGATCTTCCTCATCAGTTCACTTTTGAAAGCACCAGCTTGATCACAAACTATTTGAGAAGGTATACCAATACGTGAACACAAAACCACCACAACACGTACTATTGTCTGGGCAGACACATTACTGATAGGGTAGGCCTCGATCCATCTGCTTGCTTGACAGATGAAGGAAAGGATATAACGTTTCTTAGACTTAGTAGGAATAAAAGGTCCTAATACATCCATTTGCAAACATTTAAACACCTGGTCTGTGATGGCTACAGGCTGTACCTCGGCCTTGGTATGATCAGTTTGGTGACCAACTCTTTGGCAATGATCACATGAAGAAACAAAATCTTTAACAGTCTTTGAAATTCCAGGCCAGTAAAAATGCTGAGTGATTCTGCTCAAAGTCTTTTTAAATCCTTGGTGTCCACTACAGGGATTGTTATGAGCGATCTCTAAAATCTTTTCTCTGTATTCTTTAGGCACTATCAACTGCTGAACAGGTTGCGCTTCCAACTTGCCTTTGGGAGAATAAGCTCTATACAAAAGTCCATTCTGTCCCCATAAAAAGCTAACTTGTTGTTGGGTAGGTTGAACAGCATATTTATCTGCCTGAGACCTTAAAGCAGTCAATGTAGGATCAGATTCCTGCTTTGACTTAAATTCAGCTGTTCCTGATGTAATAACAATATTTTCAGGTTTAAGGTTGTTAGCAATATCATCAGTGACCGCATTATCAGTTTTAGTTACAAGAGGCTGCTGTTCCATCAGTTTTCCATCTAAGCTGTCCTCAGAGGAAAAATCAGATTCGTCATCTTGGATTAATTTGCTTTGTGAACGTGTTACAACTTGAATTGACGGAGTTACCAAACTTTTCTGATAAGCTAGGAAGGCAATATCATTACCCAGCAAAAAATCTGGTGTTGACTCATGAACAAGGACATACTTGTACCCAGACCAGTTCTTGTAAGACAAATGAACATACGCCAAAGGCACAAACTTTTCCTCAGCTCCTTTAGGGTCATAAGTCTGAACAGGACATCTCAAATTAGTCAAAATCAACTCAGGATCAATAAATTTAATTGAAAGAGAACTGATATCGGCTGCACTGTCGCGAAGGGCATTTAAGGTTAGGACTTGATCATTAGTTTTAAGATGAACCGACTCAGTAAACAAATTTTTACTCCAAAGGAGTTGCTCCTCAGTAATTAGAACACTAGGATCCATCACTGTGAATTTATTTGCATTGTCAGTTTGTTTAGCAGGTTCTGCAGTTGTTTCAGAGATTTCCAACCCCAATATCCTAGGAGTATTCTGATTTATGGCCGCCTGCATTCCTCTGCTCTCCGCGGCTGTCGACGGAGAAAACGTGAGGTTAAGTCCTTCCTGTCCCGGTGAAGGCATAAGGCTTGACTGGTTAGAAAAATGAACTGAACTGCCTTCTGTCTGAAATGGCTGGCTCTCCTGTGGGGTAGAGCTAAGATATTTCACTTTAGGAGCGGTTTGTTTAACGCGTTGTGAGGCCGGAGTGGGGTTTTTACTAGCTGTCTTCTGAAATTGACTACTTTGCACAGTCAGTTTGGGACAGTCTCTTTTTAAATGTTCTCCTCCACATTCAAAACACTTCAGAGGCTGCTGCTCCCCAAACGAAGTACGCTTGGTTTCCTGAGATGCAGGCCTTGCAGGCTTCTGATAGTCAGTATACTTTCTGGGGGTTTCTGAACTAGATTGATACCCGGCACCACGTTCATCCTTCTTAAAAGAAAGGATTTCATCTGTTTTCAAAGCCAAAGTTTGTAAATCTGGGTAATCTCTCTCCATCAAAGTACTTCTGATTTCCACTGGCACTAAGTTCATAAAATGTTCAGTAAAAAACACTCTTTTCATATCAGCAACAGTTCTAGCTCCGGTAGACTCTAGCCACTGTTCTCCCAATTGCTCAATTCTGTCTGCAAGGGCAGAAAAACTCTCTTTGTAGCTCTTTTTAATGCCTCTAAACTGCTGTCTGAGTGTCTCAGGTGTATAACCGAATCTCTGATGAACAATGTCTTTGAACTCCTGCCAGGAGATATCCCTATCACCTTGGCGTGCTAATATTTTAGCCAACAGTCCAGTAACTTGTGTGCGAAGAAGCTTAACATAAAGACGAATTGGCACTTGTAAATCTTTACAGGCCATCTCATAGTTCGTAAGGAAGTCCAAAACATCTGAACCCTCTTGATAAAAAGGCAAATTCTTTCTGTCATAGCTGTCTAAAGAATCTCTGACATTTTCTCTCTCTCTGGCCTCCCTCCTAAGCAATTCCAACTTTTTCTGCCTATATTCACTGGTTAATAACTCACCGGCCTGTTGAGCATTAACGTTTTGCCATTGACAGGCGATGAAATCAGCCATCATGAGCGTAAGCTGATCCATCCGTTGTAACTCAGGACTTCTCTGGTCAGTAAGATTCACGCTGGCTCCTTCTGACGCTGTATCGGCTCTTACAGCAGCTCCTGCTGCTGGAGCCGGGGTTGCAGAAATCCCGGTAGCTGCTGGAACACCCGTCTGTGCTGGAATAGGTTCCCTTTTGCCATCTTCTCCTTCGTCCTCTCTCCCTAGGTCTCGCAACATGGTCCACGTGTGGTCCTGGTCTTCTTCCAGCATACGACGAACAGGTTGCATAGGTAGATTGGACATTAAACTGTCCTTTTGTAATCCATAGGGTGGTTGAAAAGAGATCCCGTTGGCTCTTCTCCTCATTCCCCTGCCTTGTGTCATAAATCTGTCATCCAGGGCTTGCATTATCTCCCTGTCTATCGTTTTCTGAGACATGTTGGGATGATATAATTCAGTAAGGGATGAACTTCTGTAAAGATTCATCCTCTACTCCCCTTACTCTGTCTGTTGCTTTTGCTTAAGCAATTCGCACAGGACAGAAAAGGAAAAATGAAACCGTCTATCTCTTAGCCGAAGCTGACCAGACATAAGCCAGAGCAATATGGCTTATTCACGGGAATCTTGCCACTATTCTCTGCACATTTATGGAAATGACAAACTGAATCTCTAGTTTGGTCTCTTACCAGCTTCACCTGAGCTAAGGCCTTGTTACAAGACACCTCAGCTACTAGCTAGCTGCTTACAGCTGCAGAGTGCGATACAGATCACTCCCAAGAGCCTATTTCTGATCCACACTGCCAGAAAGCAACCTTACCACTCTGCCACACTACCAGTGATCAGAGCTCCAGTTTGTAGGCTATAAACTGATCCGTAACAGTGCTGCCACCATGTCAGCTCACAGGTCTCCGAAGAGATTCCTGCGGCTTGAACAGAGAGGTTCCAGGGGCAAGTGTACTCCTTAATCAGCTGAGCTGAGTCCGGTACCCAGCCAGGCAGCACCACTTACTCCTTTTCCCAAGTCCGTTCGAATTAGCAATGACCAGAGAGAAGAACAAATGGACTCAAGTAGCACATCTGTGGCCAAAAAATAATTTTGCAGGTTTGCTGTTCAAGAGACCAAACATCAGCTTTTAAGAATTATTGTTTTATTAGAAAAATAGAGTATTTAGAGATATTCAGTTTGTTGCAAAGCAAAGCATTCAAGTACATTTCCATAAATCAAAGCAGTTAGAACTTTAGCAAATTCCAGCTACAAAAATAAAATAAAAAACTCTAAAAATAGCTTGAAAGGCAGGCAAGGCATAGCCCCCCTTTCTCTATCCTTACTCTGAACTACATTCTAGCATAATACTAACAAAATAGCAATTGGAACTCAAAAGTCCATCTTAAAATCCAAATCAAGAATCAAAAGGTTAAAAAAGTTTTCTCTCTATCTCAGTCTTCCATTTTTCTTCCATGCTGGGACCACCCTTCTTCTTCACTCTCCTCTGACGTAAACCAATCAGGATGAAAGGCTGTCCCTTCACACTCCACCTCCGTTTCCCATGAGATGTGCAGGTGTTGTTGACCATCTTCCTGATGTTGTGTCTTGACCCTTATCGTCTCTGGCCAAGCTTGCTTCATGGAAAATTACAGCTAGCTCTAAGAGAAAAAAGATTCTCGAAGCATCTAGTTATGCTAACACAGACCAATATGGATTCCTTCTACACAGTTCCATGACTACAAATCCCATTCAGAAATTACATTTTAGCCTTAATAACCTAAACAATGACACCGCTTCACAGGTGTAGTGCTCCCTCGAACTCGGCTCCGGCAGCACAGTGTTCGCAGGTTCAACCGAACCTGCTGTTAACCTTTCGGCTTCTCCGTTCTGGCAACTGTGTTGAGCCTGAGCTTGGTCGGGCTCGTGCTAGGGAAGTCTTCTCCCTTGTTCGTCAGAAGGGCTTACCTTATTCAGGATTGGGAGTCACAGGGGGAGGAAGATTTCCCAACCAATCTTCCTACACCCCTCTCAGTTGTCACAGAGGGTCACCCTCCTTTCCTATTAACAGATGAGGAGTTCTTTGGCTGCCATGTAGCCACTTACTCCTCTGCCATGGGGGCTTATCTTCACCACTTATGGAGATTGGTGCTGCCCATTCTGCAGGTAGCTCCTGTGCACCTTTACAGTTCACGCCTCCCACGTGACTAGGAGGCACTGTTGCTGGTGCCTCACGAGCGCACTGCTGCTCGTGACGCCTTTAAGCCAGCATCTAAACAACTGACGGGTCGGGACCTGCCGTTTGTTATTCTTGATAACCTGCTCAAGCTTTAGCCGGCAGCACAGTTATTTGCGGCGTAACAACCGCAAGAGCCTGACGATGGTCCGATCAACCTAGGGCATCACGGGAACGTCTATGGCCTCAACCCCCAAGTTACCAGCCGCCGCCCCTAGACATGTGGGCAGGCAGTGCCCTGACCAGCAGGATTGCAGGCAGGACCGCAAGACTGAGCGGTCTCTTTACTTCTCTGTCGTTGACCAGTTAGTCCGTTTGACTCCTTGTCTTCCCAGCTGTCATGAGTGCAGCTGAAGACCTGGAACCGGAAGGGTTAACTGTGGCTGAGGAGAATGCTGAGCAATTAGAAACACAAACACCTCAATCACCCCCAGATTCTCCTCCCCCAGTAGACAGGCTGAGGGCCAGGCTTCGGGGAAGACTTATGACAAAAAGGTCAGAAGATCGCTCGAAGGCTGCCCACAGAAATATCCGATCAACTAGCCCTGAGTACTGACAGGATGGAAAAGCTTCCAGCAGCTCAAGGGGCTGTTTTACTATATAAACAGCTCTTAGTCGGCTAGAAATCCGTGGAAGGAACAAGTCAAATCTCTGGCTTGCATCCACGCTCCTGACTACCTTGAACCTTGTTCCTTGGACCTTTGGCTTTGGACTCTGACCCTGGACTGTGTGATTTGGCTTTGGACCCTGACCTTGGATTACGGTTTGTGATTTGGCTTTGGTATTTTGGTATCGGCTCTGAACTTGGACTGGCTTATCGGACTCTGCTGTTGAAACCCCCGGGAACGTGACACCAGCTATGCCACTGAATTTGATGTGCCCCTGTCACAGGCCGTGTTATGGCCGCCTCTACCCCTAACCCCACCCAAAAAAACACACACACACACAAAAAAACAAGGATGGAGGCCTCTGGCCCGTCCTTGGGGTTGGAAGCCTGAATTCTTTTATTACTCTGCATAGTTTCCATATGGCTTCCTTGGACTCTGTTATTCACTGGTTACGTCCAGGGGGTTGGTTTTTCGTAAGATGCTCCCTTTCATGCGGGCATCTGGTTAGACCGTCATCGCTTTCTCAGGGTTTCACTTGAGGGAATCACTGTTTACCCATGGTTGGATACCTGGCTCCCGGTCGCGGGGTCCAATTCACAGGCTGGTAAGCATACGTCCTTGGCACTGTCCTTTTCGTCAGCGTTAAGACTATAGGTCAACATAGCGAAGTTGACGTTACCACCTACACACTGTGTAAACTGTGTTAATGTGACTTTGGATGCTCTCTTGAAGCAGGCTTTTTCCTCTGCCATCAAGTCTGTGACAATGCATAATTTGTTATGCTCCCTTTTTATTCAGGCGCTTGGTTCCCTACCCTACAGGTCCAGCAACTCCTGGAGCTGATGACATCTACTGCAGATGTGGGACAGCTTGCTCGAACGAGGATTCAGTCCCTTTAAGCCTGGTTTCTCTCACTCTTTCAGGTATCTTGCAACCGTCCATCCATGTTGCTCCAGGTGACTCCGGAACACGCTGCTCAACCGGATGGGTGGAAACCCCCTGCCCCCACACCCTACGGACAGGGGGACCCTCTGGTCTCTTGACCCAGTTGGTTCGGTCACTGTTGGATACCAGCCCACCACACTGCGGGGGGCTTGTCCACGCCACCACGTGGCCCTTCGCCGCTGGTTCATGGTAGTAGCCAGCCTGCATATCATTGTGCTGGAGCTCCTGGCACTCACCAATGCCTTTTAGGCCTCTGAGTCCCTGCTCCGGGGTCGGGTGGTCCAGGTCGCATTAGGCAATGCCACTGCAGTTTATTATATAAACAAGCAGGGCGGCACTCTCTCGTTATGCCTTCTTTTTCACACCATCTACCTTTCGAGATGGTGTTATGCTCGCCACATTTATCGAGTGGCTGTACATTTGGCAGGTGAGAACACTTCCATGGCACTCCATCTCGGCAGACCACAGTCCTGCTCTCACGAGCGGGCTCTCGACGATACCATCTTTTGTTGCCTCTGTCGCTGGTGGGGGACTCCAGGCATGGATGCTTTCGCATCTTGAATGGACAAGAAGTGTGCCATGTTCGGCTCCCGAGCCGGTGTCTGCCGCGCCTCCCTAGGGGATGCCTTCCTGACCTATTAGTCATGGGGCCTCCTTTACAGATTCAACCTTTTCCCCTTCTTCAAAGGTCTGTTGTTCAAGTCCACCATGAGTGGGCGACCGTCATGCTTGGTCGCCTCGCTAGCCATGGTTCTCGATCCTGCTCCCGGGACCTGCAGAATACATCACACTGCACCTGGTCCCTCACCTACTGCCTCGGAACAGGGGTCGGAGGTTACATCCGGACCTCGGGTTCCCCTACCTGTCGGCTTGGAGTCTTCCCCGACAGTAATGGACGTGCTCCATCATGCTTGCACACCTTTTACCACCTTGACCTACTCCTTTCATGGGTAGGCGTTCTGTCCCTTTGCATCACAACATTGGCCTACTAGGCCAATGTCTCTGGACGCACTCCTTCGGTTTCTCCTTCACTTGTTTGCCTGGGACTGGCCCGTTCTACCTGCACGCTATTTCTCCGTGGCCCGGAGAATATGCGCCCTGCCTATAGACCACTGACACCTCAGTGGTCTTTCCAGTTAATTCTTTGGCAACCCTCCAGGCTGCCTTGCTCCTGGCACTATCCTTAGCTTGCAGGGCCGGCTACACTAAGAGCCGGTCCTCCTTTTCTGCAAAGCATCCTTACGGCCAGGCCTTACCTTCTTGCCTAAGGTATTTTCTGCCTTCCATTTCCACCAGCCAGCTGTCCTTCCTGGTCTCTTTCCCACACCATCTTCACTGCTTGAAACAGCTCTGCACGCTCTAGACGTGAGGCGTGCTCTGTCTCACAATGTCTGTCACCTTTGCTGGCTCTCCTTCGGAATACCGGCTTCCTCTCAGACCACGTCTAGCTGGATGGTCCAGTCCATCCGCCTTCCTTATGATTTGGCAGAGACTCTTCTTCCAAAATCAGTGAGAGCTCACTCTACTGGAGCTGTGGCATCCTCAATGGCCTTTCTCTATCACGTGGACATTGCAGATGTCTGCCGCGCTGCCACGTGTGCCACTCCGTCTCCCTTCATCTCGCCCTCCCGCCTGGTAGTCCGGCCGAAGGCTCAGGCTGCAGTAGGGCGAGCTGTCCTGGCTCTGCACTTTCGTGACGTCCCTCCTCCTGGTTGGTCAGCTTGCCAGTCACCCATTAGTGTGTATTCACAGAGGACGCGAAGGAGAAAAGAGGTTACCTACCTGTAACTCTGGTTCTTCGAGTAGTCCTCTGTGAATTCACACGTCCCGCCCTCCTCCCCGCTGTCCGTCACGAGTGCCATGGCATGTTGGGCAGCGGCGGTCGGTTCTTTAAGAACTGAAGCACTGGGCCGGGGGCGGAGTTATATAGCCAGGTGTAGGGGAGGTCCCAGCACTAAGTGCTTAAAGCTGTGGAAGTTTCCAGAGGCTGCTCTGCTCAGGCGCAGATTAACCCATTAGTGTGAATTCACAGAGGACTACTCGAAGAACCAGAGTTACAGGTAGGTAACCTCTTACCATCTTGTAATAGCCCTTAATCCGCTTTGATCACTCTGCAGAACAAAGGGACATCCTGATACGAAGTTCAACAAAAGCCAGCTTCCCTGACCTGTTCCCTGCATGACCCCAGGCAAGGAAATATGCCAATTTCTTAATTCATGGATACAGCCATTTGATGACCACTTTGACACACAAAAAGAAATAAACAAAGAATAGAGTTTAAGTGTTAAACTTCTGACTTTTGGAAGTTCTCTTGATCTAAGACTCCTCTTTGAAGTGGCCCGTTCCTTGCAGAAATAGGAGATAGACAGGAGGTGTGAATCAAACTGTTTCTAGGACAGTAAAAGTTAATCTTCCCAAGCTCTGGCAGATCTACATAGAAAGTCTAGACAAATTTCAGTATTTAATCTGTCCAAAGTCCTTAATTTCTTCACACCATTGTAGTGTTTGCTCCTTTGTTCTCAGGAGCAGCATTTTGTGTTTCCTTCTGCACCTATTTTGCTTGCCATATGATGGCATTGTGCCCAAATGTCTTCAGAGGTTTTGGCCTTCCCATGGCAGAGTGGAAGGGGGATGTTTGTTATGCAGAACAAGGACTGGTTTGTTTCCCCTGATTCTAGAAAATTGCTGTAACTGCCGGCTGTCCAGCTTCCAATTCATCTGGGATGATCCATTGTCTTAAGGGGAAGACGGAGAATGAAATCTTAGAGGCAACTCTCAAGATGGTAAGTACGCAGAAATCTCATGGGCTGGTAATTATGTGACAATTATGACCCCTGGCTCATTCTCTCCCCTCCCACCACCATCCCCACCCTTTGTGATTACAGGAGTTCACCAGGCTGCAGCTAGATGGAAATGAAAAAGTGAGTAGAGCATCAGCTATGATGAGAAGTTTCTGTGACGGTGTGAATGGCAGAATCCCTCCCATGGGTACTGGGTAATCTCAGATGAGCAGAAAAACAGTTTGGAGAAGGTTGGATACAAGAAAATGTTTTTGTATTTATATAAAGTCTTCCTGAGAGGCTGGCTGGAAGTGGGAAATGCTGAGGATTGCTCTGCCTTGTGGAAAACCTCCTCTGAAGAGACCCAAGGTGCTTGTGATCGGGGCGAAAGGCAAGCATGGGCTAGATCTCATCCTGCCCTCCCTTGTTCTCTCTCCCTCTTTTCACCACCCCTTTATCTCCGTCTCTTAAAGATGAATGAACACCACAAGGGCCCCAAGACTGAATCACAGACAAAGCCTTCTCTGCACACATACCCATCTTTCTGCTCCCAAGTAGGACCCTGTGGGAATGGAGACAGCACCGTTGACACATCACAGTTTTAAAACCTGTAATGCTCCCCTCAGCCATTGGAGCACAGTTTGAGGGGATCCCCAGGAAACAATTAGACAAACTCTGGGCTTATTTACAATGAGAAACATTTATTGAGTAACTTACACAGTCACTCAGTAAGACAGACAGACAGCATGGGTCAAAGGAGTCAGAGCCTCCCCATTGAGTAAAACAAACAATCCTTATACATTTATGATGTTTACACGAGTAGGTTGCTGTTGGGTAATACATTGTTACTACAGCATGCTTTGAAGCGTGAGGCTGCATGTGAATTACTTCCCATCCAGTGTCTTGTGTGATAAGCTCATGTATGCACAGCTGAACTAAATAAGCTTCCTAGGAACCTTTTATGGCCAACATTGGCTTCCAGCATCCTCTGTGTTCCCAAAACATAATCAATGCACCTTCCACATCCTTTGTCCATCTTTGAACTGTGGGGACACTGGAGCAACTTTAACTACACAAACTGAAGAACAGCAAATCAAATTGGAACACAGGCAGCTCCACTAGGTACCAGGCCCAACGAAGCCAAAAGGCAGGTTAGGCAAAGGAAAATGAGGAGCAGCCAGAGAAAGAAAATGACCCTTAGGGATCAGTTCAGGAGGACGACCAAAACATTAACAGCACAGTAGATTGAACTGAAATGAAATGGAAAACGGAGAAGGAGTAAAGTGGAAGGTGGATTTGGGAATCAAGAATGAGGGCGGGAGAAATCAGGAACGAAAGCCACATTCTCCAGAGCTCTTTAGAATGGTGTTGCTGGTGAGATGCACAATTAGGAAGTTTTCCTGGTCTCATTTGCCCTTCCTCAACACTGTGACTGGAGAGCCACAGTATAATGTGCACTCCTAGGGTACTAGGCTGTCACTTAAGTCCTCTTCAGCCTCTCCCTCCAACCCATCCCCAGCATTCCCCCAGTGAGCAAATGCAGGGAGACGCAGCGCCTTCATCCTCTGCAGCGGGACGAGGTTGTTTGGCTGCCTTTTACAAATGAGAAGAGGGAGGGATCCAAAGGAACATGGTACTTAAATTTAAAACAAGCTTCATTTCAGTTAGTGAGAATTAAAGCTGATCTCTCTCTCTCTCTCTTCCTTCCTTCCTTCCTTCCTTCCTCCTCCCTCTCCAGCACACTGTGTTTTTCCCTACAGCAATTGATGGTGCATTTTATCCAAAAAGTCCTGAGGCTCTGCTGGCAGAGAAAAGCTTCAACAATGTTCCGTATATCATAGGTTTCAATAACCATGAATTTGGATGGGTCATTCCTACAGTAAGACATTTCTCTTGCTGCTTTAACCATACATGCTTGGCCTGCTGGCTTTTTGGTGCCCCACACTATGCAGAATTTACAGCTGTGCTTAATCTGCAGATGCTGCAGTTTCTGAATTTCACGGAGGGCCTTGACAAGGAGACAGCAAACCAAGTGCTACGTAGCTCAGGCCAATTCACGGTAAGACAATGGCTCTTTTCCTCAATGTGATTTAATTTGTCTACTGCAAGATAGCCATCAGGGATTTTATCATGGACCCAGGCAAATTCAGATTTTGTAGTTCTGAACATTGTTTAGCAGAGGGACAGAGGAAAGTGAGCAAGATCTTTGTCCACAATCAGAAGACGTGCCGATCCTTCCTGCTTCTCTGGAGCGTAAGGGCACTGGGCATTAGTGGAGGCACTTGCATCTCACAATGCAAGCTGGGAGGAAATTATGGGAGTCACGACATCAAGCACTGATCTTGAGGACTGAATCTGCAGGACATACATCCCCTTCCTTGCTTGCTAGAAGCATGCCCCGTTTGTTGACCGGTCTGCATACATTATTTTTTTTTCTGTTTAAAATATACCTATAAAAGGATTTTTAAGCACTACAGCTAAAGCGCTTTGTGTCTTTGCACCTTGCAGGGTGTTGCTCCAGAACACGCACACCTCATTGCCGATGAATATCTGAAAGACATTGAGGACCCTCGACAACTCAGAGACCACCTCCTGGAATTATTGGGGGATGTGACATTTGTGGTTCCAAGCACGGTGACAGCGAGAGCCCACCGAGGTGAGTCGCGGCTGCAGCTGATTGTAGGCCACCCCTCATACGCCCAGGGTGTCCATAGCCCCAGAGGAGCCCAGCTGCTCCCTGGCTCACTCCTTCCTGTCCTTCCTCATCCCTACAGTGGGACACCAGAGCACCAGTGCCTGGCCAATCTAGTTCATCCAGCAGTATGTTTAAAGGGAAAAACTGGTGGTAACATGTTGGGTGGGGGCAGGAGAGAGGTTTCTTGGGTTTCCTACCTTCTCCTGAATCAGACTGTGGGTCTCTCTTGGCTAGGAGTGGCCAACTGCAGCTCTTGGACTTTAAAAAAAGGATTTATTTTAATTTTTGCAAATAAAACCAGCACAAGGAAAAGAAAACTCTTGGGTGATGGCCCAGAGCACTGGTCTGGCCCACAGCTGCAAAGCCTCTGTGTGCAGCACTCTGGAGGCTACAGGGCAACTTCCTCGAATGCTCACAGCGAGGAGGGAGGGAGAGTGGAGAGCCGAGGAGATCTCTTCTGGTTTAAACAACAACAACACCCTTTCATCTGGAAAATGAAATAAATACACTGGTTGGAGGAGCCTCTCCGGGGTTCTCCTCTGCTCCCTGTGTGCCACTCCTCAGATTTGTGGAAATAAAAGACCTTTGGGAGAGGCTTTGCTTTCAAGCAGGGGTCCCCAACCTGCAGCCATTGGGCTGCGTGTGGGCCCCAAGCTCTTTCTCTGCAGCCCTCCAACCTGCTTATTTACTGCTACCATCCACAAGGCATTTTCCCTCAGACATTTTAAAGGTGTCTGTCACAAACCTTGACTTGGACATTAATGCCTTGCCTAACAGAAAACAGCCACAAAAATCACACTCATTAGGTAAGCATGTGTAGCTAGATAAAAGGATTCTGCAGTAAAATATGGTTCCAAAATGGATTGCATTCAAGTTAACATTTCTTCATTGACCTCTGAATGTTTACTTTTGATCTAAATCAGTAGGTTTTTTTATTTAAGACGTAGCCATCTTTAGGCACTGGGTAGTCGGCTGTGGAGACCTTGCCCCAAAAGGGTTGGGGGCTCCTGCTTTCAAGGGTGTCCACCCACTTCTTACTCCCAACACCACGGCCAGGCTCCTTGGCTTGGGAAGCCGTAGAAGCTCTCCACTCCCCCACCCCACCCCCGTTCCTCCAGAGGGGACAAACAGAGTGGGCGCCTGCCCTAGGCGCACAGAGGCCTTGTTACTACTGCCATTGGAAATACTCCTGAAGGCAACCCTTCTCTGTCCTGCCCCTCAGGTGTTCTTGTCACACCTAAGTTCCCCCTCACCTAGGCTCACAAAACACTTTTGCCAAAGCGCCTTGTTCTGGGCTGCCTCCAGAAGGGCTAACGGTGGCCTCACCTGACTGTCTTTTCAGATGCTGGCTACCCAGTCTACTTCTATGAATTCCATCACCGTCCGAGTGCACATGCTGGCCTCAAGCCAGACTTTGTTTCTGCAGATCACGGTGATGAAGTTGGCTTTGTCCTTGGCAGGCCCTTCTTGGCAGGTAAGTTTGTCATGCTTTAAAAAAACATTTTAGGAATTAATAACATTTTGGCTCCAAGGGAAAGATGAAGGCAGCAGGAAAAGAGGGAGAAAGAACATGAGGCAGATTGGTTCAACAAAGGAAGCCACAGTTTCTAGTTTGCAGGACCTGCACAGGGCTGTGACATGACAGGGCCTTCTGGAAGTCATTAATTCATAAGGTGGCTCTACGTTGGGAACTATTTGACACAGTTTAACAACTTCATTTGAAAGCAAAGAGCCTGTTGCACTCCGCAAGGGCTAAATTTCAAAGCCACCCGAGCCTCCTGGAGGGTGCCCGCAGCACACAGACTTTTTAATATGCCAGTGTGAACTAACCCCATGAGTTTTGTAGCAGAGAAGAGATGTCAAGGTGGGTCTCCCCAGCTGGGCTGATAGCCTCACACTCCCATCATGTCGATTTCAGAATCAAGAGAAGGCTGTTGAAAGAAAGCCACTGAGCCCAAGCCACTTAGGGTGGGCAGGCAGGCAGGCTTGCAAGACTTCCAGGGATTTCCAGAGTCCTCTTTGACTCTAAGCCTAAGGACTAACCTCTCCCTTTCCAGGGTAAGGAATTCATGCCTTCAGGACCTTACTTTGCCAATGTCATGATGCTCGATGCCCTTGCTTGCCAACACAACATTCAGACGTTTTTTGCCCTTGTGCTGCCGCCTAGGGAGCACTGGAAGGTGAAAGTCCTGCCACTCCCAAAGTCTCAAGCTCAGTTCCTGGCAGCTTGGTAGACGTGGGATCGGAAAAATGCTCTTTCCCTTCTGCTCCAGGGTTCTCCCTTCTCCTCCCGCAACCCCCAGACTCCAGAGTTGAGTTAGGCAGGGCTCTGGGTATGTCTCTATTAAAAATAGAACATTTATCCGAGTTAGCATACCTTTGCGAGACATTCTATATAGTTTCTTAGTGGAACCTTGTTGTGGTTTTATTATTAAGGGACTGTATCTCATGATTTTGTACATTGGAAACTGTTAGCCTAATAGCTGTAGCTTTTGCTGATGTTGTAATGTTGTATCTTGCTTATAGATGAAGGTACTGAAGAGGAGAAAAAGCTGAGCAAAACAGTTATGAAGTACTGGGCTAATTTTGCTCGTAACGGGTGAGTCAGAAAACATGTTTTTTTATTTATACATAGGAAAAGCTGTCAAAAGCCAACTGTTTCTGTGGCATGGTGGTGTCCCATGGGGTGACTTCATCTACAAGGGATGCATCCCCAGCTCATGCAACCACAGCAACAGAGGGTTAGGGTTAAGGCTGCTACTGGAAGCTTTCTAGCTGAGTTGCGGAAGAAAATTTCCCTCCGTTCTCTCCAAGAAATTTCTGGTGCTCTTTATAGGTCTATAACCTAAAGCTCATGGGCTGGAATGCATGCCACAAACTACTTCGTTTTGCTCCTGGGGTGGACATCAGCAGCAGCGCTGGAGTCTTGCACCAGATGGCTGGCCCAAGGCACATCTCAGGCTCCCAAGTCCTCTTCAGAAGGGGGTGGGGAGGCAGGGGGCTTAGGGCACGAGGACAAGAGGAGCGGCACCTGCTTGAGGCGGGACTCTCCTTTCTTAGACCCATGGCCAGCCACTCCAGACAAAATGGAGCTCCCTTGGCTGACCTTCTTCTGCCTAAGTGCAAAGCAGTGCGCCCGCTTCCCAGGCCATGCCTGCCTTGGGAGGAAGGACACTTTGAGCCTGCCTGGCTTCCCTTCCAGGTCTGGTCAGCAGAGCAGCACCTTCGGCCTGCATCTGTTTGGGGCTTCATGTGCTGCAGATTTGTAAGGCTTTTTTGCCATGGGCCGCCATAGAGGAAAAAGGACGAATGCGGTCTGATAAGAATATCAGTAGAAGCCTCTAAGCACAACAAAATGTTATTATTAATTTACTTATATGCACCAGCAATGTACGTGGCAGCTTTACGTGGTTCCTCTCCCAGCATTGATCTAGACAGGGCCCCTTCGAAATAGGCTTGGCTGAAAGGTCCTGACTGGCCTAAGGAAAACATACAAGGTTGGTGACCAAGCAGATATTTGGACTCCAAATCCAGAATTACAACACTTGCTCTATAGTGCTTTCTCAGATCAAGGCTTACTGCACAAATGCTGCCACGGATGAAACATACTGGTAGATTAAAATAAAATGAAATGCATATATGCTAATCAGAGTACCTGGAACTGCAGCACCAGCATAGGTTCACCACCCTCTCTCTCGTTCATGCCCTGCTCCACCCTGATGAGCAGCCACTTCAGGAAAACTCTCAGCAGACAACTTTGTATGGCCCTCAAGGGAAGAAGTCAGGGGCTGAGCCAGGCTGCCGGATGGAGTTGCAGCCCAGCACAGAGCCAGAAGGGCGGTGAGCCACGGCTCTTTCCGGGCCCATCACAGTGGTTCCTGGTGGAGCCGACTCCCTGCCCATGACGGACTGGGCTTTGGGGAGGCCTCTTTACCAAAACATGAGGAAAGAGGGCATACGGCAAGAGCGAGACCTGCTTGACTGACATGTTTGCCTTGGGAACGGTGAGGCTGGGGACGGAGTGACCCCTATGGCCCTTCGTTACCTCCAAGTATTCCTATTCTATCTTTTCCTTATAGTAGTTTTCCTTGGCACCAGAGATTTAACGGCAGATGGATTAGCCTTTTTTCTATTTCACTCTTTCTAGCAACCCGAATGGCGAGGGGCTAGTGAACTGGCCCCTATACAACGGGGATGAGCGGTATCTGGAAATCGATGTAATGCAAAAGGCTGCAAACAAACTGAAGGAGAACCAAGTTGGCTTCTGGACCAAGATACTGCCTGAAAAAATAGCTGAAAAGGAAGGAGAAAGAACAGAGTTGTGAACTCCCAGTCATACCCAGGTTATATGAATTTTGTTTCCATGGCAGGGACTTAGCAAAGAGTGATGATCCACTTTTGGGGAACTAGCTGCTATAGCTCCTGTTTTGCCATTGTTAATTGATCCTGTATTTGACTGCAGGAAAATACAGCCAAAGTTCCTATGGACATTTCTGGCTTCCTAAACCGTGGCTGCTTCTATTAACCTCTGAGTGTGTGTTGCAATCCTGCTGTTAAAAAAAAAAAAAAAAAAAAGCTAAGGCCACCTGTGCCATTTGCAAGCCAGGCATGAAGGGCTGGAGCCTCTCTGTGCATGCGTGTGCTTCTCCGCTTGTGCACACATGCATGGGAGTTTGGGAGAAGAGGGTTAATGATGCAGCTCTAGAGGGTGCAGTTTTCACAATGCTCTTACAAAGTCACATTTGCCTTGGATACAAACTTCTCAGACACTCCCTAAGTACAGAAAATTGAAACGCCTTTATTCAGAAAAACAAAAGCAAAACTCTGCTACAAACATGAACCACTGACAGCATATTCCATATAAGTGGATCTGGACTTCAGCCCTGCCTGGAGACTTCTTCCGCTCCACTCACGGTCGTCCAGACAAGCACTGATTCACTACTTCCAACAAGTGGGCGTTTTCCAGGGCGGCAGCCACTCTCTCCTTGTCAGCCAGTTGCTTGTTTACTGTGGGAAACAGTCCCATAGAAGATCATCATCAACATCTGCCGGCCTCTCACTTCACAGAACCATAAACGCTTTTACGTGAGAGGGGCACTTTTCCCTTCACAGCTTTAGGATTGCTCCACCTACACCCTTGACAGCTGGGGTAGGGGGGAATTGATTGGCAAATCAAAACAAGCAAACCCCCTCTCCATTTGCCTCTGTGGCACAATCAAAGTTACCACTAACACATCAACAGCTTGAAAGAAAAGTGTCCCAGAAGCAGACACTTGCCTGCTTGTCGGGAGGTGCTCTTCCCTTGCCAGGGTGTGTGCCTGTCAACACATCTGCCTTTTGCACAACACAGCCCAGAACTGCTGGTCCCAGCCTCCCTCCCTGGGGTTCCACACTTTCTGAAGCAACCAGCAATCTCTGAACACTTCAGACCAGGAAAAGAATGCGGATCGTGCTTTCTCTGCAAGAGGCATCCTCTGGCAAAGGCTCACAGTTCCAGCACATCAGCACAGTCTAAGCAGGCCTCAGAAGTGTGATTTGTGCTCCTTTCTACTGGACACCAGGGGCAAAGTCACACCATCACACCTGTTTCCTTAGCAAAACCTGTTGTGTGGGTTATTCTTTTGCTGGTTGGATGGAAATTCCCAACTTTCAAACCATGCCTACAAGCTGTCGGTTTCGTAGCTCAATAAGAAACCTTAAGCTTACAGACAAATAAGAGACACTGTCAATCAGAAAAGGGAGGGGACTCCATGCAATCCCAAAGAAGTGACACCGCCCATGCTTCCCCACTGACTCTACACCTGGTCAGCAACTTTGACAGGTTCCATGTACAATTTTCTCTCCACACCAACCTGTGATCCTCCAGGGGCCATAAAAGCCATTAAGAATGTCAAAACTGGAAAGAAAGAAAAAACCTGGAAGGGGATCCAAACAGTTCCCAGTTTTGAAAGAATGAGTACTTTATAGTGGTAAAGCAGGGGTCTTCCAGCTATGGCCCGCGGGCCACATCCAGACCGCCTTACCCTGTTATCCGGCTCGGCGAATGCCGCAGGCTCAGGTCCATTCTCTTCAGCCCGTGCGTGTGTGTGTTCCTTCAGCCCTCGAAAATGTGTAAAATACATGATGTGGCCCTCATGCTGAAAAGTTTGTGGAGACCCCTGCGGTAAAGTGCTGGTGGGGATGCGGGTGGAGCCTGTGATCCCATTTATAAGTGAATTTGGATAACTGAACAGTGCAGTGATCCTGGTCACAAGAAAGCCAAGGAAGACCTTGCAACCTGAATCTGCTTCCTGGACTGCTTCCTCTCTCTATGTCTCGCCCCACTATTGGTGCAGAAGACAATCAACAGTTGGCTGTCCTCTTGCAGTAGTGGAGCTAGAGAACCCCCCTGGTCTGGTTTGCCTGTTCTCCTAAACCTCCCAAAAGACATCCGTGAACTATGATGTGGTTGTTGGTACATCATGGCTCCACTGAGAAGCAGCAGGGTGGGTATGTGTGTGAATCGGGAGTCGTTTCAGGCCTCCTTCTTAAGGGCACAGAGGTCCTGAGCTTCCAGGAGGACAGCCAGGGGCAAAATCTGTAGGGAAAGGTAGCTTTGTTCTGAGGTTCATTTCCTAGAATACGAAGCCTCAACACAGAGTTTCCTAGAGACATCCAAGATCCAAGCATTGGCATCAGCTCGATTTGATCCTCACTAGACGTTCTAGCCTTCCTAGTATTACGATCACACGCAGCTACCAGAGTGCTGATTGCGATACTGATCACTCCCTGGTGTGTAGTAGAGTAAAACTGCGAACAAAGAGATTATATCACACGAAAAAGGAAGGAAGACCACGTATTGACATCAGCAAGACTTGCGATCAAAGAAAAGTGGAGGAATTTGCCCAAGCGCTCGAGGAAACCCTTCCAGCCCCGGCTGATGCAAATGCACCTGAACGATGGGAACATTTCAAGAACGCTGTGTATAACACCGCCTTGTCCACATTTGGCAAGAAGACCAAAAAGACGGCCGACTGGTTCGAAGCCCATTCGGAGGAGTTGATGCCAGCCATCGAGGATAAGAGGAGAGCTCTAGCAGCATACAAAGCCTGTCCTAGCGAGTACAACTTGCAAGCTCTTCGAGCTGCTCGTAGCCAAGTCCAACAGGCTGCCAGGAGATGTTCCAACGATTATTGGCTTCAGCTCTGCTCTCCGATACAGATAGCAGCCGACACAGGTAACATCAAAGGAATGTATGACGGTATCAGGCAGGCTTTAGGTCCAATACAGAAGAAATCTGCTCCCTTGAAGTCTGCTACAGGCGTGATCATCCAGGACCGAGCACAGCAGATGGACCGCTGGGTGCAACACTACTCTGAGCTGTATTCCAGAGAGAATGTAGTAACTGAAGAAGCATTAAATAACATTGAGTGCCTGCCTGTCTTGGAAGAGTTGGACAGCGAACCAACCTTAGCAGAAATAAAAGCAGCCTTGGATTCCCTCGCCTCCGGCAAGGCACCTGGAAAGGATAACATCCCTGTTGAAGTGCTGAAGTGCTGTAAAGAGACCATCACTACCGAGCTGTATGAAATCTTTTGTCTTTGCTGGAGGGAAGGTGGAGTACCACAGGACATGAAGGATGCAAACATCGTCACATTGTACAAGAACAAAGGAGACAGGGGCGACTGCAATAACTACTGTGGCCTCTCTCTTCTCAGCGTTGTAGGGAAGCTGCTTGCCCGTGTTGTGCTGAAGAGGCTCCAGGTGCTCGCAGACAGAGTCTATCCAGTATCACAGTGTGGATTTTGAGCTAATAGATCCACCACTGACATGGTATTCTCCCTCAGACAGTTGCAGGAGAAATGCAGGGAACAACAACAGCCACTCTTTGTCGCCTTCATAGATCTCACAAAGGCCTTTGATTTGGTTAGCAGGGATGGCCTTTTTAAAATCCTTCCCAAGATTGGATGTCCACCTCGACTCCTTAAAATCATCAGGTCCTTCCATGAGGGAATGAAAGGCACTGTAGTTTTTGATGGTTCAACATCAGATCCCATTGACATCCGAAGCGGAGTGAAACAGGGCTGTGTCCTCGCACCAACCCTTTTTGGGATCTTTTTTGCTGTCATGCTGAAGCACGCCTTTGGAACTGCAACAGAAGGTGTCTATCTCCGGACTAGATCAGACGGAAAGCTCTTTAATCTCTCTAGATTGAGAGCGAAGACCAAAGTCCAGCTGAAATGCATGCGGGATTTCCTCTTCGCTGATGATGCAGCCATTGTTGCCCACTCTGCTCAAGACCTCCAACAACTCATGAATTGTTTTAGCAAGGCCTGCCAAGACTTTGGACTAACAATCAGCCTGAAGAAAACACAAGTCATGGGCCAGGGCGTGGACTCACCTCCCTCTATTACCATCTCCACACAAGAATTGGAGGTTGTTCATGACTTTGTGTACCTTGGCTCAACGATCTCTGACACTCTCCCCCTAGATGTCGAGCTGGATAAACGCATTGGCAAAGCAGCTACCATGTTCTCTAGACTCACGAAGAGAGTATGGCTCAATAAGAAGCTGACGACATATACCAAGATCCAGGTCTATAGAGCCTGCGTCCTGAGCACACTCCTGTACTGCAGTGAGTCCTGGACCCTTTGTGCACGGCAGGAGAAGAAGCTGAACACCTTCCATATGCGTTGCCTCCGACGCATTTTTGGTATCGCCTGGCAGGACAAAGTTCCAAATAGAGTAGTCCTAGAACGAGCTGGAATCTTTAGCATGTATACATTACTGAAACAGCGACGTCTACGTTGGCTTGGGCATGTCGTGAGAATGGCTGACGGTCGGATTCCAAAAGATCTCCTGTATGGAGAATTAGTGGAGGGAAATCGCCCCAGAGGGAGACCACAGCTGCGATACAAGGACATATGCAAGTGGGATCTGAAGGCCTTAGGAATGGACCTCAACAGATGGGAAACCCTGACATCTGAGCGTTCAGCCTGGAGGCAGGCGTTGCATCACGGCCTCTCCCATTTTGAAGAGACCCTTGTCCAGCAGACCGAGGCAAAGAGGCAGTCACGGAAGCAGCAAAATCAGGGAGCTGGACAGGGGACAGATTGTATTTGTCTTCAGTGTGGAAGGGATTGTCACTCTCGAATTGGCCTTCTCAGCCACACTAGACGCTGTTCCAAGTCCTCCATACAGAGCACGTTACCATAGTCTTTCGAGACTGAAGGATGCCTATACATTTCCTAGGGAATTCAAGCTCACCTGCATGCTCTGAGGCATGAGTTCCCTGTGTGATGTGGACATCCACCTGGACAAAAGAGAAGAGAGAGATGAAGTCACTGTGTCAGCTGGGTGGGAACAACTGGAGAGATGGGTTTCTACTCTTGGCTAGCAAAATTCTCTCTTCCTCCCGTTCTATGTGTCTTGGGGGGCCTTTTAAAAATTGACACACACACCCCCATGCCAACTTCTTAGTTGTAGTTGTAACACCTGAGACAATCCTGCCAGTGAACAACTCTAGCAACCTGTCACAAACTGAAATCAAAACTTCTGCTTTGGTGGCAGTCCATGTAACTGACCAAGTTTTACTCCTGTATTTGGAACACTGCATTCATGGAGTAATAGCAGACAACAAGCAGAGGGACAGGGACTCAGCATAGTCACGTGTCATAGAGCTCTGGCTATATAGCAACAAGAATAACATGCCATTGAGGGGGTTGATAACCCTACGCCCTTGGAAATTCTTTTCCTCGCCTGTAGCTGCCTTCCATCACCTGCCGTGCTGCCTTCCTAGGGTTTCTTTTGGAAATCTAGCCTGGAAGAGTTTCCTAGCCAACTGAGGCAGCTGAGTTTTACTGGGGCAATGGAAGGAAGAAGGCCATGTGAGGCAACGAGCAAGGGAGGCAGCCACACTATCTCCTGTTGGCCTTGCCATCCCCCTCCTATGACTTTTAAAGCAGCTCCTGGCTCCTCTGCCCCTCAGACTGCAAAGACATATCCCGTGGTTGCCAGAGGGCATGACTAATGCTGCCAGGCTCCCCTCTCCTGCCCCTGCAGTTTTGGCCAAAAATCAAAGATGGGAGGGAACCACATCTTCCTCTCCTCTTACCTCTACCCATCTAGCTGAACAGCAAGAAGACTTTTGCAAGCAAAAACAAATATGCGGGTCTGTTTCGGCCATAATTTCATGACTGTGAAAGCCTAGTCAACTGTAACTTAGCACAGGTACTAAAAGGCCTACACCCTGGAGTTTTCTGGTTT